>CAUJNA010003281.1:2500-20000 GCA_963377175.1 Effrenium voratum
CTGCATTCGTTTTTTGGTCTTTGCCTCTGCCAAGTGTTGCTCGAGCAACCTCAAGCGCCAAACACCGTGCCACCGACATGCTTTTCGTGTTCCGTTGGTTGCGTTTATCCATGTTGGTCCGACGCTCAGCGTCCAGCGACGAGGCGGCGATGCGCTCAAACATCTGACAAAACTCATTTTGCACCCGGCTGTGCGTAAGGAATGACACAGCGTCTGCGTATGAGCCTACAGACAAAGCTTCTGATTGCAGAGGTAAGAAAAAGCCGACAAGAAAACTTCTTGTGAGAGGGCTAGAAAGAGCTCATGAATCCAGCCATGTTCATTCCCTGGCCATTGATGATATTTTCCGAATCGAATTTGCGCTGCAACTAGCAAAGCGGTTACCGTGCCAGCGCAGTCAAGAGTGGGGTCGTACTTCACAAGAGATACGATCTGCACTAGTTCCGTGGCTGTGCGCTGCTACAATTCCTGCCTTCCTAGACGCACCAATACGGGAACCGCGCTCTTCTTGGTTACAGCTAAATTGCAACAGAGAAGGTTTTTTCAAATCTTGCAGTGTGCTCGGGTCCTCGTACCAAGCTTTGAACTTGGTTAGCCGGGCTGCGTTCTCGCTTTTTTGGGTTCTTGGTGGACGTAGTGAACCTCTGGCGGAACCTGCAAAAGCCTGCAAAGTAACAGAGCGTTCGCGCATTCAGTGAAGAGCCAAAAGCGTGTTATGATTGGTTTGTTTTGCGTTTTCCATAGTAGCTTGCGCAAGGTTGAGAATGTCCCGCCCCGAAACGCAGCCAACTTACCGGAAGGCTCCGCGCGTCGCAAGTGCAACACGCTGACGTTGAGCAGTTCTACAAGCTCATCTGGGAATACTGCAGGGCTTAAAAGCTGAAGCAGGCCGTGGCCGGCCCTGCGCTGGTGAGGTCTGGGGCTTCCGCAAATCAAGTCGGAAGTCTGCACCACCCATCTGCGAAGCTCAGCCGCCAAGCCATCGACGTACGTTGGCAATAACAAATTGAAGAAGCGGCTGAGAATTGCGCACAACAAATCACCATCTAATGGGCCTGCCATCAACTTTCCGTATATGGCCAGAGTACTAAGCGATATTTGGCGCACTGGCGGTTCGCAAGAAATGTGGTAAAATGGCGCGTAGAGCAGCCAACTTTATGGGGACCGCGTCACCAGTTACAGCGTGAATGAAAGTGGGTCATCTCCCGCACGAGGGGCGCGCTCAGGAAAAAGAGCCGCCAAGACCTGGGTTGCGATGTTGCTAATGGACATGCCCAATGTGAGGGCATCTTTGCGCTGGAGAGGTTGTAGCTCTGTAAAAACAGGAGTGGTGACATGATGGCACTGCGCTTTGGAGCTGTGAGATTGGCTCTACGGCAAGGAAGTCATAGGCAAACGTACGTCCTGGTCCGAGCGCTGCTGCTGCCCACGTGAGCGTAACCGAAGGTCTGCGTATGGACCATGACAACTGGAATTGCCGACATGACGCCATTCTCAGGTGTGGCGAGTGTAGACCGAAAAGCTTCGTAAATTGCATTGGCGTTCAGAACTTTGAGTAGTTCTGCGAAGCAATCACGAACAGAGCTGATCCGGGCAGCACTAATGGCATGCGCCTCATCCAAATAAAACTGCTGGCAGAATGCCTCCAATGACTTCAAAGGTACCGTTGGATCGGCCAGCATGCTCCGCACAAACCAAGCGCTGGAAACGCGTGAGCCCATTAAGGCGGTCGACTCTTCCGTTGCCCTGAGCTTTTCTTTTTCGGCACCGAAGTTGGTAGCGGACCATATTTTGCAATTGAACACGGGTCTTGTCGCGTAGGGGCGTTTTCGAAGCGGCCCGCGCTAGCTTCGCAATTGCTGCACGTGTTTCAACAAAATTTGACACATCTTCATGCGACCACAAAGCTGTCTCAAGCTGCTTTGCGTCGCGGTGCGTTTGCCGAGCTAATCTGCCCAGAGGGTCCGCCATTGCTGCGCGTTTCAATGTTGGACCCGATCCCGGCTATTGATGATAGAGTATGGATCTCCCAACCAACCGTTACTACTCTTCCTCCCGAAAAGGTTGCTGTTGGTGATCGGGGGCGCAACCCTGGTTTGCATGCTGTTTACCACGAGTTCTCCTTTCGAATTGAACTTTGGTTTCAGCGAGTCATGTAACAAAACTACAACCCTGTCTCCTTTTCAAGTTAAAACCATGGAGCCGAAATGCGTCATGGGAAACAACCGCCCCAGCAACTATACACAGTCCAATAGAATCCATAATTTCAGACGCAGGATCGGTTTTCTAGAGTAATTTATGCTCCCTTGATTTTATATCTAAAAAGAGGGAAAGAGGGAAAGAGGGCAGGAGGGCAAGAGGGCAAAGAGGGCAAAGAGACAGAGACAGAGACACAGAGAGACAGAGAGACAAAGAGACAGAGAGACAGAGAGATAAAGAGACAGAGAGAGAGAGAGAGAGAGAGAGAGAGAGAGACAGAGAGAAAGCGGGAAAGAGGGAAAAGAAGGAAAGAGGGAATAGGGAAATAGGGAAACAGGGAAACGGGGAAAGAGGGAAAGAGGGAAAGAGAGCTCTAAGCGAAAGTCCGAAGAACCCCCCCCCAATTTCGGCAAAATTTCGGGAACTTCCGGGCCGCGCTAAGAAGCAGGAGCTTGAAAAGGACTGGGACGGGCACAGCCGATCGCCGCGCAAGCACGATGATTCGGCCGGAGTACCGCTACAGCGCCTCTGCGGTGCACGGGAAACGCGACCCCGAGGCCGCACCGGTTTATAGGAGAATAATAATATATAACTATAAATTCAATTATGATTAAATATTAAATGTCTTAAAACTCAACCTGGAGATTCATTCTGCGGCCTTTTTCTAGGCGTTTTAGTTTCCTGGTAGATTTGGGCGTGTTGGGCGTTCTAAGTGGTTTCTAGGAATTTTGCGCGACCCCCGAGCCCAAAAAACGTCTTTTTCTGATTTGCGGGCGTTTGCGGAGTTTTGCGGGCGTTTGCGGGCTTTTTGCGGGCGTTTTGCGGGTAATTCTGGGCGGGGAAAACGTGAAACCGTACCAATTCTGAAATCTCATAAACATATAGGAGCTTTGGTAGTTTTGGGCGACTTCACGAAAAAAACATCGAGATTTACGAAAAGCAAGTCAAAGCCGAGAACTACCAGGAAATTCATGGAGAATGAATCTCCAGGAAATTATAATTCATTTAATCAATATTAAATAATATGGTTTAATTAAGATTGTATCATCAATAATCATGAGTAATGTATCATAAACTTAATCTTCCCAAAATAGCCTCGCTTTAAAAACCAACGATAAATCAATATATTGTTGCAATTTGGTTTATAAGCTATTTCAAAGTATCTAACCAGAAATCAACATTATATTTTATTTGGTTTTTGTTAGATTAAGGTATTCGTTCGATTGAGGTTCTCTTTGTTTGATTGTTCATTGATTTTATTTGAACATTTATAGTGCTTAGGGTATAGATTTCTTATGTTTTTTGGAATTCAATCAATGAGTCCGCCAAAATGTGTGAGTCACAGCCACTTTGGGCCTTCCAGCATTAACCGAAAGAGGGAAGCTCGGAAAGCCTTCCGATTTGTTTCCTCATGGCTGGTCCAAGCACGGAGCTTCCGCAGTCCATCCGCATGGCACGGTGAGGTTCTTCCGGGTCATAGAGCCACACCTGCGGAAGCTGAGCTTTAGGCACCCCGGAAGGTCATGCCAACAAGACTCGGTCTGCCACAGACCCAAAGCGAAAAAATATCGTGGGAGTGTGTGCAAGCTTCCCATCCTGAGTCCCTGGGGACGGGGTCAGCGGGGAGACTTTGGGATTTTGAGAGCTATCTCGCGTGAGAAGAATGTCAAAATTGCAACCAACAATGCATTTCTTAGTCCTCCTGGGTTGTGTGGGACACTTACAATCTGGTCCAACATGAAACACACTGGGCGACCCCTTCTAAAGGAAAATGGTCCTCCACGGACCTCTCACTGGGGTTCCATGTTTGTGGATGGAAGTGTCCATATGCCTCCCAAATCAACCATAGACTGAAAATGTTGCCCGAACCTCTCATGGCAGCCGATTGAACGCCATTTCCAGTTGTGAGTATCACCCTCTTGCACAAAGATTCATGAGCTGGGAAAATTAAACAAAAGTCTGCAGCAAATGGAAGTAGGGGGGGCGCAGCATATTAAACGGTCTGTGTTCGCTTGACTAAAAGTTGAGAGCAACTATGATCATAAAGCGCGTAGTCCAACCGTCTAATATGCCGCCGAATGAATACCTACGCGACAAGGGATGGCAATAGGAATGCAATGCCCCAAAAACGGAACACGCAATTCCTGGAGCAACTGAGGCCGGCACTGCTTGAACATAAACCAAAGTGTGCGATAAATGCTATGGCCTCAGCTGGCTCAGAAAGACACGCGCCCATCTCACTGCAACCAATCAAAGTAACGCAGACCAAAAGGCGTGCGCTCTACCATGCTCTACCTACTTCACCTGGGCACTTGAAAGTCTGTGATACAAACACGATGTTGCCATACGTACAAGTCGCTTCGACGTCTGCACTGCCAAATTGATTAAATCATGCGTAATGGTTGCTGTGCTCAAGGCTGTGAGGCATGATTCCAGACGCTGCATTGCATAGGGTTAAGAGAAGCCTATCGAGCGAGGATGAACAAAGGACGACAGGATCTATTCGCTGGTCTCACCATCTTTCCATCTCTTAGCCACATCCTATCTGTTGGGGATGTAAGGCAAGAGAAAGGAAAGAGAGAGGTAGGCACATATGTGTTGGAAATGCAGGGTAAGAGAAAGGAAAGAGAGAGAGAAAGAGAGAGGTTCTGAGCGACCTCGTTCATCTCCTCAGGGTCTGATGTATAAGCTGGAGATGAGAGAGATGAGACACAGCCATCATTCCTTTCCTTTCCCTTCTGGCTTCCAGGAAAGCCAGTCAAGGAAAGCTGTCTGTCGCTGGTTCCTTCTCTCTGCCCCCCTCAACTCGCTACCAAAAGGGAGAGAGATGGAACAGAAGCGAGGGAAGAGAGACCTTTCCTTCCAAGCTTCTCCAATATAGACTTTTTCATCTAAAAGTTTGGAAGATGAAAGAGGAAGGGTGGTAGAGGGAAACGATTGGAGAAGAGATTCCAAATCCATTTCCTCTACCTTCGTTTCTTTACACCTCACCTACCTTTCCTAACATTGCAAATCCAACGTGGACAGGTAGCGAGTGAAGACATGAGAAAGCTCACTCGGAATTTCCGGTTTAGGAGCCTTCCCAAAGAGAGGACCATCGAGTGGAAACTGCCGGGGGACGCTGCTAACCCAGCGCACGGAAGGGTTAGCTCTCCTTCACATGGAACCTTCTCCAATTGAGACAGAGGGAAAGCTAGACTCAGCCAGTCTGCAACGGTCTCACCCGCCGCCGGACTGATTCTGGATCTAGGGCCCCAGCATTGCAAAGCCTCGGTCAACTTGGACATGACAGTTCTTTCTACGCATTTGCACCAAAACATGGGGGAAATCATACAATCAAAGCAAGTGGCAAAGCAAAAGCATCGCCTAGCTGTGACAACTCTACTGTGGCTGGACGAAATCCTTCACCACTTTGAAACCATGAAAAACCTTTCCCATCGTTTGCTGATATTTTACAAGGGAATCATCACTCCAGGGGTTCTGAACGGTGGTTTTCGAAATGGATGTCGCCACCATCCACAGGAGTCGGATAAGCCGAGCCGGACCTGTGAGCCACTCGCGTCGAGTCTGGGCTCCCTGCACTGCCCTTGCATGGGGCTCGCAGTATGTTGCCCTTCTGCACATCGATCTTCCTCGGATTTTTTCGAGGTGAAACGACCTACCCGAACCAGCCATGCAAGCAAGTCTGGAGGGTGTGGATCGACCAGATTAACAGATGTTAACACAAGTCTCCATTCACCGAGAGAAAGCAGAACTCCTCTCGGTGAACCAAAGGCACAAGAAGCTGCACTAAGCCCAAAGATGCATCAACCCCTGGAGCAACTGTGACATGAGGGTCTCTGTCCTGACCCAAGCTCTCCCAAAACTCTCCTTTCGAGCATCGAGACGATGTCATGATGTGGCATAACCGTGAAGGTGGCCATCTCCTCCTTCATGGATTCCAGACCTGGCTGCGAACCTTTGTTTCTCCGCTGAAATTTCCGGAATGCCCCCTGCTTCCTCTATGCCCTGGCCAAAACAAGACGTCTAGATTCATTCGAATGGAGACGGAGTGTACCTTCCGTCATCGCTTCCCCGTTGTCTCAAGTGTCTCTTGTGGCCATGGGTCAAAATCCCGTACAGCCAGTGAACATCCCAATCCCCACTAAGATAGACTAAAATGGGTGGTGCACCTACCCCAAAATGGGATCCCATCGGTTTTGACAACCACAGCCGCATGTCAACCCTCTTGCAGCAGGATGTTTACCGCAGCCAACAGCGGAGCCTTCGAAGCTCTCTGGCTGGTCACCGAACAGCACGAAGGCCGAGTGAAATACGCCTGGCCAACAGAAACGTGGATGCTAGCCTCCAAAAGCGCATCGGAGAATCAGACTTGGGCTTGCTCAACACGCAATGCCACTCCCGGCGATTGCATCTGCTAGATGGAATGCTTGCTCTCCAACATACGCTATGGGCAGAGTAACAAACCCAAGCCTGGAGGGCGACCGACGTTGCAACACCGTTTCAGCCTGAAGCCACCTATTGGGCGCTTCACTCATGTCAATCCCCGATGCCTGGAGCAGCAAATGCCATTGTGAGAGGTGGGGGGCCTGTCCTTGGTGTGCGCGAAACCGCACACAAAAGCCCCGTGATGCCACTTGGGCATCACGGCCCCCATCGCCCCGTTCCGCACATGAGAGTGAAACACCACCTCTTGGAAGCAATCATGCAAAACATGTCTTGAAGTCTTGAGGGGACACGCCAAAATCCCCACTGGGTGCGCTCTGGTTCTGCTCACTTTGACGAGTCATGGCGTCCAGGAAGTGTGGGGCAAGTTCTTGATGGCTTTTCCCCTGCAGGTTCTTACCCCTGATGTTTGAGTTGCGGATGAAATCACCGGGCATGGATAGCCCCTTTTTGGCCGAAGAAGGAAAATAGCCTGCAGTTAGTTGAGTGGGTTATGAGCCCAACGTTTTTCCTGTAGGCCCTCCTAAGGGCACGCCATGGCATCCTCGGCTGGGTCGGCGCAGACCGCTGACTCGCCGGAAACGGCGATGGTGCCGTGGCAGCCAAGCCGCGAGGACGCGGTGCCGCTGGGGCCGGCGGTGGATGTGAATCCTTTTTGGTCTGAGAAGGCCAAGGAGGAGGCGCAGCTCAAGGCGCTTCGCCCGAAGGATCTGCCGGAGGTGGAGGAGGAACAAGGGTCGCTGGTAAGCCCGGGAGCGCTGCCAGTGGGCTCGATCTACAGCGCAGAGATCCCGGCGGGTGGCCTTGATGAGCTCCTCGGTGCCTTCAAGCAGGTCATCACGCAAAACCAGGCGCTCTGGCAAGAGATGAAAAGCCTCAAGGAGCAGGTGCGTGAAGGCGGCGGAAGCAAGGCCATGAAGGAGTTGGGGGATGTGCCACGTGGTCCTGGGATGGGGCCGGGGGTGGACGCGCCTCGTTCTGCTCCGGGAGGCGGTGATCTGTTGGGTCTTCCTGGAGGAGGTGAGTTGGCGGACCTTTGGTGCTGCGAGCACGACAAGGAGGACCTGGAGATCAGAGCGGGTACCAAACCCCAACGGCGCTGGCGGGAGCCTATGGTGGTGCACCGCCTGGAGGAGGACCTCGGGAGCGTCGAGCAGATGATGGTCCTGGAGGGCTTCATCCTGAACAACCTCAAGGGGGAGAACCTGGTCGTGGAGGTGCGCATCGCGGAGGTGGGCAAGGGCCAGGAGATCCTTCTGAAGGAGCGCTACTACCTGGCTATGGAAACGGGTGGGTCACTGGACGTCAGGATGCGGGTCTTCGAGGTGAGGGCCAGCCACCTGGGCACGAAGGAGGTGGGTTTGGTGCGGCTGGTCGTCATGCAGATCAGCATCTACCCGGCGGAGGGTTTCATGGAGGGTGGCCTTATGGCGCTGGTGGACCCGGAGGTCCCGGTGGAGGTGCGGCGGCCATGAATCCGTGGATTGGAGGATGGACGCCTGGAGAAACCGTTCGCACGGTGGAGTTGCCGGCATTGGGTGAGGTGAAGGAAGGCGAGCTCGGGTCGTTGGTGGTGGGGGATTGGCTGATGTTGATCAGCCCGGTGATGAAGGACCTCACTGTCAGTTCCGGAGCATGGTGGGATCAGGTGCTTGCAGTGGCGGCAGAGGCCTACGCGCAGTGGTTGCAGGCGGATCCTTTGCAGCGGCTTCACATCAGGCCGCGGGCGGTGGAAGATGACGGTGGTCGTTGGAGTCGGGTGGCTCAGCGGGCACAGGCCATGTTGGTGGCTGCTTTGCCACCAGGGTTGAAAGCGGAGGTGCTTGCGGAGCGAGCTGCAACGGCCTGGGAGATTCTGTTCCGGGTGTTTACTAGGTACCAGCCAGGAGGGCTGGCGGAGAGATCACAACTCCTCAGAGGCTTGGTTGAGCCGCGGGTGCCAACGACGCTGAGTGAGGTGGTGGATGGGGTGAGGACTTGGAAAAGGTGGCTTGCCCGGACCCGTGAGCTGAAGGTGGCGATTCCGGATGCTACGTTGCTGGTTGGAGCCCTGGATCGGTTCGTCGGGATGGTCACGAAGCATTCTGGCCAGGCGATGTTCAGACTGAATGCGGCACGAGCTGGACTGCGGGTGGACGTGGCTCCCAGTTTGGAGGCGGTGGCGCAGCTGGCGGACGTCGTCCTGGCGGAAGGAGAAGCAGCACTACACGGAGCTTCGACCTCATCTACTACAACCGCAAAGGTCAAGGCGCTGGTGACCAAGGATGGAGGAGGTTGGGAAAAGGGTAAGGACAGCCCAAAAGGAGGAGGGAAAGGCAAGGGCAAGGATGCTTCGGCGGCTCCTGTGTGCCGGTTCTTCCTCACGGATGGGGGCTGCAAGAAGGGAGCGGATTGCACCTACAAGCATGAGTTCGACGGGGACAAGCGTGGACGCTGCTGGAATTGCGGAGGGACTTCGCATACCCGCAAGGACTGCCCGGTGAAGGTGCGAAAGCCTCGCGATGGAGATGGCGGAGCCAAGAACTTCAGCGAGAACGATGATGTGAAGGGCCAGGCCGTGAAGAAGGTCGAGGTGGATGCATCGGCGCCTACTACCGGTGGAGGAGAAGGATCGCCCGCGTCAGGGGCAGGGAGGACATCACAGTCAGATGGAAGTGATGGTGAAGCAGTGCGGGGACTCATTCAGGAAGCAGCGGGATTGCTGAAGAGCTTGAGGGGCCCTGAGTTGAGGAGGATTCAAGTGAGCTCCCTGGAGGTCAAGAACAAGAGGGCGCTGCTGGATGGAGGAGCGACGCACAGCCTGAGGCAGTGTGTGTCTGCACAAGAGTGGGAGGAGGCTCGGGAGGTCGAGGTGCATTTGGCGCAGGGGACGGTCTCTTTGCGGCTCATCCCGTGGACGAGGACGTTGTTGACCACAGAGGAGGTCCAGCCCATCGTTCCCCTGGGGTACCTGGTGCAGAGGGGCTACTCGGTGAAGTGGGAAGAGGACCGCTTTCAGCTGACTGATCAGCATGGGCGGACTCTAGACACCGCTTTGGAAGGAGGCTGTCCCACGGTAGATGAAAGCCTCGGGCTGGAGCTCATCAAGGAGTTGGAGCTGGAGGCGCTGAAGCACCAGATGCGGTTGATGGCGTTGAGAGGAAAGCCGTTGACGACGCAGGAGGAGGAGAAGGTTGGCCTGGAGATGGTCAAATGGCTTCGGAGGCTGAGGGAGCTATTTCCTGAAGTGCCAGAACGCATTCTGGAGCGGCTGCCCCCGAGGTCGGAATGGACGAGTTTGCCGTGGAATAGGCGGACAAGGAGGAGGATTCAGAAGGCCAAGGAGGTCATCCTCCACCTTTATTCGGGCCCGGACGCGAAGTTCTGGGAGAAGGAGTTGGAAACAGCAGACAGAGTGGTGCTTTGCATTGATCTGGAGCTTGGAGAAGGCCAGGATGTTGGAAAAGACAGCGTGATGGCCTATCTGATGGAGCTGTGTGCTTCGGGAAAGGTGAAGCAGATCTTGGCGGGCCCTCCGTGTCGGACTATCTCAAGGATGAGGTTTGTGCAGCCGGGACCGCCACCGTTAAGGACGAGAGATGGAGAGGAGCGCTTTGGTCGTCATGGGCTTCCTCAGGTGCTGATGGACAAGGTGGATGGAGATACGGTGCTCTGGTTGAGGCCGATGCTGCTGTACATGGTGGCGGAGGAGGCCAGTTCGTCCAAGGTTGGCTTCCTGGCGGAGAACCCACAGGATCCGGAGTCCTATGTGGAAGGAGGTCAAAGAGCCGCAGAAGCTCGGGAGCGGTATCCTTCGTACTGGGCTTGGGATGAGTGGAAAAGGTTCAAGAAGGCCTACAAGATGAAGGAGTACCACTTCGATCAGGGGCCCTTTGGCCATGCAAAGACGAAGCCTACGACGATAGGCACCAACATGGAGATGCTCGAGCAGCTGGACGGTGTTCGAGGAGGAGGATCGGATAAAGGTCCGCTGGGAAAGACCTTGGAGGAGCGGATGGCGGCTTCGAAGAAGTGGGCTGCCTGGGCGCCAGGGATGAAGAAGGCGATTGCCATGGCCGTTCGCATGGGCTTGGAGCAGGTGAAGCTGAAGGGGCTGAGTGCCGAGCAATGGAAGGCGCACTTGGCGAATGACCACCTCCCGTTTCATCGGGGATGCCGCACGTGCCTGGAAGGAGCAGGAAAGGCGCGGTACCACCGAAGGGTAGTGAGCCCTGAGAGCTACACGCTGGCGATTGACCTGGCGGGGCCCTTCAAACCTGGACGAGATCAAGAAGGTGTGGGACGATATATCGTCGTCGGCACCTACACGGTTCCGCTGACCCGGCAGGGACGAATGCTCATGCACTTGGCCCCGGAGCGCCTGGCGTGGCTGGAAGGTCCTGGTCGAGGAGACGTACCGGAGGCGGTTAAGGAGATGAAGAGATGGAAGAAACGGGACTACGACGCCAAGAGGTTGAGGGGCACGGGAGCAGGCGGACCGGCATGGAAGTTCGTAAAGTGGAGGCTCTCGGTGGACCTGGACACTCATGAGATCTTGGAGTCCAAGAGCATGATCGGAGAAGATCAGAAGGCGATGCAGACGGAGATCGACAAGCAGCGAAACCTCTTCACGGTGCTCTACTACCAGGAGGAGGAAGGAGACTTGGAGGGACCGCGGGGGGAGGATGACATGGAGCTTGACCCTGCGGGAGATGATGAAGCAGTTGAGGAGGAAGAAGAGCCATCTCCAGATGACGGGGAAGAGTGGCTGAAGAAGATAGAGAAAGAAGAGGACTTTGAGGTCCGGCAGCTCACGCTGGTGGAGATCGTGAAGACAAGAGGAGAAGCTCTGGAGGCCGTGGCCAAGATGACCACAAAGCTACGCTATCATGGACTACCTGTCCGGCGCCTTCACAGTGATAGAGCAGGCGAGTTCACGTCCAAGAGGGCCAAGAAATGGGCTATGGAACGCCTCATTATGCGGACGTTCACTGACGGCAGCTCGTAGAAGATGAATGGGCGGGCCGAGGCGGAGGTGGGGTTCATCAAGAGGCTGACCAAGACGCTGCTGAAGGGCTCGGGCGTGGAGGAGAATCTATGGCCGTTGGCGGCACGGCATGCTGGGGAACGAAGATGGAGGTCGCAGCTGGAGGCCATGAACTACCCGGTCAAGCAGTTGAGGGCTTTCGGGAGTGTGGCAATGGCGAAGACCAAGGCATGGAATCACCGGTCCAAGGATTGGGAAGCCACCAGGGAGGAGGTGACCATCTTGGGGCCGGATGTCACTATGTCGGCGTCTTCGGGAGGGTACTTCGTCCAGGGGGAGGATGGGAACTTCTTCCACACCACGGATGCGATTGAGACGGAGGAACCGCCTGAAGAGGAAGGGCCACTTGCTGGTGGTGCTGGAGCAGAAGATGGATGGCCAGGAGGAGGTGGTCCCCGGAGGAGGATTACATCCAAGAGGCCGCCTGCGCTGGAAGATCGAGAATGGGAGCCGGACCTGAGGACCTTGGTGATGGAATGTCAGGCCCGGGGGAGGCACATGATGGAGGAGGAATGGCGTCTAGAAGAGGAACAAGGCGCGGACCACGACATGGTGAAGAAGACCGTCGGGATGCTGGCGGAGGAGGACGCTCGAGTGGGGGCATGGTTGGCAGCAATGCAGAAGGCTGAGGATCTGGACTCTGAGGAGACTTGTGCGAGAAAGGCAACAGAAGAAGAGGTCTTTCTTCAGACCAAGACCTACGCCTTGGCAGATGTGAGGAAAGAAGTGGAGAAGTGGAGGCCTTCTATGGTAGAAGAGAGGGCGGCTTTGCTGAACTCGGGCGTGATCCGGGCCATCAATCAGCGGGAAGCCGAGGCGCTCAAGAAGGAGGCGCTGGAGAAGGGCATACCGTATGACCGGGTTCCGGCAAAAGCGGTGTTCACGAGGAAAGCTGCTACAGGACGACGGAAATGCCGTGGGGTTGCCTGTGGAGACTTCATGTCGGAAAGGCCCGCGGCGGGCATTGACGCGTCACAGGTGAGGGCGATGGTGGCGGCTGGAGCGCAGCGGGGATGG
The DNA here is from genome assembly GCA_963377175.1 of Effrenium voratum. Taxonomy (NCBI): domain Eukaryota; class Dinophyceae; order Suessiales; family Symbiodiniaceae; genus Effrenium; species Effrenium voratum. Next base: position 15,189 of record CAUJNA010003281.1, read on the forward strand.
ACTCTTGCGGGGGTCGATGTGAAAACGGCGTTCTTGCAAGTGCCGCCGGGCAGGTCCAAGGACATTGTAGTGGTCAACCCTCCAACCATCTTTCAGGAGTGCCAGATCACGGAGCCGGGAGAGCTTTGGGCGGTGGAGGGATCCGTTTACGGCCTTACTACGTCACCCAAGGACTGGGCAAACCACCGGGACGAAACCATGGGCGCGATCAACTGGGAGATGGAAGATGACGAGGGCACATGGGCTTGCTGGTTCGAGAAAACCAAGGAGGTGAATCTGTGGAGGATCAAGAGCAGTCGGCATGGACAAGATGAGACGGTGGGCTACATGGCGGTCTACATCGACGACCTGTTGATCACTGGAGATCGCGGGGCGGTGGCGGCGACTCTGCTCAAGATCCGGCAGGTTTGGGACACCAGCGACCCGGAGTGGCTGTCGGAGACAGAGGACCTGCGGTTTTGCGGGTTCGAATTCTCTTATGATGAGCAAGGGATCCGGATGCATCAGGAGTCCTACACGGCGGACCTACTGGACCGGCATCACATCGCCAAGGGCGGCACGCTGGGAGGAGTGGGGATTCCGGAGGAGGAACGGCCCCCGAGTCCTGAAGATGTGCGGCAGGCGCAAGTCATCACTGGAGAGCTGTTGTGGCTTTCTTCGAGGACGAGGCCGGACATTACCTACGCGGTAGCCGTGATGGGACAGTGGACTACGAAGAGACCTCGGGGGGTCACGAGGATTGGGGAGAAGGTGCTGCAGTACCTGTGGAGGACGTCACGGGAAGGTCTGCGGTACCAACGTCTTGGTGCTGGAGATTATGGGCCGGACCATCAACAGCATCGTGAACGTCGACGAGATGCAGTGGAGGCCTACGCGGATGCTTCTTTTGGAGCCCATGAGCACAAGTCGATCTCGGGATTGGCCGTGTACTACTCCGGCTGCCCCGTCTTCTGGGCTACGACGCGACAAGCGTGTATTGCGCTTAGTACGGCGGAAAGCGAGCTGGCGGCGCTCATTGAAGCCTGGACGGCTTTGAGGGGAGTTGGTGGCTTGGTGGAGGAACTGGAGGAGAAGCCCGCGGAGCTTAGGCTCTACAGCGACAGTAGTGCGGCCCTGGCCATTGTCAACGGGAGCTCGGGAAGCTGGAGGACGAGACATCTGAGGATACGGGCTGCGGCGCTTTCGGAGGCGGTCAAGCTCGGTGATGTCCAGCTTCAACATGTTCCTGGGCAGAGTCTGGTCGCGGACGGCTTCACGAAACAGCTTGGGGCATCACCGTTTGGGCGCTTCAAGGAGTCATTGGGCCTCTATGGTGGGGCGGTGGAGAGCGGTGAGAGCCCGGCGGAAGTTGTCAAGGTGAAGAAGATAGAAATCAGCCGAGACAGGAGATTGGAGAAAGTCCTGGGATTGCTGGTGGTGGCCTCTACATGCGTGGAGCTGACAGAGGCGAAGGAGATGGACCTTGGAGAAGAAGGAGGTGGCGACTGGTGGCTTGTGGTGATTGTCGCCGTGGTCATCTTGCTGAAGCTGGTCAAGGAGCTTGGAGTGGTGGCACTGCGGAACTGCTTGCGAAAAGAGGAAGAGCTGCGGTTCCAGAGGACCTGTGCAGAAGCTGTGATGCCGGAAAGGCCAACGGAGAGCTCAGCCGGGGTGAATCTTTTCGCGGTGAATAGAGTGGTGGTGCCGGCGGAGAGTTACACGCTGGTAAGGACGGGCGTGAAGGCACAGCTGCCCCGAGGAACGTGCGGGAGGATCACAACGGTGGCCAGCTTGGCTTTGAGAGGAGTTGAAACTGGATCCGCGGTCATTGAACGCGACTTCAGTGGAGAGGTGAGGATTTTGGTCAGGAACCATGGACCCCAGGACTACGTCATCGAGCCGGAGGAGGCGGTAGCGCAATTGGTGCTGGAGAAGGTTTCCCTGGCCAAGATCAAGGAGGTGAAGGAGTTGGACGGGCCTGTGAAGAAGCAGAAAGAGGAGGTTGGTCCTTCGGTGAGATCGTTGGTGGTCGAGAAGGCGGGTGCTTCGTCAGGGAGATCGTCTATGAATTGGATGAAGCCGGAGGTGAAAGACTTTGAGAATGTGGGTGAGGGGTTGCGGCTGCGAAAGGTTGCACCAGCCGGTGGTGGAGATGGTCCTCCGGAGGTGACAGAAAGGCCATCGCAGGATGAACCTGGTGAAGATGAATGGGAGGTCGAGTTCCGCGAGAATGAGATTAGACTTTCCCGCATTCACATGGTGCCGCGCTACTGGGACTACATTCCGAGGCCTAGAGAGCTTCCACCCGGCATCAACTTTGAGGACTTGGACTACATCAGGATCTCCGAGATCGCTCCGGACGCTGAGAACGGCATGACCTGGGAGAGGGTGGTCGAGAATTGGCAAGAAGAGCACTGGGAGAGGAGGACACCATGGACGGGGTCTTCAAACTTCAGGGTCTTGAGGCGGCCCGAAGCCGGAGTGAGGAGCTCGAGTTCAAGTGGTCCGGGGCAACAACCTCCTGGGAACGGAGGAGGTGGAGAATCGGGATCAAGGCCTTCGGGATCTTCGGGAGGGGATTCCTCGGCGGCTGGATCAGGAGCTGGTGGAACGGCTGGATCAGGGACATCGGCATCTACCGGAGGTGGTGGCGGTGGCATTGATGGGGCGGCAAACAAGCGGCCTAGGACGCATGGAGAGGAGATGATCTCGCGGCGGGTTGTGGGCGGTTCGGATCAGAACATGCTGGAGGTCATGCGGCTCGCTTTCTTTCAGGACCTTGAGGAGAGCGCGGTGGTCATGTTGTCCCATCCGCCTAAGGGGACACGGGACGAGTGGATTGAGGTGCCTCTTCCTGGCCTTGGAGAGATTGGCATCCAGGTCCACAGGAAGGAGCGCGTGAAGCTCTTCGACACGGAGAAGGAGGGCTACGAGGGAACGAAGCGCACCATTGCCTGGTCCGTTGGAGGAGGGCTGTGGGTGGACCTGTCGCCCCGGAAGGGGCGGCGCGCGAAGGGCAAGTGGGTGGGCTACACCATCTTCAAGAAGAGCTGAGGGGTTTGAGCAGGTTCTTTTTCCGGGTGAGACCCTTAAAAGAAGGGGGAGCCCTGATGTTTGAGTTGCGGATGAAATCACCGGGCATGGATAGCCCCTTTTTGGCCGAAGAAGGAAAATAGCCTGCAGTTAGTTGAGTGCTTACAATGTCAAGAAGCAACAATATGCAGGTTTCCCCGCAACGGAGAATTGAGCGGCCAGGTATTTGAAGGACATTTTGGCGGTCCCTCCTTCCCGCAACCAGTAGGCTACCAACAATCTGGTCACTGAATTTGACCGAGACCTCCAGCCATGGGACAAAGGATCACGGGAGGTGTTGGATCTGAGGCCAGGACCCGCATGTGGAGACCGGAGGGTCTCTTTCACCGTCTTCTTTTTCGGTGCACAAGATGCACACCCGAAATGGCCCATTGGGTTCCATGAGGCTTCATGCTTGATTTCTCCCACTGCCTTTTTGTGCATGTTTTCCTGATTTGTTTCCCAAACTCAACAAAGGGGGCTGCTCTTGAGGTTTCCCTGAAAAAAAGTGATGAAAAGCAGCGGTGTCTTGCCAGGCCGCTGACGAAGCTCTTGACTCAGCTCCAGTTCCTGGCAAATGGGCTTGACGGCGTTTCTGTTACCCGAAACGGTCAAGCGCCCGTTTGTAGGTTGAATGGGAAAGCCGTTTGTTTCCAAACCAAGTTGGAATGAATCGAGTCCACTGCAAAGACCAACAGACAATGGCTTCAACCAGTGGTGCAGGATTTCGTCCATCCAGATGAGTTGCACCTAATTTTCTTTGCCATGCCACGCGAATCAGCCGAGTGGAACAATTCAACCCCGTGTCACAACCAGGGCCTTCAAACACTCTCCTTCTGATTTCCCCATGGGCATGTGTCAAAATAGGGATTTGCCCTCCCCCCCGAAAAAAAGGCGGCTTCCTTTTTAAATCCCTTCAAACCTGTCTTTTACCTTCAAGTACCACCTCAAAAACTCGGTTGCTTTCTGCTTCCCTGCTAAAGCGTTTAACCTTTAGTGGCTTAATGGAAAACCCATTGGTCGACAAAAAGTCAAAGTCCTAACATCCCTTGGCAAAATGCAACAAAGAAAACACACACCTTCAGCACACTCCCTGGTCCCATCCACATCCCCTCCGCCCCTCCCCCCCCCGGCCACGAGCTTGGCAACTCCGCCCCCCAAAGAGTGGCCCGCGAGGTAGTAGAGCCTCGCAACAGCCGGCTCAAGGCGTAGTGGCTCTCTTGAGAGAGCCAAGCGGATGTCCCGTGGGCTGAAAAGGGCACATACCTTTGGGGCCTGGACAACTGACCCACAAAAATGGAACCCCGATTTTTGTTCAACACCAGCACAGACCCCAGATAGCAATGATTGCACACCAGCACCTCCAACAGCACCCCCCGAAGAGCGTCCCAAACAGCATCCGGCCGTCAATCAAGCACCCGCGCCATCACTAGCACCTGCAGCAGCACCCCAAACTGCATGCCCCCTGCACCCTGCCGTCAATCTCGCAAAAATGCGCCTGCACCGTCACCCTAAGAGCACCCCAAACAGCACCCCCCCAAACACCCAGCCGCACCCCAAACAGCATCCCAACACGCCACCTGCACCAGCACCCCAAGCTGCATGCCCCTTTGCACCCGACCGTCAAGATGCAAAAATGTACCTGCACCGTCACCTGCACGCCCGATAGCACCCGGGCGTCAATATCGTAAATTGCGTGCGCACCGTCACCAGCACCTCAAACAGCTCCCCAAACAGCATCCCAAAACACCACCAGCACCA
>CAUJNA010003281.1:25000-65000 GCA_963377175.1 Effrenium voratum
AATGATCCCAACTCCCAAATGCTCGGTTCCCTTCAACTGGGTATGTGTCAAAATAGGGTGACCCGACAAGAGGGCGGTTTCCCGTTTGGCCTCCCTTTGACTCCAACCCAAGAAGGTGACCCGTAAAAAAAGAGCGGGACGCTGTGAGCGTGCGCTTTTTTTTCACTTTTCGAGTGGAAACTCGACTTGAACTATGTTTGCATAATGTGTGTTCAAATGTCAGCTGAATTGTAAAAAAACAAGTTGAAAAGAACATACTATACATTATCAATTAGAATAGACTTATTTTAATTCAAATTATATTGTGAAACTGAAGTTGTGATTGGATTCATTCCTTATCAAATTACGTATGGGAAAGGATTTACATCGAAATTCTAAATGTAAAATGTTGTTTTCTGACCGTGGTAGTTCCGGGGCTTCACACAAACAACACAATTTTGGGACCTCTGAATTCTGAAATCTACTTAATATCTACACCAAATTCGACCCAATGTCTAACTGAAATTGACTAGACATTATTAAGGAAAGACTCCAATAAAATTGTATAATTCAAACTAGAGTTTCAATTATGATTAATCTATTTCAACATAAATGGTACACGGGAGTCCTTTTCCAACAGAATTGTCCTTACAAATCAGTAAGCATCTAAGCAACATGTAGTAAACATGTTCGGAACCTCTAAGTCCTTTCCTTACGAAATGTACTCAAATGTACTCAATATATTTATCAAGTTCTACTTAATTCCTATCTCACATTAAACATATGTTAATAAGGAAAGAATCTAAACATACGTTTTGGTTTAAAGTAGAACTTAAATCATGCTTCTTCTATTTCAAAATGGATGCTGCACACAATTTCCTGTCCAATAGAATTGTGTTTGCAGATCAGTAGGCATTTGAACAGCCTAACAATTTGGGGACCTCTAACTTCTTTCTTATGAACTATACTTAATATATTTATCAAGTTCTACTTGTATAATTCTAAATAAAATTGAGAAGAACGTAATAAGGAAGGAGTCAAACCAGAGGAAGCCATCTCTAGCTTACTGTACTAGGGCTTGGATGTGAACTACACCAGCGCATTTGATCACAAAAGCTCTTGCAAACAGGCCGGAAACGGTAAAGTACAAAAAACAACTCGAGACAACCAAGCAAACACATATTGTGTCCCCTCAAGTCAGGACAGCTGACAGAGTTTCATTTTTGTTGGTTTTCTCGATCTCTTTTGTGTCTTTGTGGAAAGTGTGAAAAACCTCGAGAAAACCAAAAACAACAAAGACACACACACACACAAGACTACCCCCCCCCAAGCCAGGACATGTGACATAGACTTGTTTTATTTTGTTTTTTTTCTCCAGGTTGTTTCGTGTGTTTGGGAAAAGTGTCAAACATATCGTGTTTTTGTTTGATAAAAACAATAATAGAAAAGCGCACGCTCGGGGTGTCCTGTTCTGTAAAAAAAACACACACGACATGTCAAATAATCCGGATGGTAGCTTAGTTTAGCGGGTGAGTGGCCTTTGCAAGTTACCAATCCGATGGCGTTTAAATCGATGTGGCTTCCATGTCACTGCCAAAGTGGATTGGCCAAACAAACTCCAAACCTTTTTCTTTTCCAGCGCCATGGTCCAAACCCAAAAGCTTGAAGGGCAGGAACAGGACAAACCGGAAGTGAATTCAAAGGCGGGACACCATCCCTCTGTTGGTCGCTGTGTTGGTCGCCAAGCGGCTGCATGACGGCCGGCACCAGCCAGAGAGTTACATCATGTAGCACATCCAGAGAATCCAAGGTGCCTCGCACCGCGATGACCGTGGTGCCTTAGACGATGAAATAACCGCAGGCAGTCAACCTGAAGAATAAAAGGAGCTTCCTTTTGCGGTGGTCTGCTTTAAACCACTGGGTCAGGAAACATTAGCTACCAGCCCAAAGGATTTATCCATCTAAGACTAGAACGAAGACTCTCTCTCTCTCTCTCTAGTCCTAGTTTGGTCCGAGTTCTAGTTGAAAGATCCTTAGTTCTAGTGCTAGTTTGGTCCTAGTCTACTGAAATCATTAGCAATTATCAAGAACATCACAAAGGAGTTTATACTTGACATTTAAATACCATAAGAATCAGAGGTAAATCGTCTCGTCCCAGTTTGGTCCAAGCCGTAGTTGAGAGATCCTTGGTTCTAGTCCTAGTTGGTCTATTTAACTCTAATTATGATATTCTGTGAACTTCAATTAGGTTTTCCTCTACAAGTTATATACTTCACAATTTCTAGCTATTTCGCGAGACTAGAAACTAGAACTAGAGTATTTAAACATTTTTCTTATCATTTTGAATCTCATGTAGAATGTGTCTATAAGTTTCTTCACAGGTGTTTCGTAGCTACTTCAGTAGACTAGGACCAAACTAGGGCAGTCTCAGAAACCCACGAGCGGTTGAAGGGGTGCATTCCGTCTCTCTATCTATTTTTGAAGGCTCATGTGACACCTCGAAAAAACCACGCAAGGGCTGTCCAACAAACAAGCTCAGCTGATATCCAAGATGCAGAACTCGGAACCGCCCAATCCCAACTCTTCAGGGGAACGACAAGGGAACCCATCTTGGTGAAAGGGACAAGCTGCTAGGGGAAAAAGAGCACAACCCTTGGATGGTGCTTAAAGAAACACCTAGAGGAAGCCAATGATTTCAGCAGAACTTCAACCTGTTCACAGAGATCCCGCGCGCGAAGGACGCATTCAACCTGCCCAAGCTGCTGTTGTCGTCTGTGGTGAACATGACAAAGCGAACCCAGTTCATGCTCCCAGCACCTCGCAAGCAGCAAACGGAATACAGCCGGAAGCACCTTCTTTTGGCGCGCCAGCCAATACAGCCTTTGGCGCTTTCACTCAGGGACTGGCAGTTGCGCCTTTGAATAGCAAAGCAATCGAATTGGCCAATTCACCTCGGTCCGACCAAGTGCCAATGCGGTCCTTGGGATCCGTTGAAACCGAGCCGAAGCAAACTCTTCCAGGCAACACGCGTAGGGGGAATTTTCCGCCATGGTCATCAAAGGCTGATAGGTCCACATGAACCCATGGCCAATGGTTTGGGGTCCCAAAGAAGGGCGGATTTTGCGGAATGGAGCCACAACCAACGTTTAATTGAAACATACACTAGGGATTCATAACAGCAAAATCATATGTAGATGTCAAGGTCCACCCCTCTATGCCTGGCCAAACTGTGCAACATGGAGGCATGTCAATCAAACTCAAGGCCTTCAGATAGGTCTAAAACCAAATCTTCAAACATCAAATCTCCGCACCCCTGAAACAAACCCGGGAACACACCACGGAAAAAAAGAAAAAAGAAAAAGTGCCATCCAGGCCTGCAAGGATTCCTTAAAGGCTCCCTGGGACTGCCCTGCAGAAGCGTTATTTTGAGCTGTTAGCAAGTAGAGCAGAGGCTTGCCTGAGGTGCGTCGAACAAGACATGGCGAGGCATGCGGCTTGAACCATTGATTCCTTCAACATGTGCCACTCAACAGGTGAGTGGAAAGCAAGGAATCCAGCAAAAACTCGGAAGTCAGCCTTGCCCGCCCTGCCCATTTTGTGGGTCTGCAAGCTGAAAGGAGGCTTCGGGGGGCTGTACTTTGAAAACCATGGGAGTGTCTCCATAGATCTGAACCATGGTGAAGTCCTGGTGAGTAACCCCACTTTCCATTTTGGCATTTTGGCGAGTGTGCCCCATCCCATCCCCTTTGCTACCGAAAAAGGCCCGTACAGATTCACCGTTCCCCATATGGAACATGTGAAGGTATTTGGTTTCTCTTTTGGGTTCAACCATTGAACACATTCGAAACATGAGGCAAATCCATCGCCTTTGCTCCACCTGACTCGTCACGTGCTTTCTTTAAAATTCCAGCCTCCAAGATGTGGGTGGCGCGTCTTGTTTTAGGGCTAGCCCCTTTTTGTTACGTGGTTCTTCACAACCAAAAGGAAACCAGCCATTTTTGGGGTCCCCTAAAAAAGAAGACGAGCCACGAGGGCGGAGATGACGTGGTCCTTGCAGTTGATGAATCTCAATACCGGGGCTTCATGAGCCCCACCCGAACTCCAAACAATTTTGCGTACTGCATGGGGGGTTTCAAAGGAGTCACCCAAAAGCATTCCTTTTGGTTCCAAATACCAACCATACCAAAGAAGGGGCCCAAAATGCCTTCACGCTTTTCTTTTGGTTCCACATACCAACCATACCAACCAAAAGGAATTGGGGGGTGGTCCACACGTGCCCAGGCGCTGTCCGGCTTCTTCTCCACGTGCCAGCCAGGGAAGTAGTGCCGCAAGCCCTCCCCCACACGTGATGGAGGCCTCGGAAGAGATGCAATCCCAACATGGGATTTGGTACTCCCTTTTCTGTGGGTTTGAAGAGAAACTGGGAGGAAAACCGTCATTTTGGGTATTCAAAGCAAACCAAAAGGACAAGGGTGAAGAGAATCAGAACGACATGTGTGGCCCAAAAGACTTGCTGGCTGCTGGGAGTTTACACAACTGTTCGGATCCCCCTTATCTTTCCAACAGAGATGCAATTACCATGGGATCATTGCCATCTTTCCAACAGAGATGGTAATCACATTTGAGCAGATCCCACATTGCCATCCACCATCTTTTTGGTAACTCGTTCCCCCCACATAATAAACGCGGACCCCCCCTCCCCTCCCGCAATAATAAATACTCTCTGGGACAAACCATATCTATCAAACTAAAAGGACAAGGGTGAAGAGAATCAGGACCTGTGGCATGTGGCACAAACCGTGAACCCGTTTTTCGTCAGAGCCTCAGGTTACCAAGGAAGAGAATCAGAAGTTTTTACATCGGAAGGCATAGGGTGGTGATTTTTTTCTTTTGAGAACCCCGCCAAAAAAGAACAGGTCGGGGGTTTACACAACAGCAGCCTGGCCAACTCGGAAAACTGAAAACTCCACCTCTTTACTGCCCAAAGAAAAAGCTGGAGAATTACGTCTGACCCCCAGGACTAGCCCTAAAGGATCCCAATGCCATCCTCTTCCATAGCCAAGCCTCATGCATTGCCTTTTCTGTGCTAGGTCCTCCAGTAGAGAGGTTAGAATAAGGGTACCATTATTTTTTCGGTTTTGTCTATTTTAGTAGGGTTCCGAACCCTCCCCTTTCCAAAAAAGAAACGGTGAGAAAGGGCACCAATCGCTGGGGGACCCATGCCATGCACTCCTATGCCCAGGCCTCTCGTCCCTTGGCTTTATGAGCTGAAAGCTGAACGGCCACCGACGCTAGCTTTGGCTCAAACCCTCGCCGAGGTGCTCGTAGGTGAGCGATGCCATAAGCCCGAAATCCTGAAAAAAACCAGCCGGCAACTGGACCAACTCGGGTACACCACACAACCGGAAAACGACATGTGTTTAGATTTTGTGGAACAAATCATTTGGTTTATAGTTTGAATGTAAATGTGTATATATATATATATACACTTTTTTTTTTTTAAAATATATATTCATTCAGCCAACCTTAGAATACTGTCCGAGACTTGTCATACAGTAGGCATCTTGTTTTGGGCTTCCCCCTTTCCCATTGAACCACTCAACTGAGCAAGCAGCCAACCCGAAAGCAACGGATCCGTGGCATGCAACTCTCTCTGAGCCCCGCTCCGCTACGCTCAGCTCATCCCGCCCCGCAGGAAACCGGGAAAGGCACCTTGGCGAACGGACGCCGGAGCAAATGTGACGCCTATGGGTCCCCGATATTCCCAACCCAACACCTCAGGCACTCGTATGGATACAAAAAAGGCGAGCAACAGGTGATCTGTGAAACCATGGTGGAAATAGAGAGCGAAAAACCCGTATGAAGAGAGCCTCTTACCTGCCGTGATCCGATTTGACGCCACTTTTTGCGGTGGAGTGAGCCAGGATCTCTGAAGCGATGGAAGGTCCTGGCATATGCTGATAGGTGTCCTTTTTGGAAAATTGATGGATTTCCCTAGTTGATTGAACCACCAGCAGGCCAATCATTGGCTATTTTGTGGCCACAGGCCCCTTCTTGGTGGGTTCCACACGTGTTCGCCTTTTGCTGTCAGATCCAAGAAATCTGCACTGAAGCCAAAAGAGTTTGTTCCGAGCTCATGTACTTGACAGGCGTTGCTCGACAGTCGAGGTTGCCGGGAGGGAAACCAGGCATCGCTCTCTATTGCACAAGCAAACCAAAAAGGACACTTATGATGCTGATTGTATTACGTATGACGTCCATGCCTTCTGCGATTTGCTTGGTAATGTCTAGCGCCAAGTCAGCCAGAAAACAGAGAAACGCCAGAAGCAAGAATGTGGCAAGCAAAGCAACATATCAACAAATACGCTTGAACAACCAAACCCTAGTGCCTTGGTGAAATTGGAATGTTGCTGAAACCATCCTAGATAGGAATGCAATGTTTAAATCCAGGTGAATCGCCCATGGCAAATGGATGCCGAGCCGAACTGCCGGATGGCCCGCATTGCTTGCATTGCCCGCATCGCCGGAGAGAGCCGAGGTGCAGGGGGTACATTTCGTAAGAGCGAACAGGATGACCTCGGAGCAGAGGACGCCAACTTGGTTGCTGTTGACCCTGCAAAAAGTGTTTGACTTTTTGGGGGGGTTTAGTGGAAACCCCAACTTGACTTCAACCAAAAGTTAAAAAGTCTAAAGATCCGTTGCCCAGCAAACGACCCCGATGGCGTCCTTTGGCTCTCGGTGCCTTGAACTCTTGGTACCGCCCGCGCCTTTCGTTAGGCGCCACCGGCCACGGGTCCCGAAGCCTTCAGCCGGCTGAGCTCGCTGCTCTGAATGGGGTAGAAGGTGGTTGTGTTCATGGATGCGCCGAACCTCGGCAAGCATCTAATTGTCTTGGCCTCTGGAAAATCATTCAAGCCAAAACCAAGCCAGATGTGGTTTGGCAAGGCTTGCCGGCTACAAAGCAAACTTGGCCGGCAAGCAATTTTCAAAGTGACCTGCATCGCCACGAAGACACCCACGAGCGAGAGGGCCACGGGATGAAAATGGCTGCCTCTGAATGCTCCAATTCGTCAGCAGTTCTACGTTGAACAGAATGGGTTCTATATGCTTGCCCAAAACACATCACCCTGAACACATCACCCTGCAAGGCAACTCACGTCAAACTGGGACGCAACGTGTTTAAAACCTTCAATGGCACTTTGTGACAACTCGTTCCCTCCGGCCGGTGAAAGAAAACCAGAGGCCCCGGCGCGCTCCAGTTCTGGTCCTGGTAGACGGTTTCGAGGGCGAAGCACACCTCAAAACCGAACTCGACGCGTCTCCATGCCGAGGGTCACCCATTCTAGACGTATGCCTCGTATCTCCTTTCCAAGGGTTCTTCGGACGTTGGGGGGCTTCCACCAAAGGAAAGCTTTCGTGCTCCAAAACTCTTTGGTCAGCTTCCATGATTGGAGGGAGGGGTGCATGTTCGGAACAAATCACTGCAAGATGAGCCCTGGCTCTTACAATGCCGCGCGCACGCTGACCAAGTATAGACGTTTGGCATCACAATAAACTGAAACTCCTCAGTTGCCTTCCAAGCGGCAAGGCACATCAGGAAGATCTGGCGCGCGATCGATACATGCAAGCTTTGACCACCCGACTTGCCATGCAGCATGTTTCATGAGGGGTCAAAACATTCAATACCCATCCCCCTACCTTAAGGGGAAGGAGGGTGGGGGGGTCCCCAATTCCATTCATCTAGTCATCCTCACAAAAGGGAAAATGGAACCCTAAATGGAATTCCAGGGGTCACCCCCTCCCCCAATTCCATTTTGAAGGGGGTGGGGATCAATACGCAAGCCAGGGACATGGGAGAGATGAGCCAGTCCGTCGTGGCCCGAGGTGGCGAACCGCGTCAAAACTTGCAGCCGAGGCGCATGAACCAAGCCCAGGATCATCATACTCGCCTCAGGATATTGATCAACTCCTTGCGCTTCTCTGCCAAATGAGAAGCTGTCCAAATATGCCCAAGACACAAACTGACGTTACCGGAACACACGCAGCAACGTTAACTCCTTGGCCAAACAACACTGGCAAAGGTTTCGCTGATGCGACGATCTGCGTCAAAATCTCAACACTGGCTCGTCTCCCGTTTGAACATGTTCTCACCGCGGCACCAGGCGCACCCGTTCGCCGGCACTAATCTCACGTTGGAAGCCGAACCTGAGCTGCCAGAAACGACAAAACGACGTTCTCCCGCGTTAAGACTGTCCATTTCATTTGGGGGTCTGCGTCCTGTTAGAATTGGTACTACCCTTGAAAGGGCTGAGAGAAGCAGACCTGCTCTCCAGCTGTCTTTCCAAGTGCAGCAGAGAGGCTGGCGCATCGCCTCAACCGACGCGAGGCGGATCCGCTCGGCAGTTCCTACACTTTAAACTCCATCCGATTTGGCATCTGCCAGGCCTGTTGGTCCCGGCAAAAAACCCAACGGATGCGCATCCGGGAATCCGACTGGTATGGAGAAGGAACAGGCTCTACTTGCAGGTTCAGTGAGGCTGAGAAAGCCTTCCAATATATTGACTCTTTCCTGTCCATGTCAAAATCAATCGTTGCCTTCAAACAGAGACGGCGGCCGGGCCCATACAAGAAGATCTCAAAATCTGTGGATTTGCTCTCATGGACGTCTCTTGAATGCTTTCAATGGCTGAAATCCCCGGCTCACTCATTGACTAGCCGTACCCTTCCAATTCAGAGCTCCTTCTTTCAGGGTGGTTTCTGAAAAGAATGAGTGAGAATGGGGAATCGACCAACTTGCAATCATCACTCAGAAGATAGTACAAAGATCGTCCTTGCATGAGACATCATTTGCATGGAGACTGCATCATTGAGCTTACATTATCTCTTGCGGAACGGATAGTCATGGGGATGCTGGGACATGGAGACGATTTGGGAATGGTAGGTGCTTGCGCATGGGTTGCATTGTCGATGGCCTGAAGGATCACGCTGTAAACATGACCAATGTGGCCACGGCCAACACAGCCGCCAGGATTCCAGGATGACGCCTGGGGGCGGCACGCAAAGCACGCCTATCACCAGCGCATCCCGCATAGGCTCATGTGCAGTCCTCAGATGGTGGATTGTGTAAGGAAGAACAGCAGAAAGCGGGCCTGGGCAACAGGAATGCACATCAAGGATGCATGTACCTTGTATCAAAAGAGTGCAAAAACAACTCATATTGAGACACTAACATGTTTGTTTGTCGAAAGGCAAAAGGCTTCAACCACTTTGCATGGTATCATAGAAAGCGGACCTAGAACCAAATTTTGAGTCATGGGTTTTCATATTTTGCAAGTGGGATTGCGTTTTGCCCAATCGCTGGCATCAACAAGGGCTTTCGTACTTTTTGAGGAGCCCTTTCCTTGGTGGCTTACAAGCGAACCAAATGGACACCTATTCTTTGTTTCCCCCGAGTTTGATACGGCAGCGTTCAGGCAGCGTTCAGCCAAGGAGCGCCAGTATGATGTAGTTCAGCAGCAAGAACTCAGCCACAAACTCCTGGCGAGGTTGAAGAATCCGCGCAGACTCTGGGTGCAATTGAAAATCCACTGTTTCCCAAAAAGCTAAAGCCCAAAGATCCAACCAAATAGCCATAAAGAAGGGTGGTTCTTCTGTAATAAATACTGTCCCACATTAGGAGAACTACTGTTTGCTGCAGATCCGACATCCCAGCACACTCCAAACATGGCGTGAGAGCTACTGATTGTACTGGCAAATGCAAGTGGCTGCTCTAGCCACGCAAGGACCAACAAACCATAGACGTCAAGATCATCAAAGCTGAGTCACAAGCAAACCTGGTAGAAAGAGGTCTACCCATCATGCAACGAAGCAAAGGGGCAGCCGCACAGTGGCCGCGGCCGCCGCCGTGTTGCGTCGGTGATGGTGGTGGCAGGGCTGACTCGTTGGCGAGGGCTGCTGCTGGAGCGTCAGCCAGGGTAGCTGCTGTAAGCTGAATGGGTGCTCGGTGTCGACTTAGGATTGTCCCGCACTAACCTTCATCGACCCCAGTTAGATTGTGGCGCGGCCGTCTTAGATGGATGTGTAGACCAGTGAAAGCACCAGGCATGCCAATGTTTCACTTCAACTGGGTTCACTGAGGTGGCATCTTCCAAATTGCAAACCGCATGTTTTTGAGAAAAATGCTCACCTGTGCCCTGCAAAGGTTCGTAAAGTGGAGTACCCCTAAAAGCTGTTTTCAGAGTTTCCATATTTGATTGAACATATAAATATATTGTTGTTTCTGTTGTTTGTAAAACAAAAAAAAAAACACGCCGAGGGAAAAGTTGAGTAGCAGTTCAGAGACCTAGTGCAAATCACTCGCATCCTCTGCCTATATGTTTTCCCAAACAAAAAATCACCCCCAAAGGAAACCCGCTTGAACTCTGCAACCCTTGTTAGCGACCAAAAGGGGACATCATTCGGATATGTGTCAAATTTGGAAACCCCAAAATGGGTAGTGTCCATTTGGTGTCCTTTCAAAACCACCAAACGGGTGCCCTCAACAAAAGCACACCAACCCATTTATGGGGATTTCCCTCTCCGAAACTTTGTTATAGTACATTTTCGATTTTAAACGAAAAAAAACTGGCCAGGAGTGCCAAAAAGCCCCAGAGCCATCCGCAGTTGCCCTCGAAGCGCATCCAAAGAAGGCGCAGGCACATGAACAGCATCAGGCCCATGCCTGCCCAGCCATTTCGATGCGATGCGCTAAACGAGCGAAACCCGAACTCCAGCCGTCTCATCGCCCAGAGGGTCCAAGTACCTTCTAAGGAGGTACTTAGACCCCCAAAAGCCATCCTCATGAGGTACTTGGACCCTCTGGGTCGAGACATGTTCAAAGGAACTGCTTGGAAAGGGGGGGACCGGGAGTGGAAAGAAGGTGAGAAGATGAAGTAGTGAAGAAACTAGAACCACATGGGCATGTGTCAAAGTACCCGAAAAAAACTGGTTGGGTTCCTACCTTGAAACGGATACCCTCAAACAACACACACACACACACCAAAATCATATAGACTCTATATATATATATATATATGGAGAGAGAGAGAGAGAGAGCGCGAGCAAACTCCTTGCACCCCTTTGGCTTCTTGTTTCATTTGAGTGTATTTATTTGTCACGCACAGTACTCTCCTTTGGGTTGGTTAGCGACGCCAAGGGAACCCACAGAAACTTGGGACGACGAAACCCACGTCGCTTCGACGCTCCGAAAATTTGCGGTCCGAGAGGCAGAGGGAGGTTAGCGCCAGGAAGCCGAAGGCACCAAAGACCTTCCATGCCACATCGGAACGCGCGCTTTTTCTTTGAGAGCGGCGAGGAATTCCTGGAGTCTGACTGAAAAGTGGAGCCTACCCACAAGAAACCCGGCAAACCAAACTTGAAGCAGAACGAAACTCCAGGCTGAAAAGAAGCAAGGAAGGCCGAAACATGTCTTTGGATCCCCTGTTTTGACATACTGCTACATGTGTTGCAATTGCGTGTAACAGTGTAAGACCTCACATGTTCCCTGCTTCTTTTGGTGCCAAAGAACACATCTTTTTCATAAGTCTGATGATTCAAAACTCGCTGGTCCTCAGTTGGGGATGACCCAGGGCGTTGGGAATTATGGGAATCGGAAGGGGGATTCCCTCAAACCAGCAGGGATTGCTCCTGGGGCTCATTTCAACCCATTCCCTGCGTTGCCAGAAAATGCTTGGCGGAAGCAGATGCAACATGCTTTTCGGTCCTCATATGGCTGTGGGTCAAAAATAGGTACCCAGAATGGAACCCGGTAAATGGAAACATGGACGCAAACCTGCGGTCCCCTGGTAATTTAATTTTGACCCATACCCAAATGGGTTCGTGTCAAGGGATTTTGCAAATTTGGACCGGGACCCAAAATAGGGCGTTGGGCTTTCGGTTTCCCTTGAAACCAACCTGAAAAGGGCACCAACTCCAAAAACATCACAGGGAACCCACACAAGTTGCTGCCTCCCCTTAGGTTTCCCTTTAACCCCCCCCAAAAAAAAAATGGCACAACACTCATATTTGCGAACTTCCTCCAAATGCCACGCCCCTCATCTCTTGCTCCTTCCTTTTCTTTTTCTCCGGGGCGCGGCCGCGGAAAGGACAATGGTCACCGCGAAGGGGAAACGCTGCCGCTTCTGCGCGTAGAAGTTGAGGCGACACCACTTCTCACCTCAAAGCTGAGAGGCCAAAAAAGTTTCTCACGGTCACGCGCCTTGGAAACCTCTTGAAATGGCTGTGGCTCAAAATAATGTACCCAAAAATGGCGCCTTGGTAAATGGAACCAAAGACTAAACCCTGCGTAGCCCTAGCTCTTGAATTTTGAGCCACACCCAAACGATTCTCTGAACACTCTTGGAAAGTGTCACACACATTGAACACCGATTTAATATAACATGGTTCTCTGAACACAGGGGGTGGGTGGTCAAAATTGGGCGCGCTTTTGGTGCTCCCAAAAAGCGGTGGTCCAAACGCCTCAAAGCTCTGGATGCGGTGTGAGCCA
The DNA here is from genome assembly GCA_963377175.1 of Effrenium voratum. Classification (NCBI taxonomy): domain Eukaryota; class Dinophyceae; order Suessiales; family Symbiodiniaceae; genus Effrenium; species Effrenium voratum. Next base: position 37,524 of record CAUJNA010003281.1, read on the forward strand.
CCGGCTCTGGTTCCCTTCCCTGAGAATGAACATGGCTCATTTAACCCAGAGTCCCTTGGTACCTAAGGAGGCACTTGGACCCCTTTTTACCCCCTTCTCAGGAGGTACTTGGACCCTCTGGGTAAAGAGAACAAAGGTCCCAATTGCGTTCTTACTCCCTTGCATGATCGACCAACCCCGAAGCATGTGAACTTCGCATTCACTCGCCATGGTCGTGCAAATCACTGGTCAAAATGCCACGTGGCACCCTATGATTTCCCAAAGCACGACCCGCGTTGGACACCTGGCTGCATATCCCATTTTCTGGGTCCCGGCTTGAGCGACCAATGGATGAGGCCCTCTGAAGGGGTGAGGCCCGGGCCCCAACGTTGCAGGACTTGAGGATGGCGGAAGAAGCGCTTGACGCACAGGGGAACGCACTTCTCATCGTCCGTCATTTGACTTAGTACGCGCCATGGATCTGCCAATGATCTGCCAGCTAGACGATTACATTATCCCGTCAACTGGAAACAGCGCAGTCAACCAAAAAATCCAAAAGCTATTGCAGGGGAAGAGGACAAGGAGTTTGCGTCATGGATCAGTGTGGTGCAAGCAGCGTGGCTTCAACCTGATGGAGAGATGATAGGCCCGCCATGTTCAAGGATAGCTCTGATCATGTGAGCTCAGATGTTATTTGCCACACGTCTCAATGGTCAGGTGGTCCTACCTCGTTCTCCAGCCCGTCACCCTCTTGCGATCCCTATCTCATTGTCCAACGCTGCATGTCTTTGCGATCACCAAGATTCAATTGCCGGAGCCAGTTTCAGTCAAAGACTGAAGCTGACGAGAAGCGACAATGTGTTGGCCGACAAAGGTCTGGCAACATCATGGATCATGGACCTGCCTCGTTTCGGACGCTTCAGGGATGTCGCAGCTGATGTCGGGCAGCGATTGGAAAAGGGGAGGCAATTCAGAAAGGTGTCCCACACTGATTCCCCAACCTGAAAGGATTGAGGGGAATGAAATACAGAAAAGTATGTTGGACGCCCAAGAAATCCTGCCACGTAGCACAAAGCAATACTATAGAAAGTAAGACTGCAACGTTTTTTTTACACATACTTAGCAGTACTGGACGAGCACAAAGCAACACTGAAGCAGTTCCACAATAATTCTAAACCAGTACTAAGCAGCACTTACTGAGAGTGTACTTGAGTACGTCCAACTCTGACCCCCAACTTGTTTGAATATTTTCCCCTATTGACTCCACTCCACCCCCCGCCCACCCCGTAATTCGTTTGGGGGGGGGGGCTTTACTAATCACTCCGCCACGTTAAACGACTGACATGTCCTGCCTGGGAACCTGTTCTGACTCCAACATTGGCTTGCAGCTTCTTTGCGCCATGGCAGCCTAGGTCCTCCAGTGGAGAGGTTCAGGGTATCAACTTGTTTCGGTTTTGTCTATTTTAGTAGGGGAACCCTCCCCCAAAAAGGGTGAGAAAGGGCACTACTGGGGGACCTGGCAGCAGTATTTTGCAAGAACAGCGCCGACAGCAGTCAACCTTCATTCCCAACACACAGACACACAGACACACAGACACACAGACACACAGACACACAGACACACAGACACACAGACACACAGACACACAGACACACAGACACACAGACACACAGACACACAGACACAGAGACACACAGACCCACCCGAGTGTCCAACACGCTCTGGGTGTTGAGCCCGATCCGGCTGCAACACAACTCAGTGTGCTAACTAAAAATGTGTCCGCCCGGCCTTTCCTCCAGTTCTGCAAATAAACACTGTCGCTGCGGCCAAGGTCAACAGAAAGGGACCGCTCATGATGAAGCATGCAGCTTTTTGCCGTTGAATCTTTCAACAGCAATCGATCAACAAAAAGCTAATAAAACAGTGCAAACATATTCAACAAAAATTGATTCAAGGTTTTGGAAGTCGGCAAGGTGCTCTTGGGTCGTTTCCCATTTAGCCTCTATCAAATGCGGTTCAATCCCCCCACTTCTTCCTTCGCGCGTGTGATTGCTGGGGATCAATCAACCAAAATGGGCGTTTCGCAAGATAGGGTGACCCCCAAAATGGTGGTTCTCCTTTTTATTTCTCTTGACAAGCTATTTGTTTTTACCAAAAAACAAAACAAAACACACAACAAAACCAGTACCAACTCCAAAATGTCAGGCCCCAGTGAGAGAACTGGGCCAACTTTCGCTTCCGAGGCGCTCCAAGGCCTTGTGCGTACCAGCCATGACCTCAGCGAAAGCTGAGCGAAAGCTGAATCGAGGCTGAATGCAATTGACATAATCTGGGTGAATTATAATATTTCACCAACCTGAACAGGGATCCTTACATTATACACCTGAACATTGCCTTCTAAATGGTGGTTTTCCTTTATTTTGGTGGGAAAAGCCATGTTTCAAATGGGCAAAATATATCCTTTAAAAAAACCCTGCTGAAATAAGGTGGTTGGGGGCATATTCCCCACATAAACCACCATTTGGGGTGAGGTTGTGTGAGGCCGCTATAATTCACCCAGACAAAATGAAGTGGCAAGTGCACATTTTCACAGACTGAACACAAACAACTTAGCGAAGTGCTGAGAACCAACTGGCCGTTTGACAGAACACTTTGGTGTATTTGTTCGTCGAATCGTAAAAAAGGAATCCGCTGATCGAGGTGTGCAATGCAGTGCAGCCTGTCTATCTCTCTGTCTCTCTCTCTCTCTCTTCCTCTCTCCCTCTCTCTCTCTCCCTCTCTCTCTCTCTCTCTCTCTCTCCCTCCCTCCCTCCCTCCCACTCTCTCTCTCTCTCTCTCTCTCTCTCTGAGCCCCATGCAAACAACGTCAGAATGGTGGCGAGTACGCCTCGACAGGTGCCAGACTTGCGCGTCGGCTGCTCAACGCTGTTCTCTTCGGCTTGAGGGAAGAATCAGGCAAAGTGCACCGGAAGTGGTCACTATCATTCGCTCAAATTGGTGATTTGGAAGTTTGGGGGAGGCTTCACAAGTACCGGGGGTTCAATAATCACCAATTGGGGGCAACCTGATATCAGATTCTGGATGGATTGAACTCCTCGGTAATCTCTCATGTGGCCCGGCAGCAGCTCATTCCGGCCACTGGAGGCTTTGTACGACCGTAACATTGGCACGGAATCCGCATGGGCTTCAGTAGAAAGTTTGTTCCCCTCCCCCCCCATTCAAGAGAGCAAGGCTGTTCCCACCCCCGAAAAAATTAGAAGCGGGCAAGCAAAATACCAGACCAAAGCCTTGGCCTTGTACTTTTGAAGGGTGCGCTACCCAGCCCCTTGCCAGCGAAAGGCCTCGGGCTAATAGGAACTCCTGTTTTTGAAGTGGTCCTCAAACCATCGGTTTTGCACGCAAATATTATAAATCCTATACAAAACACCAAGGTGAAACAGTCACAGAAGTGGGTACCCCACAAAACCCCTGATCCTCTTCATCTGACTGTTTTGGGGTCCGCTTCGATCGCTTTAATGGCAAGCTTTTTTGGGTGGATGTGAAACTACAAGATCCAGGCCGTAGCCCGTCATCTCAAAGGGCGGGTGCATCTGGAATCTGAGACGAAGCCTTGGCAATACTAAATCTAATAATACACAACATACTGGCTGAATCTTGGCATACATAATCTGAAATTGGGAACGCCAGTTTGAGTATGATACATATGAGATCAAGTCTTGGCAATTCTACTCAGTATTGCCAAGTCCAAGTCTCCCAGACCCTCTCCATTTTCCACAGAAGAGGCTCCAAATGACTGTTGGCATTGTTCCAGCTTTGGGTCAAATTCAAGGTCCCACACGAACATCGAAGAAACCTTGGATCATGCTTCATGCACGCCATCGATTGGACTTAGCTCGAGAGTCCCCTGCGATGTAAAAGCGGGTTAGAGCAGTGACACATGCAGGGAAACCTTCCACATTGGGACCAAACATGTATCCCACTAAAGCTTGATGTACCAAAACCCAATAAACAGAACAATGCTGCAACATCAGTTGAACTTGCATTGCCAAGACCAACATCGTCGGCATTCCCCCGAGCCCCTCTCAGTCAATCGAATCCTTGCAAAGTCGAAGAGCCAACAAACTGTCCCAAACTCACTGGCTGAGTGGATGGCCCCAAAATGTTCAAACTTTATAATTACCACTAAAATGGTCTTCCCAAAAAGTTTAAAGTTCATGAACTCAGGAAGTGAGCAAATGGAACCTCCGTGTTTCAGAGGCATAGGCGAACTCGGCGAACTCCGCCGCGGGCCGCGCCTACTTCTGCCATGCGCTGCTTGTTCAGCAGGAAGCCTGCGACCTGATTTCTCGTGCCAGGGATGTCTCCATGGTGCAAAAAAGGCGAAGGACGCCAAACATCTACTTGGCTTTCCTGGAAGGCTCCACTGATTGGTGAGAACCGTCAAACATGTTCGGCGATCGTTTGGCCGGCTTGGTGCGAAAACGACCGTGCAAAGAAAGACCAAGCTGCTGGGTTTTATGGTGGCTTCAGAACTTTGTGCCAAGTTGTCTGGTGGCTCAAGTCTGAATCGAACAAGTAGCGCATGTGATCAGCCCCACCAAGGCCGGGAAGAGGTACTCAACCCAGTGGAAGATAGTGCACAGAGCCACACAAATCGATCCTCGGAAGCACGGGCTGGTCGGCAAGTGTCCGGTACATGTGGGACTCACATGTCCCAAATGGGTCGATAAAGTTGACCTACACAAGGGACTCCCTGTGACGCCGTTTGTGCGCCTTTTTTTTTCTCGCTTTTTTGTTTTCCTTTTTGTTGTGTTGTTTGGTGAAAAACCGCCTTTTTCCAGATTTCGACCCTTGTTGTGGGTAGAGGGCCTCTTGGACGGAACCCGGAACAAAAGCGGAAACAAAGGGAAAAGGGCGGATACATCCGGAAACTTTGGATGAGCAAGGTTGCCTTTGCGTCAAACACGGCACAATGATCCTTCTCCCGAACAACGACCAACATTTAGCGTTTTTGGTTCGAAGGCTTCTTTTCCCGCACACATGGGCGTCCCAGTTCATCAATGTCACTCCATCACTTGCCCACCACAATATCAGTTGGGCAATCTGTCGATGATCGCGTCATGAGTTAACCCGCACTCTGTGGGGTCTTTCTTGGTGAAATTGAATTCCTACTAAATGGTCGTCCAAAAAACATTAACTAACTGGCCGTCTTTTTGTTTACATCACATCACCAGAGACTCTGAAAGGCGAGGCCAATCTCTGATCTCGGAGGCTTGCCCAAGGCTCGGCGCTCCGCATCGGGATTCTCGAACTGCATCTGCGTTGGAATCCAAATGTTCGCGTTCACGGTGTTCTGAATGACTGGCCGCGGCATTCACGAAGGAAGGCGGGGTGCGGCGGGCGTGGGTTCAGTTTTGGGCCGATTTTTGCCCTTCGGCGGTCTGTATATGGGTGTGTCGTGAGGAGCCCAAAATGGCGGTTCTCCTTTTGGATTCTCTTGAAACGCACAAAAGCGCACCCTCCGAAAAAGACACGCCCATATTCGGTTTATGGATTTCAGATCACCCGAATGGAGTGCAGTTCGAATTGATCATATCATTCACAGGGGTTTCTGAACGGTGGTGCCTAAGAGGATTTCGCAACCATCCACAGCTCCCAGGCTCCTCCAAACGCCCAGGCTCTTGCTCTAAATCAGCCAGGATCAGCATTTTGCCAAGATCCCCGAGTTGTTCAGTCTGGGTTTAAGGCCTTGGGGTCGAAGCAATGTAGGAACCTCACCCGAAGCCCAACTCGCCCTGACACCCTGTGAATACCAACAAAAGTTCTGGTTTCAACCATGGTGTCTTGGGTGCGAAATGGATGTTGTCCATCCACAGTAGGAACACAATGAAGGGCTCAGCTACAAAAGCATCCAGCAATCCAGCGGGATGAAGTTTATATGGTCGTGCCACTCACCAAGTGATCGCTGCAAGTTGAGGTCAGTGAGTCTTCCCCAAGATGAAGATGCACCGGCTGAGGGAGTTTGTGTGGATGGACAAAATCCTGAGATGGTCTATGGCAGAGTTTCATCCATCAGACACATCTGGATTTTGTCCATCAAATGGGCTGCTCCAGCCGATGTTTCTGGTTCTCAGCTGCCAAGTGGAGTTGGCATAAAGAAGGCTAAAGGATGGCAAGCACACATCCCCTCACTCACAAACAACGTCCTGGCCACAAGACTAGAATTCAAAGAAAGCTGCTTGGAATCATCTGAGCGGCTCTCTTCTTGATTTGTCAAGCGGATTTTGTCAGGAGATTCTTCGGGGGTCTGCCCCAAACGAGAGGTGAAGCTGGGTTCCATGACCTCACAAGCCGAACTTCGACATGAAAAAACTGCCTTTTGCACCCCCGCCTCCAAAACTCCAACTAAAGGGAAACACCAGTCCAACTTGCAACTGCTTTTTCAACCATGCAACCAAACCTCGAAAGTCCCGCCAGGTTGGGACCACGACTTAGGGGCATGGGGCTTCCTGCGCTCGCCTGATTGACCCCGCTGCAAGTCCACTGCGCGGGCAGATCGCCAGGCACGGCGGAAGCACCTCACCTCGCCAGAGGCGGCAGTTACAGGTGGTTGCCTTTTGTTGGGAAACCAACCCATGATGGCGAAACCCAATCTATTTTTGACGCTTGGTGCGAAACCACCAGGGAAAACCGAAACCCATTCTTGGGGCCCACGCATACCCCTTCTCTGGTCCATGCGGGTGAGCACCCGTACAAACAATTCCCAAGCTGAGTTCTTCTTTTTTGAGGGTACCCCTTTGCTTTCACACCACAACTTTGGTGGCCCCCGCGAAAGAATGATCCAAGCAAGTGGACTGCCTGCAGCGTGCACGAACAAACCATGAGCATTTTTCGCACGTGATTGGGACTCAATTTGGTTTGAAATGAGATCACAACCTCGTTCTTATGAATTGGGCCCCTATCGTATCTGTTTGGTTTCTCTAGGAAAACAGCGCTTCGTCTTCATCTGCGGCCCGTGTCCACTGCAAAGGGGTACCGGCCAGTTTCACCCATTCGATTTGCCGCAAGAGTGCGTCAGCAACTCGTTTTGGCTGTCAGCTATGCTTCTAAAGGAGCTTCGGCGACGGCGACGCGCGTGCGCTTGAGCTGGCAAGCTTATCATTTAGGCGTGGGTGCAGAGCTTAGCGTCCGGCAGTGCTCCAGAGGTCAGCGGCGTGCGCTTCCGAGCTTATTTTTGGGCTGGGTGCTGTGCTGCGCGAGCGCTCTGAAGTGGGTGTGCTTATCATTGAGCATTTGGCAGACGTGGGTGCAGCGGGGAGCGTGCGTTACACACGTCTGTTGTGTTTTTCAGGAGCCCATGTGATACTTTTGCATCGATTTGGCCCCCGATGGGACATGTTCAGTTCTTTTTCCGCCCTGCCTTCTAGTCACTGCAAGATGCCAGATTTTCCAGTGATTGCCTCTTCAGTTGGGGACCCCAAGAAAATCTGTCTCAAAAACACAGAGTCAGTCTGGTCCCATTCAAGCGTCACCCACCAAGTGGTAGGTTAAAGGGAAACAACCCCCAATGCCTCTGATAACCCCTAGACGCCGTCAAAACCAATGACCCTCAGGTCTCTCAAAATCTAGGCGGCCTTTAGTGTGACCTCTCCGCAGAGCCAAAGGAAGTAGAAGGCGAACAGGTGAAACATGGCGATGCCTAGGCAGACCTCAGGAAGCCGGAAACCGGAACGGCACTCGGATCCAGTGATCATGTTGCTCATCAACATAACCTTCAAATCTTCTATTTGCTTCTTCGCCACCTGAAAAAAAAGATGATATTTTTTCCTGTAGTGATAGATTCCCTTTAAAACCAACAGCGGGGAATAACATGTATTCTTGAGCAAATGAAAGTAAATGGGTGTGACTTGCAAAAAGGAACCACTTCCAAAGTGGTTGGTACACATGAATTCACACCTAAATGATGCCCACCAAAGGGTCTAACGCACTTCCTGAGTGGGTTGGCAAACAAAAGGCGCTTCAGTTACTATGTTTGCAGCTAAAATGGTCTTCCCGCAAGCAGTCCAGGAACTCAAGGATTGAGCCTATCAACATTCACACCAAAATGGCAAGAGTTCCGTTCATTCCTTCGCCGAAGAACCGCCAACTCAACCCGGCACGGAAAAAATCCCTCGGAGCTTTGCTCATATCCCTTCGGCCAGGTTTGTCATAACAAGCCAGGTATATTCTGATTACTATCTTCATCAATAAACCTGGCTTATAAAGAAGGCAAAGAAGGGAAGGGAAGGCAAAGCAAATGCAGCATTCCCGCACGAGGAGGGCAAGTCCCCTGCGCAGTGCCGAGAAACCGCTTAGTTTCCAGTAGAATGGGAAGAAGAGGCCGCCGAAAAGGTGCAAACGTCAAGAAGTCCAAAACGCAAGAGTGGAAGTGGGTCTGCCTCTTTCTGGGAAACTCTTTTTGGTCTTAGCCGGAAACCACAAGGACACCAACCTTCCTCGACGTGCCCTTATGTTCAGACAAACCCAAGTTCTTCCATTTGGGGCACGCTTGGGTGGATCGGATGCCTCATGTCCCAAATGGAGCTGGCGATGGGACTTTGGGGGTTCATTCAAGTGGTCCGGAAGAAAAAATAAAAATGAAATATCGCCAATCAATCCCTCCACCCCTAGAGACATGTTTTTTCTTTTTATATGGAATTCCAGAATTCCTGAATGAGGTCGTCTCCACTACATTTAGCCAATTTGCAGTCCACTTGCAGTCAACTACATTTGAGCTGGCATTCTAAGTCACTTTTCCATCCCAACTACATCTTGTGAACGTTCGAAGACGCGAGCGCCTGTACTGATGATTCAATCAGCTGATGAGGTGCATGTCTCCGAAGTCAAAACTGGGCGACACTATCTCCAAACTGGTTGTTTGCAACTTGAAAAGTTCCAGTGCTTGATTGGAGACCCAACAAGCCATTGAAAGCTTGCGGCCTCGCAAACTCGTACGTGGGTGAGCAAGTCAGAGGAGAGCGCTGCGAAGAACAAGACAACCGGCATGATGTCCAGCGTGATGTAAACTCGGAAAATAGCTCGGAATTGCATCCGACTGCATTGGACGGCATCAGATGCTTGCAACGACATTGATCTTCATATTCCAAAATCAATATACGCATCTGCAAAATAATAATGCTCCAGTCAACATTCCTTGTGCGGGTCAGGATGAAGGTTCCGGCATCTTGTGTCCGTTGAAATATGAATGATTATTTCCGTCAACCTCAAAGCCTCACACACACACACACACACACGCTCTGAACATTAACATGGAACCCATTTTTTGTTTGTTGCCATTCGAAACAACTGCGGCAGCGTCCTGTCTCATCAGACCATGTCCTGTTCGCGACCCCTACCTTTCTTTTTGGGCGCAAATACCAAACAGGTCAAATGGAGGTGAAAGAGCTGGTTTGGGGTCGGACAACGAACAGGGCCTCTTGGTGATCATGTCATAGGTGGCATTTCCAGATTTTGTCCTGCGAACTTGAGCACACTCAGAATGAACACCCAATCCATCATGGCAGACTATCAACACCTCATCAGCAAAGCGGCCCGGTAAAGAAGTCCTTTCACCGATTTGAACCATTACACAGTGACAAACTGTGCATGTCCGACCCTTAGCCAACAAACATGATGGCAATCCTGACTTTCACTGCGGTCCCCATGCGTTTTGAGGCAGAAGGTAAGCAACCATTCTTGGGCTCCTGCTATTGTGACACATACGCCGCCTGGACCTAATATGGAAGCCGAACTTTTGGGGACCCAAAATGGGCCAAGCCAGAGAAACCCCGACACACATCGCCGTCCCAGCGGCTGATGCACTGAAAAATGATGTCGAAGGCCTTCTGGCGACGAGTGAGGACCGGAGACCAGCCCTGCCAATAAAACCTGAGATCAATTGGCACGCCAAGCTAAGCGGTTTCATACAAAGCGTCTGGGCATGTCAAAATCGGGGGACTGCAAGAATGTGTGGTTTCCCAAGAACCAACCCCACAATGGACAGACCCATGTATAGGAATGTTGAAAGAACATGGGCGCTTTGACGTTACAGACTGGAACAACTTAGGACCGATAGTGCGGCAGAATCGAACAAGGGACACAAATTTGTTTGCAATACGCCCGACTTGGATGTCTCCGGCCATTGGGGCGCTTTTGTCCTTTCAGGGATCCCTGGGTTCATTCAACCACTATATCTATCGCACCAAGCCAAGACCACCAATCTCTTCGGGGCACGAGCCCGCTTTCAGCTCTTCCCAGGCGTCGCTAACCAGCATTCGCCGGTACGCCTACCGAGGCGAATCATCGGGTATGTCTTCTGTTTTTGGGAGGGGCGTCCCCAATTTCGTGTGGTCTTTAAAGGGTTTGGGAAATCCCCCCAAAACAACACGACAGACCCACATGACCCATGAAAAATGGGGGTCATGAATCTACATGTCATGAGAAAGGAGTCATGGCAACCCATTTTGGGTTATGGCCGGCAAAAGGAGATAGCTTTTGGGGGGTTCCGAATAGGCCGTTCGCCACACGGAACGGACTCTCCTTCTGGAGAACCACATAGCTTTTAGGCTACCATGTTAATTTACACCGCATCTGTCCAACTCAAATAATGCCTCATGGAATATTCCATGACTATAGCATCACCTGGAGTGCGTTTCAAGATTGAATGTAATTAGCTGCCAGCACGCTGCAAAGGCATGCTTCCTGCGCAGCCATTTGGGGTTTGTCATCAACAAAAGGGAACGCAGGCTGATTCATGATTTCTCGTGTGAGGGTATGGAATGTCTCTGACTAGGCTCAAAATGGAGTAATGGCCAATCCTAATCCATAATCCCTATGGAAAGCCACAACCAAGACCAAACCCTTGCGTAACTCAAGGATCTTGCGGATTGCCTTTGAACAGTCGGTCACATAGTATTCCATGTCACGTACCAAACATTCGCTACATCAACCGCGGCCCGAAACATCTGGAGTCGCGCCTCAAAGGCGTCTGCGCGCCATGCATCCACACAAAGCAAGTAGGCAAATCGCAAAATATCGCTGGTGACGCTGACCAGAAGGAAGGACCTGCGTCTGTCTCCAAATGGAACTGGTGCATGGGAACCTGCGAAAACTTTTTTGCGATCCGTCGGTTTGTGGATGCTTGCGGCATAGAATATACCTGCGACCTCCGGAGGGTACATTTTTTTGGCGTTTGGCGAAAAGGCATTTGTTTCTGCCGTTTCACGAAAAAAGCGCCGTTTGCCTGAAAAACTGCCGTTTCACAAAATGCTCGTGCAACGGTCGGGAAAAGTTGCCGTTTGGACGGGAAAAGTTGCCGGTTGGACGGGTAAAATTGCCGTTTCGATTCAGTAAGCAACCGCCTGTATTGCTCAACTTGCAAAAGTGTCGTTTCGCACAAAAGGTGCCGTCTCGATGGAAAACATTGTTTTTAACCAAACAGCAGAAACATGTACCCGCCAGGAAGCCACAGGTATGGGTATGGCTCAAAAAACGGAATTCCAAAACGGAACCCTGGTAAGTGGAAACATGGACCAAAACCTGCGTAACCCTAGCTCTTAAATTTTGAGCCACTGCCATATCACCAAGTCCTGCTCAATCCATCCAATCGAAAACCAGCCAAGTGCTCCGGCCGTGACCGGTTTTGGTTCTCACATGTTGAGCCCGAGCCTGAAAAAGGCGCCGAGGAAGAGAGTCACCACCCGAAATTGACCTCAGAACTGTCCGGGCGAGTTCCGTGGATCAAATCTGCACCTCGTGTCACAGGCGAACCCAACAACTCTTCGCCTTTGACCTCCTTTTGGTTTCCCAAGCCACGCTGAACATACCCCAAAAAAAACACCCGCTGCACATGTGGCTGCTGTCTCGAACATAAATTGGCGAATGTTGTTCACTGACTGCCCTAAGAGTAACTTTGTGAACCACTGCGCCGTTTCCGTGCTTCTTGAAAGCCAGAGTACACGAAACTGACAGCGACTTCCGTGCCTTTAACAAGCCAACCACCCTCGGCCTCGCCAAGTCAGACGGAAACAGTTAGGGAACATGGCCAAGCAACTTAGATAGGGATGGCGCAGGAATGCGTACCAGTTGATGTAGCATCGCAGCACCGCAGCGGCGCAGTTGATGAAGAGGACTATGGCAATGGCCAAGAAAAGATAGCCTCAGACGTAGACACACAAAATGTGGAATCTGTGCATAACGGCTTCATTGGTCGTCTGTCGTCTGAAACTACTAAGCCCAAACCCATAGACATTGGTGCAAATGCAAATCCAATCTCCGGTACTGAGGGCTTGACAGTATCTTCCTATGTACTATGCAAGAAAAAACGAACGGAACCTTGCCGAAATCAGCAAAAGCCAGCTGCAACTTTAACTCCGGCTGTGAGACCTGCGAAAAAGGCGAAGCAGCGGGAGCTGGAGGGATTCCTCCTCTCACGCTTCCGTTCGGAAGCAATGGTTGAGACCATGATCCGCTGCTGGCAGACTGGAAGTGGCGTAGCAAACAGACCAACCATAGAGTTACGCCCAGTTATAGAATGTACATTTTATTGTTTGCTTCACATGGGGTCACTGGTAAAATGTAAAATGTATCCTAAGTCTACCCCAGCAACAATCCCTTTTGTAGGAAGCACAGCACGGGCCAGGCCTTTCGCGATTTGTGAAAGCGAAGCAATTGAGCAGACTTCTCGAGTGGATTGGCCATGAAACAAGTCCAAACTTGTTGTCCACTATGGTCCAAACCCAACAAGTATGAATTCCAGGAGCTCGGAGAGTGAGTTAAACTGCAGCCATGGTGCAATGCCACAAGGCAAAGGCCTTGGTCGAAAGTGGATGGGTTCAAGCCCCTGGCTAGAAGTCTCACGGATTTCGCCGATGGGTCTCTTGGTCTCCGAGTCTATTCCACGTGTCACTCGGTCGGTTCCAGTTGCGGCTGATGTTTTCGACAAGTGGCCCCGGCTGCCCAGGAGCGTCCCACGTTGGCCAGACTGAGGTGGCCCCAAGTGGGGAGCATATATCCGATCCAAAGGCCAATGCGAAAGCATAAGCCTGTCCTGAGACAACGCTCTTGGAGACTCAAAGCCCGAAGGTGCGCCCTCACAATTCCCACAAAGCGAACGTGTGCATGAACATCAGGACCTACACGTATGTATGTATGTATGTATGTATGTATGTATGGATGCATACATGCATGCATGTATGTATGTATGTATGTATGTGTATGTATGTATGTATGTATGTATGTATGTATGTATGTATGTATGTATGTATGTATGTATGTATGTATGTATGCTTTGCATGACATGTATGATATGTATGATATTCATGATACGTATGATATGTACGCATGTACGTATGTACGTACGTATATGTATATGTATATGTATATGTATATCTATATGCATATGCATATGTGTATGTGTATGTGTATGTGTATGTCTATGTATATGTATATGGATATGTATATGTGCATGTGTATGTATGTGTGTATGTATATGTATATGTATGTGTGTGCGTGTCTGTCTGTCTGTCTGTCTGTATGTATGTTGTATGTATGTATGTATGTGTGTGTATGTGTGTCTGTAGTGTAATGTAATGAAACTGTAATGTACTGCAATGTAATGTAATATAACGTAAGGAAACGTAACGGAACATGTAAGTAAGTATGCAAGTATGTAAGTATGTATGTATGTAAGTATGTATGTAAGTATGTAAGTAAGTATGTAAGTAAGTACGGAAGTACGTCAGTACGTAAGTATGTATGCAGGTATGTAGGTATCTATGTACGTATGTATGTATGTACATATGTATATATGTATGTGTGTATCCCTAAATGCCTGCATGTATGTATCCAGGTACGTATCTAGGCATGTATTTATGTATCTATGTATCTGGGTATGTATGCATGTATGTATGCATGTATGTAGGCATGTATGCATGTATCTATCTATTGAATCTATTGATGTATCTATCTATCTATCTATCTATCTATCTATCTATCTATCTATCTATCTATCTATCTATCTATCTGTCTATTCATCTATCTGTGTATCTATGTATCTGGGTATCTATCTGTGGCACTCTGTATCTACTAGTATCTGTGTATCTGTCTATATATACATATTTGCATCGATGTACAATGTATGTGTGTATCTAGTTATCTACGTATCTGCGTATCTATGCATATTTTTGTATGTATGTATGAGTGGAATAATGCATGCATGTATGTCTCACTTTTGTATACCTGTCCTGCACAGAAAATGCACATACATACAATATGTATATATATATATGTTATACATATCATATATATATATATATAACATACTCATGTTTTGTGTCTTGTATTTGTGAACCCTTTATGCCCTGTTGCAACAGGCCCATATAAAATACCGGTTTCCTTGGGTTTCCGTGGCTTGAGCAAAAGCCATAGCAAACAGAACAGCACGCACCCAACATCACCCAACATTGAGCATCTGGATTGTGGATGGATGGGTTCCTTGTGGGTTTCACCTCTCTCCAAAAGGGCCTCCGGTTTTTGGGCACAAAGAACTGCTTGACGGAATGGCGGAATTGCGGAAATGCGAGGGAATGTTCAAAAGCATTCCTATTTTTGCCGGTGACACAACAGCTCTGGTCAGCGGTTGCCAGAATCACCCGCTTTCCTTCCGAGAAAAGTGGATAGGAGACCCTTGGCCAGGCTGCCCGATCCCCCGCTCAAAGTGACTAACTTTTAGTGGGTTAAATACGGAAACTATACCACTAAACGCTAAAAGGATAAAAAGCTAAGGAACCGGATGGCTGGGAGCCACCAAGTTTTGAGATGATCGCAGTCTTCCGAAACCCTGTGAACTGCTATGATATCAACTACTCGCACACACAATATACCCCGGTTGTGTCTTGATCCCAAGTCAGTCGCAGTGCGGCGCATGCGCCTTTCTTATCACGTCTTGCATGCCAATTTCTCACAGACCTTGTCTCAATCATCTTCCCACTTCCTGGGAAAAACAAAAAACAAGTCAGGACTTATTGTTTGCGGCTAAAATGGCCTAAGTCCAAGCCCAACAAGTAAGTCTGAAACGGAGCTCAATCGGGAGCCTCAAATAAATCACACAATGATCACACATGTGAGGCATCCCTGGCAGACCTTGCAGCTGTGCGGCTGCGAGGCAGCTTCGCCGTCCTCGCGAAAAAAAATGTGGCGGACCATATTTACAGAGGTTCGAAGGACGTGTCAAGGCTCCACAACACGACAGGTTGGAACCCCCTTGCCGTGATTTTCCGAAAAGATTGCAGGGACATCGCTCCTCTTCATCCTCTTCCTCCGAGATGCTGAGATCCTGACTTCCATCTGAATCGCCGGAACCTGGCGAGAGGTCTCCAGGGTTGTCTTTGGGTGTGTCTTTTGAGGGTACCCAATCTTTTGTGGTTCAAAGGGAAGCCAAAAGCAACACCACCAGTTGTCGGGCCCCTAAAAACATACACGCCCCTTCGGCTCCAGGTCCTACTTTGCCTCATTTTGCGCGAAAACAGCTATGTTACAGTTGAACATACCTATCACGCACACACACACACACAAATGCTCTAGTGACAAGTCAGAGTCAGAGTGCAAATCAAGGCCGGCATGAGCCTGGATGGCAAGCAATGCTGCCACTGGCCTTCCCTTCCGGGCTTTGCCTAATGGCGCTGCCTTTAAGTTTGTGGCTCACTTCCACACCGCGGTTCTTGAAAGCGGCCCGTTGGGCGTGGTGAGCGATACTGTGGATGGACAAAATTCATTTCGCACCACCCAAGACACCATGGTTGAAACCGGTTGAAGCCATGGTGTGTTGGTATTTAGTGTTGGTATTTACAGGGGATCATATCATTCTCGGGTTTCTGAACGGTGGTGCCTAAGAGGATTTCGCAACCATCCGCAGCATCACCAAGTCCCCTGCCGTCTCCAGGCCAAGCCCTACGCTCCGCTTGGAAAAGTCCGAACGAGCCCTCGACATCGAGAGATGCGCCTCTGGTCTGCGCATGTTCCAAGGCCGCAGTTGACCAGGATCGCAGCATGGCTGCAAGCCATTTACCCTCTAAGCCTGAGATTTGTT
Source organism: Effrenium voratum (assembly GCA_963377175.1). NCBI lineage: Eukaryota > Dinophyceae > Suessiales > Symbiodiniaceae > Effrenium > Effrenium voratum. Next base: position 53,630 of record CAUJNA010003281.1, read on the forward strand.
TCGGAGATTCTTAAACCGGATTGAAAGACCACCTACAGTGCACTTTCATGCTAGACAGCGAAGGCTGCGCAATCTGGCATGTCCAGGATTCTTTCTTGAATCTGCAACCTAGAAATTCTGCTGAATCAACGTGTACGCGTCATTTGGTTCCTCGCACGTTCAGAAGTGAATGCTGGCACATGTTGACAATCGGACGCTTTGCAATTTTGTTCATGCACTCTCATGGTGAAGCTTGACAATAGCTAAAGTTCACCATGCGACGACAGTGAATTGGAGGTTGCAGAAGATACGCGTTCTGAAGGGCTTCATCCGGCAAATCCTGCAGGAGCAACGCCAGCTAACCAGAAGACTTCAACAGATCTAACATGGGTTTGTCTCAAAGTAGGGGACCTCCAAACATGTCAAACCAAAACGGGAAGCCTCAAAACACACACACACAAACACACACACACACACACCACACACACAGACATACAGACATACAGACACACAGACACACAGACACACAGACACACAGACACACAGACACACAAACACACAGACACACAGACACACAGACACACAGACACACAGACACACAGACACAGACAGACACACAGACACGCACGCACGCACGCACGCACGCACGCACGCACGCACGCACGCACGCACGCACGCACGCACGCACGCACGCACGCACGCACGCACGCACGCACGCACGCACGCACGCACCCACACACACACACACCCACACACCCACACACCCACACACCCACATATCCACACACCCACACACCCACACACCCACACCCACACGCACACGCACATGCACACGCACACGCACACGCAACCGCACACGCGTGCGCCGCGCACGCGCACACGCGCGCGCGCACACGCGCACGCGCACGCGCACGCGCACGCACACGCACAAGCACACGCACACGCACACGCACACGCTCACGCCCACACACACACACACACACACATGAGCAGTGTTCTAAACCCAGTTGCAGCCGACGAGAAATATCAAATCCCTTCCGCGAAGGCTTCCACGGCATGAAATTTTCCTTCCGCAAGAGGTTTTGAAGAGGGCATCGCTTCCGCGTCGCTTCCGCGGATTGAGAAATGGGATTGAAGTTCGTTTTCGCTTCTGCGCGTGCAGGAAAACAACAACTTCATATGTTTGCGAAGCTTCCGTGCGTACATAGCTGATAAACACCTTCTGCAAACCTTTCGCGGCGCTTCCGCCGCCTTGGAAAAATCAACCAATTGAAAACCATATTTCCTCCCGAATACTACTTTCAATTGCAGGGGTTTTACGCCGCTCACATGGTTTCCACCACCAACCAGTGACCTAGGGGGTTCATGAGATACAGCTAGTCACACAGCTTTACTTCGGCGGTTTGAGGCTAGCGATTGAGTGGGGAGTACCAGCCATTTCCACGGACCTCATGAAAAAGGGCTTTGTTTATTGAGATGGTTTTGAATTCTAAGAAGGCACCCCGATGCCTCCAAGGAAACGTCTGGGACTCAAAGAAACGTCTCAGGACCTTACTGATTAACATGGAAGCCAAAACATGCCGCCCTTGCAGGAGCATTGTTTCTTGGGGACCCCCTTTTGCTTTTTGTCTTTTCACTTTGATTTGCACAGGAGCACTAATTGATGTTCAAATATGTGTTGGCCAACTGGGCTTGACATCTGCAACCCCTGCCCCGTGGAAATCGCACGAGAGTCATGCATGTAAGCTCGGTACTTGTTGCCCCTTTTTGCCCCCGCGGCGGTCTCAAGGACTTTTTAAAAGTTCAAGACCCCCAAAAACCTGGGACCAAATTGCTTGCTTGACACACGGCCAGTCTGCAGGTCTATAAGCTCTGCGACAAGCAAAAAACGACGGGGAGCCAAGCTCCAGGGTGAGGTCGCAATGTTGATTCGAGATCAGGACAGGTTCAAACAGATGAGTATAGCATAACATAGAATACAACGATGCATCCCTTTCACGATGTTTCAAACACATTTTGCCCCAGCCTGGCAGATAAGTTCCCCAGACTTAGTTGCCAACATTGCAGACTTGGGCTTTGCCCGTAACCCTTACTCGCACGCCTCTAAATCACCATGGGTGACTTCCCCCAATTTAGTGGGGGAATCTCATCTTTCAGTGGAATGAACAAACATGCCTCACGCCACCCCTGCAAGTTGCACCAAAAACGAAAAATGTGCGAAGGCGCCAACCAGGTGGTGTTCCAACCAATGGTCATCCCATGTAAAGAACCTTTTGATCACCAGCACGCACCTAGCAGCTGAGCGCCAACCACCAAAGTCGTGGCGAGCATACTCTGTGCCGCGAATCCGCCGCCGCAGAATGTTCGCAAGTCGCAGGTTTTCGATGAACCGGTGCAGCGTGTGATGGAGCAGCCTTGGCAACTGAATGCTCGGAATTCCCAAAACTAGCGAGAACATCATGGAACCTGCCATGTGTAGGTTTTCAACCGGCGTTCTTCTCGGTAAAACACAATGAGGACAATCACCAGCCGTCCCAGACTCCTAGGTCGATCTGAGAAGGATCCCTGGAAATGTGCGCGCTTTTGACCTGGCCTCCGGCAGAGCACTCCAGGTCAGTTTCCTCGAAGGATGTGTCATAGCGTATGGCGCTTTTGTCGAAGTTCATGTCGAGGGAGCACTCCACCTGTACCTGAGTCGCAACAAAGCGGGGGTCTCCCTGACCTTTAGGAATGTGTCAAAATAGGGGGAGCCCCAAAAATGCTGGTTCCTCTTCGTCTTCGTGCTCCTTTAAACTGGGGTACTCTCCAACACACAAACAAACAAACAAACAAACAAACAAACAAACAAACAAACAAACAAACAAACAAACAAACAAACAAACAAACAAACAATCACATACATACACACACAGACACACAGACACACAGACACACAGACACACAGACACACAGACACACAGACACACAGACACACAGACACACAGACACACAGACACACAGACACACAGACACACAGACAGACAGACACACAGACACACACACACACACACGCACAGGAAAAGGACCAGACACAGAGACACAAAGACACAGAGACACAGAGACACAGAGACACAGAGACACAGAGACACAAACACAAACACACTTACACACACGCACACACACTTACACACACGCACACACACTTACACACACGCACACACACACACACTTACACACACACACACTTACACACACTTTACACACACTTACACACACTTACACACACTTACACACACACACACTTATACACACTTACACACACTTACACACACACACACACTTACACACTTACACACTTAGACACTTACACACTTAGACACTTACACACTTACACACTTGCACACTTACACACTTACACACTTACACACTTACACACTTACACACTTACACACTTACACACTTACACACACACACACACGCGGACACACAGAGACACACAGAGACGCACACACGGACACACAGAGACACACAGAGACACACACACACACGGACACACAGAGACACACAGGGACACACAGAGACACGCAGAATCACAGAGACACACAGAGACGCACAGAGACACACGGAGACACGCAGAGACACGCAGAGACGCACAGAGACACACAGAGACACACGGAGACACACAGAGACACACGGAGACACACGGAGACACACGGAGACACGCAGAGACACACAGAGACACGCAGAGACACACAGAGACACTCACACACACTCACGTGGACGCAGCCACCCACGCATGTGACCATGTAGCTAGGACTTCTAGTAGTTGGGACACACTTACACTTCCTACCAAATTTCATTCCAAAGGGTCCAAGCAATTAACACCATTGCTTCTGGAGCTCTCCTTTGGACTCTTTTATTCATTGCTTTTTTTTTGGCGGGGTGCTTTTCTTTGACATTCAAGATGGTTCCCCAAAAGTTAGGAAAACACAGTTGGCATGACAGGTGCCTGTAAAAACATCAGGTGCAAGTGCATTCAGGATGGGCCATTCTGAAACAGCTCTTTGCGATTCTCTGCCAAGCAAAGAGGAGCCACTACACTTTTTTGTTGCAAAGCAACTAAGTCAATACTAAACCAATACTCTAAGCCAGTACCAAACCAAACGCAAAACACCAAACTCATCACCAATACCAAGAAAGGACTCTGAGATCCGCTGAAAGCCTGAACTTCTATCAGTTTGTGTGCGGGAGGGCCCTGGCAAACAGTCTTTTCAATTGTTTGGGTCCACTTGCAGCACCCAGGTCCGACCCTTGAACCCTCGCAAGTTCCCCCTCTCTGCCGGATCGAAGATGGGGCCAGTGTATTTGCCAGAGGGCCATTAAGATATGCGCCCGGGGAAGACCAGGTTAAAAAGCTTTAAGCTCATCTCAACTCTGAGGATTCATTCCTCATCCATTCTTTTCAACCGGATCCGTTTCCTCTGAACCTTTGATGGTTTCCTGACTGGAAAGAATGGGGGAAGGTACCCCTTGATCAATGGGGGAACCACATCAAGAGTGGCCAGTGGACGTTGCCCCAGCTAAATCATGTCCACCACAGAACCCCCAACGAAACCGGATGCTTTTCTGCTGTTGTGGCAATTCGGAGCAGGTTTCGGACACCTAGTGTTCCTCCCCCATGTCCATTGCCGCCAAATGGATCGTACCATTTTTTGGAAAGCTCAAATCAATCCAAGCAAGCAGCCTGCTTCACAGCCCATGGATCACTCCAGCCGCCCTGTTTGATAGTGATCTTGGAGACGCCCACTGCGCTCCCCAAGTCCAGAACCAAGTGCTGGCCTCAAAAGGGACACTTGCTGTGACCTCGTTTGGAAGAAACTCGCAAATGAATCGGTCTCTCATCAGCTCAACGCCCAACCAGCTCGGCTCCCAGTTGCGCGAAACAAATGAGAACCCGAGCCCGTGCTGAGACAAATCACGTTCTTAGAGCCCCACCCTGGGGGCCCCACAGAGCCTGACAAAGTGTGCAGTAAGACCGGGATGGGACAAATACCGCGAGTGGGAGGTAGAAACTTGTTGTCGAAAAGTTGATTCTACAGGAAACGCCGGAAACGCAAGGGTTTGGGCGGAAATTGGGTGAACTTCCTGAATCTCCTGGTTCCGCTGGTTTCTATGAAGGTTGGATCACCTTGAGATCAATGACTATGCACACGGGCAGAGTCTGGGTGATAATCACTGTCAAGCTACAAAGGGGAACCATCGGATGGATACCACAAACGTACTCTGTTGCAGGCTGCTTTCAAAAAGGATGCGCGTGCGCAAGCATGAGTAAGCTGTACCAATTGGAAAGCCATCTGGCAACTCAGTCAAGACTGTTCCCTGCCTCCGACTTTGTCCTCATTCCAGCATTCGCAGTTGAGCGGAACGTCGTAGTCACCTCGAGCTGAACACTACGCCAAAGCAATAGGAGTGGCAGTGTCAACTCAACCTGAGAACAGGTGGCTGACGGAACAAAGAGATGAACAAACAGCTTGCACTTCAAGCCACAACTTTTCTTCTTCGGCAAATTGCTTTTGCAACAGAAGCCACTGTCCGCTGAGCCGAGGTCCTTCGGATTCAACGTGTAGATGCGACCATTTCAGGATGCATTAAGTTCGCTGAAAGAAACTGGCAATCTCTGACGAACAAGTTTGCACAAACTGGTACCTTACAGCGAAGGGGCAACAGGGCTTGGTCACTGCATTTGCTCGTGGTTGCGTGAATGCGTTGCCATTTGAGCTGGTTGACCTATCTGATTTACCCCCTGGTTTCAGCACCCTCCTTGCATGACTACCTGGACCTAGACCCACTGTTGGCTGCCAGTACCTCGGCATCAGGCGAGGCTCAGCTTCCTGGATGCAAAATCTGGTACTCAAGGTGGTCTATCCAACAATCTGTAAAACGTCAAGAGGGCAACTATCAGCAATGGCTGCGACTGTCCTTCAACATCCTCCACTTCTGACATCTCACTGCCCGGACAGAGACACGCCCTCGAAATCGGCTCCCCCCTGCCATCTTTCCAGTTACTCACTTGGCTGTGGGTCAAAAATAGGTACCCAACATGAAACCCCGGTAAATGGAAAGGACTGACACCTGGCCAAATGTTGACTCATACCCGCTTAGAGGAATTTATTCTGGACATGATTGTCTCATTTCTCCCTGCCCAGAGCTCTTGTCCAAGGAGAACTGCGACGCGACGGCGAAGGCCGACCGCCTTCCCACCAGGTCGACGTACTGCTATCCAAGGCCAGTTCAGGTCCCCGGCCCTTGCCGCTGCCTGTCCTGAGAAGCGTTTCTCACCTTGAACCTCTTAGGCTTGAGCTCACACATGGGCCAAAGCAAACATTTGGGTATGCCGATGTTTTGGAGGCTATGTTTTTGGAGGCTGGTTGTTTTCTGGAAACCAAAAGGACAACCATCAATTTTAGGCTTCCCATATCTTAAGACACACCCATTTGCATGACACATCTTCGTCCAACAGAAACAAATATTGGCTTCCAATCGAAGTTGGCTCGAAAAGGGTCGCCCCCATTTTTTTAATGCCCAAGCGGCGATGAAATCGAGTAGGGCGACAACTTCACGTTGTTGAGATCGTAAACTTCGATCTCGTAGAGATCCTCGGCTTGAAGTGGTTCAGCAGAGGTCACCAACTGACATGGGACGGCACGCGTACCCTCTCCCGGACTTTCCTCATAGTGTCTTGGGGAGCGTGCGCCCCATGCCATCCCATTTCCTAGCGTGAATGATAGCACATGTGGAGGGTTGCTCATTTGACATGTTTCGCTGGATGTTTACCTGCCACCTCCGCGGCACTCAAGGGAGCCAGTTGAACAGGTGACTGAAGCAGAATTGAACGCGCCCAAGACTCATGCAGCCCAATGCAAGCCTGACGACAATTCCTATCTTCTCCTTCTGTGGCTTATGTTTTGCTCTGTGCCTGGTAGTAGGACCTACTGCCTTGGCGGAAGTTGCAACAACATAAAAACTATAGGTCGCTATCTCTTTCTTTTCTTGATCACCATTCTCTTCTTTCTTTTTGTATCCGTTCTTTCTTTTCACTGTCTCTTTTCTTTCCATCTGTCCATCTGTCCATCTTCTTGTCTTTCTTTCTTTCTTTCTTCCTTCGTGTTTTCATCTTCCTTGTCTTCCTGCTTTCTTTTGGTCCTTCTTCCTTCCTTTCTTCCTTTCTTCCTTCCTTCCTATCTGCTGCGCCTGAAAACCCGAAGTCTGTAGCTGACCTCGCGAAAGTGCTGTTCCTGCCACTCCAAACTCATATTGTGAAAAGCGTGCGCGCCCGTGCCAATGGCCCGGCGCCGAACCAGCTCCGAGATCACTCCGAACGCACTCCGACCAGGCGCTGCGATCATGCGAGCTGAGCATCAAAGCGCCGCAACCCGGAAAGGGTTGCACTTTTTGACACGTTTTTTTCTATTCCCCCGGCCACACGCGCGCAATTTTTGGCCCACGTGCCGGCACATTCTTTTCTTGCATTCTGTCCCAGAGAGCCAGCTTTCAATTGGTTAAGGTTAACATGTTGGAACCTTGACCAAATATATGCCACATCACTTAAACCAAAGGTGAAAAGGCCGATTCGCTTTGGGTAAGTGAGTCAACTATTTGAAAGACCCAGAGTGCCGTAGCACGGAAGTTGCTTCTAAACATTGAAAGCGGCCAATGGGACTCGATTAAGGCGCTTTGCTGAAATGCCGAGCTGCCCAACTGGATGAGCAGCCAGCGTAGGTGACGCAGCAGGCGTTGCCAATGCGCAGGTATCTAGCGCCATGGTAGGGGTTGCCTTGGATGTCGGACACCTTCAAAGCAGGGGATAGCTCACATGTAAGTCGCACCTTTCTCTCTCTAACTCCCCCTCCTACTCTCCCTCGCTGCCTCCCTCTCCCTCCAACCATACTTAGCCCTCTTGTAAACCAGTCAGGATGCTTTCACCCTCCACACAGCAGTGAAGTCGACTGGCTAGCCAGGCAAACTGTGGGTTTGTGTGTATAATATGTATATATATATAATATTATATTTTAGACCAGCAGCACATCTTCTCTGGCCAGGAATTGTTGGTGCTCACAGTGGTCGTGGTCACTAACTCCCCATCGCCGCGCGCAGTCGCAAGGATGCTGGCCAGGAGCAGCAAGCGCATGACTTCAGCTTGAACCACTAAAACCCGACTGACACACAGCACAATTATACCGTCTTGGGGGGTATCACGTGTTGGCTTCCGTATTTCTAGGCAGGCCCCATACGTTGTACGCCTCCCCGAGCCTGCGACTTTGAAATGTGACATATTTGCACGTTCACGATTTTAAGGATTGTTACTAGAAAGAAATCTAGACGCTGACAAGCTCCTGAAGAAGAAATCCCATGCGCCAACACGCGGAGCTCGTTCAGTCTTTTCCCGCCGTGGCCCGAGCAACTCGGGCTGATACGAAGATGACTCATGGGAACCCCGGATTAAGAAACCCCTGGCCCCTGGTTGATTAACGGGGTTTTGGAGGGAACGCCCTTCTGAAGGGACAGTGCAGTTGTTTCGAGAAGTTGCTCACATTAGTGTTCTGACCTGGTCAACTGTTGCAGGGGCTTTGGTCCGGGCTCTAAGTGAGAAGTGGGAACTGTTGCGAATTTGAACATCGAGATACCAAACCAAAGCCAGCGGAAAGTTCAAGGACCAGAACTCGGTTGCTTTCTGCTCCCCTGCTAAAAGTTTAAATTAGTGGTTTAATGAGGAAAACCCATTCGTTGGGTTAAAAAGTAAAGTCCATCCAAGCAAAATGCAACAAAGAGAACCAGGCATCTTTACCCTTTGGAAACGTTCTGGACGTTTTGCAGACGTGCTGTTTTCTCTAGGCCGACCCTCAGAGGCACCAGCTCAGGTGTTCACAGAACAGCTCGGGGCAATCAATTCACTCTATTTCATGGAACCTCCCCCAAAGCCCTCTGTTCGGAGTTCTGAGACAGTGACAAAAAATTCTTCGCTGGGGTGTTTGGGGAACGCATCATCTAGCCGTGGCAAAAGGCTCACGCTTTACCTTATGCCAGTGTAAAGCGGCATTTGAAAATCAAGGGCTTGCACCCTTTTTGGCACCTGTTCAATCCGAACAGGGCGGTTGATCAGCTTCCAGTTTGAATGTGAGAACTTTCCAAAGCCTTTGGTGGGCATCTGCGATGTGCTTGACTCATGAATTGATTTGGCTTAGGCCGGCTTGAGGGGCACATTCGCCAAACTTCATCCAAGTTTCGCGAAAGCCCTTTCCAATTAATAGGACGGGTTTCTTAATCCGGCAAGATGACAGTGACTCGCACACACCCCTTGAGAACGCCGACGTGCGAACAAAGACGCCTGTTGTCGACCACGGTCTTTCTGCGCGATCGCACGACCCCAGCCAAACGAGAGGCACCCATAAAGACATGTTGCAGGCCCTTAGAGCAACAGGCATGCCTTACCTCCGTTTACAGAGGTTTTCTGGGAGCTTCCACGTTCGTCTGAGGGAGTGTGTCATATCACTCCGCCTAATGCCAAGGATCGAATAATCACAACTTGCAAAAAAAGCGAAGGCATCACAACCGCGCAGCTTCATGTCACTTCGTGACTCGCCGAAGCAAGCTGCCGGCCACTCTGGACTCCAACTAAGACCGAGAGATGGTGCGCTCCCGAAGTCCATGCGCAGCAAAGCGTCGAGACATCTCCGGCCCTGGGATAGATGGTCGAGAATGTAGCCATCTCTCGGGTGCCGGAGCGAATTCAGATGGTCAAAGGGTGTCGCTTGGAAGGGATGGATGCGGTAAGTCGAGCATCCTGATGCGCATTGAGTGATCGCAGGAGTTCCCAAACTGACCTTAAGAGTGTTACCCCCCCTAAAGAGTGTTCCCCCCCCTACGCACTTCCGCAACACATGTTTCTTCTTATCTATATCATTCCGAGACATTCTGAACAACTCTTTATCATTCCACATCACCCTGCTGCAGTCTAATCGGTCTACTCGCACGAAAATGTCTGAGTTGCACTGAATCCGCCGACCCTCTGCCTCCCGTCCCAGCCTCCTGCAGAGGGGACCGGCGTGGGATGCAACTGGAAGTGATTGGAATCAATGATAGTTTCTGGGGGACACGCACAAAAAGTGGATTCCCAGGACCGGTCCCGGGACCGGTCCCGGGACCGGTCCTGGGACCAGTCCTGGGACCAGTCCTGGGACCGGTCCTCAAACTGGTCCTGGGACCCTGGTTCTGCTGTTTCAGATTACTTGTAGTCAGCCAAAACCGGTCCTGGGACCGGTCCCGGGACCGGTCCCAGGACCGGTCCCGGGACCAGTCCCAGGACCGGTCCTGGCACCAGTCCTGGGACCGGTCCTGGGACCAACTGGGACTGGTCCTGGGACCGGTCCCAGGACCAGTCCGGGATCGAGTCCTGGTGTGACCGCTGCTATTGGGTCCCAATTCAATGCCACCTCAAACCGCTCCAGACACCTTTCCGGACTGGCACCCAGGACACTGGACAGGGTCCCACATCGTCACTCCCTGCGACCAAACCGGCCCGTGCGGTTATCGACGTCCTTGTGGTAGTAGAGGATCCCTGGACCTATTCTGCAAGAGAGTCCAATACGTCAAGTCAAACCGCGCCAGACTGGGACCAGCCTGCTGCCGGCGACCGGTCCAGGGCAACTTCGGGAGGGCCAGTTTCAGGGCGACCCCGGGAGAGGCGACTGCTCCCGGCCAACTCGAAGTGACTTGGGCGCAAGCCGGCCCAAGTGGTAATTAACGGACTAGCTGCCCTATTTCTGACTTTTCCGTTAATCCTTGTTTGTGGTCAACTTCGGGAGGGCCAGTTTCAGGGCGACCCCGGGAGAGGCGACTGCTCCCGGGCCAACTCGAAGTGACTTGGGCGCAAGCCGGCCCAAGCGGTAATTAACGGACTAGCTGCCCTATTTCTGACTTTTCCGTTAATCCTTGTTTGTGGTCGTAGAGGATCTTATAAGTGGTCCCTGGGTTTGCGGACGTGTTTCAGGACCGGTCCTTGTGACTTTTCCCTTAATGCGCCGAGGGTCGGCGGCAGCAGGCGGGAGCCTGGTTAATAACATGATGTTATGCACCTCTAAATCACTCTAAAACACTCCAGACAGATCAGACTGTGCGGAGTGTTAGAGTTCCGCATGACTACCACTGAACACATTTCCTGTCAGCAGGCATGAGCTGGGCTTGTATCATGCCCAAGTGACACGTTCAGGGAAACGCAAAAGTCAGTTCTTGAGATAGGGGGCTGGTTCCTCCTCATTTGAATAAACCTCTTCAACAATCTGTGAGTTCCAAATGAAAACGGCCTCCGATTCGGGCTTGGCTGTCGGCCTGCTTAAGCTTGGCATTTGTCTTTCTG
>CAUJNA010003281.1:67500-87500 GCA_963377175.1 Effrenium voratum
GTAAATAAATAAAACAAATCAAACTGCTTAATGGTCCAAAACGCTAACTCACCCAAAAGGGAGACCTTGTTCTGGCCTGCTCAGCTCCACCCGGGCCTCGTCGATGATGTGCAAAAAGATGCGGTTCATCAGCTCGAAGTCCTGCTTGAACGCCAGGAGGCCCTCCTTCGGCACCACCTCAGAAGTTCCACCTTCTTCCTTCTTTCCCTGCTTCCTTTGCCCTTCTTTCTTTCTTTCTTTCTTTCTTTCTTTCTTTCTTTCTTTCTTTCTTTCTTTCTTTCTTTCTTTCTTTCTTTCTTTCTTTCTTTCTTTCTCTCTCTCTTTCTTTCTCTCTTTCTTTCGTTCTTTCTTTCTCTAGCCTGCTCGAAAACCAGTATGGTCGCATCTTAGTCCCGTATCCTTGCTCTGGTCGGTGGTCTTATAAATCCGCATGCCGCACTGCAAAGTGCGATTCGAAACTTTGTGCTGGAGCCTTCAAAATTCATGCACCCCATGATCCGTAATCCGTGTAGTCCAATCCGTACATCCCATAAACCGCAATCCGCAAATCATTGTGGAATAGGTGTTTCTTCCTTCCTATGTTCTTCCTGCTTCTCCTGCTTTGTCTTTTTGTATCTTTCTCTCTCTCTCTCTCTGTCTCTCACCTTTTGCAGTTGTCAACCCTCGTCTTTCCCTCCTCGGCGATGGCCAAGGGGAGGTCATGCAATATGTGCGGCGCAGTGCCCGCCAGCATGTGCTGCGCAGCGGACAAGCCAGGCTGTTGGTTCAGCTCAAAAAAGAAGGTCCAGGACTTTGGGACTTCCTGCCCCTGGCGATACTTTGCCACATACCTCGAACTCCAGTCTCGCGACCGGGACCCACCAAAAACCCAGGGGCAACAGTTGATCCCCCTTTTCAGGGCAAACGCAAAACACTCAGTTTTTTTTTGGGAGGGTGCCCTCAAATTAGCAGGATGTCCAATCATTGTTGCACATGGCACGTCAGTCGAATACGCACCCCAACCAGGTGATCAAAGAACAAAGCGATTCTTTGCTCGGACCTCTTGGACATGGTGGGCAAACTACTCAAGATTGCAAAGGGTGCGTTACTAAGACATAACGCATGGACTCATACATGTAAACATAGGCATTTCGACTTTTGTCAGTCTCCCAGCCATTGTGCAAGCTGAATTCGACCAGTTTTTGTTCTGCATTTGAACTGCAGAAATGTGATGTTAATCCGAATCCCGGATGGGAGCGCGGCGTACTCAGATGTATCCAAGGTGAACAAATGACAAAACCAATGTACGTCACGCGTTTCAGGAAGCATAGAGCTGCATCACACAGAGACACACAGAGACACACAAAGACACACAGAGACACACAGAGACACAGAGACACACAGAGACACACAGAGACACACAGAGACACACAGAGACACACACGCACACGCACAGGCACAGGCACACGCACACACACATACACGCACACACACACACACAAGTTGCACGAGTAACAGACAAGTTCGAAGTCCAAGATTCTCGAACATGATGTTGCCAAACTTCACATCCACTCGTTCCATCTCCGCAGGATCCTTGAACATTTTTGACTGCATTCCCAGCTGTACGGCTCGAGTCACTTGCACATACAGAGCATAGAATAGACTGTTTGGCTCTCTGCGCGATATGCCGTCTCGCGCCAAATTTGTCAGCCGCTCAATAACGCCTTCCACATTTGAGGCGAGGTCGGGAATCAGCGGGGCTGCCATTGGGTTGCCAAATGTGAAACTTTTGCTTACATTGTCTAAATCACACATTCAAGCTGGCAGCATTTCATGCAGGTGACATATATACAGTTCATGTTTGGTGCTTGTTTCTGCAGGCTGCTGCGCGTCTGCAAGCAGAAAGGACTGGTGCATCTGCATTCGTCGTCTGAAAGTAGGTTGGACTTGCATTGTGCACGAAGACTTTGAAGTGGAAGGAAGATGGGTGTGAAGAAAAAAAGGACACCATTTAGGTGGGGATTTATGTCCACCAATCACTTTGGAGATGGATTCGTATCAAATTTCATGGCCACAGGTCAGACATTGTCTTGAGCCACCGACAACATAGACATGCGCCTCAAATGAGCCGGACATATGGAACGATTCACTCATTGGCAAGCAAAGCAGAACAAGAGGCCGCTCTTGTACACAGGGAACAGTGGGCAGCTTTGCAAGATTTCCCCCCTTCCAACTCTGCGATGGATTCAAATATCCATTGACAACCTGCATAGCAGTCCTTGCAAACTTTACATTTAATGAAGCAAAGGAAACCAACAAAAAACATATTTCCTAGTGATCATTAGATTCCCTTTACAACCAACAAGGAGGAAACAAAACCTCAAGCAAATGGAAGACACCTTGCCCTCATTGCCCGTGAATGCCACTGGCTTTTGGCGCGTTCACTCGCCTTGGGCGCCGAGATTTGCGCGGATAGTGACACGGCATCGGACACGCAACCTGTGCCGGGTATGGAATGTTGAATAATGTTGACCCAGGATTTGTTAAACCTGTCCCATTATTGAGGTGTTCCCTCCAAAAGGGGTCTGAATCCCCTCTAAAAGGGGACACCCCCCGATCAAGATCAACCAGGGGTTCACATTAATCCGGGGTTCACATTCGGTCTGGAGCATCTTTTCACCAGTGCCCATCCCCGTTTTGCTGGCTCGAGAAATTAGAAAGGTACCTGCTTGGCATCCAGATGACCCTGCCCCAAAAAGCGTGCACCATTCTGAAGCTGAGCTGGGGAAGATGATTGCTCAAATTTAGCTAGGTCCTCCAGCTTTGGAGGTTAGAATAACAGGGATCCGGATGCATGAAAAACACCTGAACATTGCCTTGTAAATGGTGGCGTCCCTTCATTTTGGTGGAAAAAGCCATGTTTCAAATGGGCAACATGTATCTTTTAAGGAGCCCTGAATAAGGGTACCCGATTTTTTTCCTGTAGTCTATTTTAGTAGGGGAGCCCTCCCTCAACAAAGGTGAGAGAAGGGCACTACTGGGGGACCTAGCTATGCTTCTCTGATGCGCTGTGCATAGGCCTCGGTCATGGCAGCTGCGATCGCTTAAACCTTGGACCCTGGGCACCATTGGTTGCATCTCACGCCCCGCAATCTGCCGCTCTTCAGCAGAGGAACTCGAGCAAGCGATGCTGAGACAGGAAAGCGATGTCAAGGGTTGCGTCATGAAGTCGCCAGTGTAACGCTGAGTGTTTGCTGTTTGAAGAATTGTAAGTGCAACGGACTGATTCATGCTTTTCCGGACTCTCTCAGGCAGCTTGGGAGGAAGCATCGCCAACGGAAAGGGACGGCAAACATCGAACCGGCCGCTTTCATGCTAGTCACTAGTGTGGCGGCCAAAGTCTGCGGGAGCCATTTCGAGACTTTCACACGATGATACACACACACACAGAACAGTCAAAAGCACTGGGATGCTGTCAGCGTTTGCAAACTAGCAAACACACGCTGACTAAGAACACTTTGGCAGAAATAAGTTCTCAACAGCAGGATTCATCACGCTCCCGCATAGCCCGAGCTGCGAGCTGGGGCTTTGCCGCTCAGAGCCTTGCAGCGTCGCAGCATGCTTCAGTGACCCTTCGGTAAACATCACGTCTGTGGGGATCTGGGATGTTCCACCATTTGACTTCATATGTTGATGCATCAGTCACGCGATTTGGCTCTCTTAGTCCAAAGGCTCCGATTCTGACCGCCACGAAAAAATCTGACCCTGCGGGGGTTTAGGGTTGACAGGCTTGAAACATGGGCAAAACAATATAAGTATACACGTCTGCAACATGGCAATGCTGCAATTGTCCTGAAGAAGTGTCATTCTCGGCTGAGAGACATTGGACGTATTGGACGTATTGGACATGGTCAGTCAAAGGAAAACATCCCACAATGGCAGCCTCCGATTGTATTGGTCACGCATGGTAAGGAACACGGCCCATGCAAACTCACTTGCTCACCAGCCCACTGACGCCCACTTTGGCAGATCTTTGGTGCATCTTGCGGCCGCTCGTTCTTCACTTGAGGAAACTCACAAACAGCCCGGAAAACATCTGCTTGACACCACAAACGCGAAATCCCAGAGAACAAACAAATAATATGGAGTTTCGGTGCCCCTGAAAAACACTGACACCTGGAGTCTGAAGGGAAGACATAGGGAAGCTTCCTTCAGCCTCCAAAGCACGCGCCTTTTCGCCGCCGGTCACTGGATGGCCTCACGGCGTGGCGATAGAAGCAGCGAAGGACAATTCGAAGGGCATGCGCATCGCCAAATCCCAAGTTGCCCAGTGAGAACACTCGTTTCATACTGTGGATGGACGAAATCCACCTAAGAAACTCTAGAATGATATGACCCCCGGTAAATCCTGACAAACAATGGTTTCCCATGGTGTCTTGGGTGGTGCGAAATGGGTTTTGTCTATCCACAGTAGGTGCCCTTTTGGTTGAGAACCGGTCCTTAAAAAGGGAAAACTGGCTTGCTGGGTCTGAATTGCTGGGCTGCCCAGTGAGCCCGGGTAACATGGGAACCCTTTTTGGGGTAGGCCGTTTTGCGGGAAGACCACACCGAACAAAGGGGAAAACGTTTGCCGCTCAACTGGGAATCCAGATGCGTGCTAATTTCTGAGGGCGCCCTTCTTGGGTAGTGCTCCTGATGAACCAAAGGGAACACCACAATTTTGGGCCTAACTGTAAAACACAAGCACCCCGTCATTGGTGCTTTGGATAATTGAACCACTTGCTTTCTATTGGTGAATAACCCAAAATCACCCATATGGGTGTATCTTCTTTAGACCCCCCAAAACGGTCCAGTCGGGTTTTTCAGTCAAACCAAAAAACAGTGGGAGGCGCCCCCCAAAAAACAAGACGCATCGGGTTGATCAAAAGGTCTTTTACATAGGATGACCATGGCGGAAAACCCGCTGACTTTTTTTTGTATTTCTCACATGGGGAAGTTTGCCATGGTCATTTGGGGCCGAACGGAATATCTAGGTCCTCCAGTAGAGAGGTGAAATAAGGGTACCCTCTTTCTGTAGTCTGTTTTAGTAGGGGAACCGAACGGAATATCTAGAATCCTCCCCCAAAAAAGGGTAAAAGGGCACTACTGGGGGGCCTAGATATTGATCAACCCGCATACCTCCTTCACCCGGACACCCTTGCGCCTCCGCAAAGCGAGGGCTGGGACTGCGACCGGTCTGGGCGTAAGACCGGAGGTGAAATCGCGGCGGGGCGTAAAAGCGGGGGTGTCGGCTGTTGGGGCGGGACCCCGTTTTAGAATGGGCAACCAAAAGAGCATGACCCATTTAGGATGTGACTGTGGACAAACACAGATTCACACCAATAAGACTTCTTACACTCATAGGTGTTTTACCAGTTTCTTTTTGTTGACTGTCGTGGAGGGGGGACCCCTATTTGAGACAAACCCAAATAGTATTTGGGGGAACCCGTTTTTGAGAACCCAAACAATCCGACCCTGTTCTCAGAAGGCAGCTAATGGAAGCATGCAACCTGGAATCCAAAAGATATGCGGAACTCCAGCGTGCAGAACTTAACCCTAAGAGCTTCAAAGGTGTGCCTCCGTGCGACGGGTGAAATGCATGTCCACTTGTCTTTTGCAGGGCTCACTTTGTTTCTGAGGGTTTTTGTATTACACCCTGGGATTGCACCCTTGGGAAATGACCCACAATGGTTCAAAATAGCACGGTTTTATGCGGACATGTGCCTAAATGGGGTCAATAAGTAGTGGGTGTATTCCCCGGGTGCAATGCAAAATCCCGTAGATTGTTGTTTCCCGCAGGGACTTCCAAGAGGAGCGCTTGGAGAACCGCGCTTATCTAGGCTCCCTCCCCGGCGCGCTTCGAACTCGCCTGGTGCTGCAGCTTCCAGAGGGCCAGCAGGTCTCCCTGGCGAAGGGTATGAGCTATGCCCATGCCGCTTGAGGTCTGCTAAAACGCTTGAAATTCAAGTTGGATCTGGGAGCATGATCAAAAACTGCAAGGACAATCCGAATTCAACCCTTTCCGGTTGGGAAGAAGACGGTTCTTGCTTGTAGGAGAACCAACCAAAGTAACTAAAGTACACAAAGGGAATAGGCGATTCTCTGGGCAACAAAAATAGATAGACCGAAAACTGCTAGACTTGTCTTTGGGGGGAGGGTCGTCTCAGCATACGTTCAAACCGGCCAGCGAGAATCCAAATGGTGATGCTCCGTCCCAACCCAAACCTTCAGCCCCGGCCAACAGAAAACCTCCCGTCCGCGATTACTTTTTTCAACCTGTCCCCGCTCCGACTTCTGGCTGGATAATTCCCAACTCGCAACAAACAGATTGCAGACCAAAGCAACCCGTTGCTTAAACACGCCAAGCCGCAATCAGCCCTTGAAAAGGGTGGTTTGGACGGTTTGGTGGTGTTCCGGGGTTGGTTTCCGGTTCAAATCTGAATCCACACCTCCAACCCACTCAGGGATACCTGAGCTGCCAAAAAGGAAGCCTGACGCCCGCTTTTTGGCGCGCGCTACTCACTGCCAGAGTCGAATGGCTTCACAACCACAACCTCAGCGTGCGCCATTTCTCACATTGCAGTTTTCCAGACGGTGTCCCTTGAAGCCCAGCTAAAACGGGACTCCAAAAAGATCTGAAAGTCACAAACCCGCATTCGAAAGACTTGAAATCCAGGGAAATGCCAGACAGAGGCAGCCACTGAAGGCCAAGCAGCATTGCAAGGTGCATTCCGGACAATATACTCTGCCACGTCCTGAGGTTGGACTGAATGAGATTCCATCCATGTGTCACACTCTGCTCAGTCGAGACATTGGAATTCGCCGGGTTTGCCAGACGCTGACTCGAATAAACTCTGGCAATCCTAGCAACGTGAGCAGTGTCCAGGAATGATATTGATTACATCCTTGTTTCGGCTGAACATCGGCCATGTGGTCGTGCGCGTTTGTCAGTTCTTTCCTTTCCAGTTTGTTTTCTTTTGGGGGCGTTTCTCGTGTTTCGTTTCTCTTAAAGGCAATCCAAAGGGAAACCGCTCATCGAATCAAAACCGCCGCTTTCTGCAAACGAGTGGCGTACTGCTTGTGCGGATCAACCAGCTTGGTCCTGGAGAGCTGCGGATGTCACAAGGAATCTCTTTTGGGCGGCCCGTTTCTGGGGTTCCATGTGGTTGTCCGTGATACATGATTGCTAGTAAAAAAACACTAAGGATTTGATATTCCCGCATGGAAAAAGTGACCCATGCTCAAACCTGGGGGCCAGGGATCTTGATCAACCCCCCTGGTTCTTTGCAGCAGAGCCTTCTCCAGTACAGCTGTATGTGTTTGCGGCAAGAAAAAAAGGTCCGAGCAAAAAGTCAACTCTGCGAGTCTGCGACCATCCAACGATGAGCATCAACCTATGCCTGGAGTCTCCATGACCCTTCAAAATGCTTGGTCATGACCCCTTTTTTTGGGGTAGTGACCAACCATTTTTATGGAGACTGCAGGTGCCCAACAAATCTGATCCCTTGGGCTCAGTGCCCAGTGCCAACCGGTCCGATGCCGACGCTCGTTGTACCCCACATAGATCGTGTTGGGCCGGGGTATGCTGCGATCGCCCACGCCTGCAGTCGGCAGTTGTCGCATGCTGCATGAGCGCAAACTCACCTAACGCAATGAACACCAGTACATCTGTAGTCTGTATAATGTACGCACAATGTGTGCCTATGCGTGTATATATATATATATATGACATAACGCTGCCACCCCATGATCTACCTTCCCTTCCCCTACTTGAAGCAACACTGCCAAAAAGCCAGATATACACATCTATGTTCCTACATCCATGCGCTCGACCTGTGCCTGTCAATCACTTCTGTGGAGTGAATGCTCCCTTTGAGCGCCTGCGATGGCATCTCCCACCAGCTGCTTGTGGGGCTCAGCCGTCTCTGCACCTGTGAAGACCTTGAAGAAGACGCCCTCCTGGTAGGCGCGGGAAAAGGCATTTGGGGCTGAGGTTAGAAGCTTGGAATACCAAATCCAAGCCTAGGAAAAGGCAGTTGCAAGGAGCGGCTCCAAGGAAGCGTGGGGTTTCCACCAAATCCAAACCACGAGGGAAAACTGAGAGGTTCTTGGAACAGCTGAGCCCGTGGCAAGGGGTGAAGGGTTCTGAGAACTGGCCCCGGAGGGATGTGAAGCGGAGTCTCCCCCCGCCAAACAACATAAAATAACACCTTCAAATTTGTGGGTTTCCTGCTTTTCGCACCAACAAATAACAATCAAAAGTCAAATGTTGTTGTTTTTCGTTGTTATTTTCTTGTTTCGCAGCGCTCAAGGTTCCAAGGAGGAGTCTCTGCTTATGGCCTCCAGCCCGCAACTTCGAAAAGAATTGCCCAGCCATTGGTCCATTCGGTCTATGAGTGAGGAATGGCTCAACTGCAGCGGAAACCTTGGAATGTGGCGCAAACCTCAGTCTTCATCACGACTCCAAGTCTATCTGCAATACCACATCCTTTCGGGGCGCATCTGTGCGTATGTTCAGGAGAGCTTGAAGTCAAGCGTTTACCTTTCAGCAAGGCTGCCACTTCAGCTACTAAATAAAGCTTCCGACGGGACAAAGCCCAAAAGGGTATTGCCATCAACATTTGGCAGTGTCCCTTTTTTGGGACCCCCCCCCTCCCCCAAAAAAAAGGCTGATGTCTGTTTAAAACCAACCCAAAAAGGGGTAACACCCCAAACAAAGACGAGGCAGCCACTTGCCCCCGCCCCTCTCTCTAAACGCTTCCGTGTCCTTTCGGTGCAGCGCAGCAACTCGCTGACTGGACTCCATGACCCGCGTGAGGGCGCTGTCCATGATGACCTGCGCTCGTCTCAGCTGTGCCAATCATGGACTCTTGGCTTATCATCTTAAAGTTGTTGCAGACCCCCAGTAAAAATGAACAGAACCAAAAAACCAACAAACTAAAAAACATGCCAAGAACAGTGAAGTTATAGCAGTTATGGGTACGAGTCAAAATTCAACCACCAGGAATTGGACCGCAGACTTTTGGTCGATGTTTCCATTTCCCAGGGCTCTACTTTACCTATGTTTGACCCAGACCCACTTGGGTGTGGCTCAAAATCGGCTAGGGTTACGCAGGTTTTGGTCTCTGCTTCTATTTGCCAAGTTGGCATTACGTCTTTTTGAGCCCACATGGTAAGGGTTCATGGCCTAGCCCCAGCGGGCGGAGCTACATACACCTGAAATGGCCCGTGTGATCGCTCACTTGAAGCTCCGCGTCCTGACCTTTCCTGCCATGTCAAGGCACGCTTCAAAAGCGGAAAGGGCAAAATTGGGGTCTGCTCCTTTTTTGACTTGATACGTCCCCCGGTTTTGAAGGACAACAAGAACGCCAAAAAAGGAACGGCAACCCATTTTGGGGCACTCGCCATGGTTCAAGTCCTTCTCTCCCACTTGGGCCCCCGCATTCAAATTGTCATCGCACACCGAGGAGAAGTGCGCTTCATAGACGGAGCCTCCTATCTCCAGGAAAGGGTTCACCGGATAGTGGATTGCGACCTCGCGATCCAACCGGATCCGCACCCAGAATCAAAGGACGCACTCCCTAAAACTTGGTTCGAAGCTTTTAAAGGGGGTGGTCTGCATGTCGGCTCTGAATCAGAACTATGCCGCTTTTTTGCTTGCGAAGGTCTGAGACTGACTCCCGACGCGGCTCAGCTTTCTGCTCTCTATGGGCTCTGTGTAGGGGTTGGATGTCCCACCAGCAACGGCACGCGGATGAAGCTTTGGCGCCGAAGTTGTCAAGTTTCGGAAAGGCGTGGGCTTGGATTCTCGCAAGGCGCGGGCCTTTTCTTTCTTCTTCTTGCTCAACACAAAACAAATCACCAGGGAACACCTCGTCATTGCGTTCTTTGGAGGGAGCCGGCGAAGCAAGGCGGCGTAAGCGGGTTAGCTGTAGTCATTGGCCAGCTGAAAACCCTCCATTGGGGCATCGGCGCATTGGCCGGGTTCCGATCCGATCGATTGTCCACCAAGCCCTTAAAACTCATAGCCATAGGTGGTTCCTCTTCGGGTGAGGGGTTGTAAGGGCCAATGGACGCTGACAAGCAGGAGGATGTTGGAAGACTACTTTTCTTTTGGGGACCCCCTGTCCACTTCCATGATTCGACAAAAGGATACAAAGGGAAACCATCTTGGTTGAACCAAAACGCAAATCCAGCTGCCGTTCAGGGACCCGTTCAACGGGTTCTTTATCGGATCGCTTGCGCCAAAGGACAATCATGCGTGCAGCAGCCCAAAGGAGTCCATTCGCCGGAATCCGTTTAGGGTTACTCAACAGTTGACTGGACTGAACACCAAAGCTATTCATCTTATACTACTACCACGCCAATTAGGAAAGCTGAAGCCGCTACCTCCCAATACTTCATATCCCACATCCGGAGACAACAAAAAACATATTGTCTGTTCCAGTTTCCTACTTGCTTTCAGTTTAAGAGTTGGAACCCCCTCAAAAGTAGTTGGCGGACATAACTAGAGTTGGTGGGAACCACCCCACCCATCCACCCACTATTCACGGCGTCCACCAAAGGGTCCCGTTTTCGTCCGTGTCTCTGTCCCTCAGAGGCCAAGAAGCCACGGAGTCTCCCGGCTGGGCTTGCGAGAAAGCGCGCTTCAGTGCATCAGCAGACGCTTTCCTGGGACGCTCTGCTCCGACCAAAATGGGGAACAAAATGGGTTGAACCATGTCTGACTTTTGTTCATGGGTAAATATGGGTAAGATTGACAACATGGGTAACAAAATGGGTTGGTGAACCATGTCTGACTTTTAGCAATGGGTATATATATATATATATGTATATGGGTAATACTCTAATGTAAGCCATACACTTAAAACCCAAATTCCGCTTCTTTGGCCGATTGGGTCATGGGTTCCCAGAACAGGAAGCATTGAAATAGTGTTTTAAGGATCCTTACTGCCAGGTGGATGACCGTTCCTGTTTTCCTCAAGTAAAGGGGCCTTTTGATCATGTCACATCATATAGGGCTTAATACAACGCCATCAAATCAGGTAGAACCCTGACATAAATTGGCTGATACATAGGTTCGGCCCTGCGAACCTGAAATGAAACCAGCATCGACGTTTGCTGGACTTGCTGATGTACGTGGATGAGATGTTGCCTTTTCATATTGCTGCACACACCACTCGACCCTTTCCTCTTGCTTTCCCCTCAAGCAATCTAAGGAACAAGCCATGCGTAACAAGCCACCCCCTTTCTGCCATCTGACGGATGTTGACGAGTGGATCTTTGGCAAATCCGTCTGACGGTCTGACGAGTTGCAGGTTGCGGCTGGAGATGCCAACCCACCTGAGGCTAAAGCACAGTCGCCGTTGAAAGCTCTTGCCACTGCCCTGCTGGAACCCAACAATCCATTCTGAGAGGAACCTCCTTTTCGGTCCCTTTGGCTGACCTCCTTCTCAGTTTCCACGCTAAGTTGCAGGCGAATGTCATTCACCACATCCAGGAAGTGTCTCTGTTCATTGCACCAACCCGGACCAATATCAAACCCAAACCCGCGCCTGGTTTCAGGCAAATCAAAGGTCGCCTTGATGATGCCGACGTCGCAAGGAGCATGTTGCACCACATAGTCCTGAGATGCGCGACTGCTGCACCCTGCTTGCGGTGACTTGCGGACGTCTGACCAGGGCCTCCATGCACGTGGCAATCAGAGACACAGGATGAACATTCTGCAGACTGAACATCACCAGCGTAAATTTGCGCAAAAGGGCCAATATGTTGCTGTTTCACGCGAGGAACATTCACATACCCAAGTCCTAACAGAAACGCACTGGTAAACCTTCGCCTCCCTTTCACCTTAACACCCATGGCTATTGTTCAGCATGAGGATCTTAATGACAGAACAAGCAAAGGGAAAAACCAACGGCGAGGTGCAAGATCGTATGTTGTGATACTCTGGCCGCTCATTTTTGCTGCGCGGCTGTGAACTTGTGGTAATGCTGTGCCTTGTCGTAGCCAACATAGATCCTGCACAGGAAAAGGCAAACACATGTTGTGTCAAGTTCAGAGGACTCGTTCAATGTCAAACCACACTCCTCAGTGGACTCAGGTGTTGAATGGAATGTACCAGTCAGCTTCAACTAGGTTCTCCAGCAGAGAGGTTAAGAGAGGTTAGGGTTTACGGTACCCGATTTTTTCTGTTTTTCTGTAGTCTATTTTGGTAGGGGAACCCTCCCAACCAAAAAAAGAAACGGTAAAAGTTGGCACTACTGAGGGACCTAGTCCATGCAGTGCACCGTTTTCCCGGGCACCAGAAACCGACTTCCGCAGCCCACAGTCCTGCTGGGCCTGGCGGGAGCTCGACTCTCGAATTTGATTTTTTGTGGATGTCCCTTCCAACGTGTGCTTCGTTTCTTTTGACTTCCCTTTCAACCACTCCAAAAATGGTACCCAAATGCCCAGTCAACTGAAGATGAAAAAGTGATGCAATGCGCCGTGACTCCCTATCAAAAGTGAACCTCGGGCACGCGGTGCCCAGGGAGGACAATTGGAGCATGGTAGATGATCAGTCAAAATCCGGAGGCGAGCAACTTGTTTAAAATGACCACGGAAGGCACGCAATGAAGCCATTCCACAAATTCAACGTTGCCGTGCTGCTTTCATCCTTCAAACGCTTTTGGAACACTCTCCCTGGTAAGCACCTGATCCAAGCATCTTTGCTGATCCTTCTGGAAGCCAAAGCAACTACATCTTTGCAGCCTTGCCCCTAAGCAAGAATGTACGGTGATGGCTGCTATGTCCAACCCGTATTGACTGATCCCAAACTCAGTGCCACAAGTGCCTGACTTCAGCCACTTGAAGATCTCGGCATAGCGCTCGAGCGGGCTTGTAACCTCAAACATGAGCTCGCCAATGAGGCAGTCAAAGGCCATATGGCCATTGGTCAAAATCCCGTCCCCAGTGAACATCCCAATTCCCACTAAAATAGACCTTAAAATGGGTGGTGCACCTACCCCAAAATGGTACCATTGGTTTTGACCCACTTCTGGCAATGCGGAGCGATGCAGAGAGTACTGTGACCAACAAACGCAGATCCCATAGAGAGCCATCATCGCAGTCTATAGGCAGTCGTTGGTTCATGGGAATCTCAATCTATGCAGCACATTGATGCACAGAGGCTCCCTTAAGTACGTGTCAAAATAGAGGGACTCCCAGACCAAATTCGGTTGCGTCTTCGCTTCCCTTCAAAACTGCAATCCGACCACAAAAGTGGTACCTGGGCTGTCCATGACCCTTCAAACATGGGGTCATGATAAGCTTGCTTTGGATACACTCCCATTTCTGAAGGGTAAGGAGATTGCATAAAAATGGCATCCCCAAAATGGCTTGCCCTGGTAAATGGAAACAACCACTACAGGCGCTTTGCCGTAGGTCTTTACATTTTCAGCTTCAAACCCACGTAGGTGTCTCTTTTTTTGAGTTGGTACTCCCCTTTTGGGTTGGTTTAGAGGGACACCAACACATCGTGGGTGAAGCCTTGAGCTCACCCAGAGCCTTCGCCGAAGAGCTGTCGACGCCGGCATCCCCCACCAGCACTTGGAAGGCGACCCCGTCCTGGCGCCCGATCCATTTCCGGGAAGGAAAGTGGAAGCGAAGCCTTTGGAGGCCACCAACATGTGGCCATGGGCTCTTCAAAAATCCCAAATCGGTTGGCCCCCTGTGAACATCCACCAATCCAACCACTAAAATATACCAAAATGGGTGGAGCACCTACCCCAACATGGAACCATAACCACCAAAATAGGAAACCTAAAATGGGTGGTGAATTCACCTACCCCAACATGGAACCATTGGTTTTGACCCACAGCCATTTGGCCAGGTGTGGGGAACTCTGGGTGGGGAAGCCACGGAAGAAAAAAGGGGAGGTGGCTTGATTTTTTGCAATGACACCAACAAAAAGTGTGGGGGCGTTTGGGGAACCCGTGGGAAAGCCTCCCACATGTGGCTGGGTGTGGTGACAGGGGGAAAAAAAAAGGGGAAGCTGGGCCTTGACTTTTGCTTGCAACACCTATCAGAAAAAAGCTAAGGGAAGCCGTGATGGGGAAGCCACCAAAAGGGAAGGCCACGCAAGTGGCTTGACTGTCCAGTGACACCTATCACGAAAACAAAAAGCAGCCGTGGGCTTCGACTGATGATCAATACAGCAATCAAGCTCTCGTTCCTCGTGTTGCGGACTGATTGCCCAGTCAGGTGGAGATACTTGGGTAAAAAAACAAAAAAGCACGTGCTACACGTGCTCGGCTGGCTTGCGGTGAACGATGCGAAGAAAGGCTCGAAGGAATGGCC
The DNA here is from genome assembly GCA_963377175.1 of Effrenium voratum. Taxonomy (NCBI): domain Eukaryota; class Dinophyceae; order Suessiales; family Symbiodiniaceae; genus Effrenium; species Effrenium voratum. The sequence goes on from CAUJNA010003281.1 coordinate 81,859, forward strand.
AGAGGCAAAGCTTTGCCATGCCATCTGGTGGCTTTATGGCTCAATGACCTGAACAGTTCATCGCCAATCTGTTGCCATGGGCTTTTCAAAATCCAAATCGGTCAGCCCCCAGTGAACATCCACCAATCCAACCACTAAAAAAGGACACCCAAAATGGGTGGTGAATTCACCTATCCCCCAAAATGGGATGCAATGTCACAAATCATGACGAATGTGTTGGGCTTCCCCAAAAGGAAAGCCGCCGTCCGAAACTGTCAGCTTCCGCAACTGGAGGAAGGGGACGTGCCCAAACACATGGGTATGTGTACTAGGGGGACGCTCCAAAAGGGCCGTGTTCGTGTTGGTTTCCCCTCAAACAACTTGAAAAAAGCAACCCAACTAGAACCAACCAACCAAAGTCCTGACGAACCCGCCCCACCCCCCTCCCCCGCGCTCCTTGCGAGACTCCTTAGGCTGCACAGGTCAACAAAACTGGTCATCGATAGCTCCGACAAATGATGCGACTTTGGATGGTTCCAAATGGATGGCGCCCAAGCGTACAATTCTCGATGGTTCCGAGAATTATATAATTCCAAACCACCATCTGTTGCAGCGTGATGTGTAACACTCCGAGCCTTGTGCCGAGGGCTGACAGTCTCTCATTGCCACACGGGCCCCTCTCTCTTTCTCTCTCTCTCTCTCTCTCTCTCTCTCTCTCTCTCTCTCTCTCTTTTTCGCTCTCCTGGTTTTTGAGGGTATCATTTTCCAAGCTGGTTTTAAAAGGAACCAAAGGACCCCGCCCCCATTTTGACACATTACCCCTTTCATTGTCACACAGCGCGTATTTTGTCAAGACTAGTCCCAAAATGGCAAGACCAAAAGGGGGTCTCCCGATCTTGACGAGCCATGCTGGTAATGCGTATATAGATTATATAGCTAAAGCTCCGCGATGGTCTTCACCTTCTCAAGCATGCGCCCCCGCGACTCCGTGATTTGGGCGAGCAGGTCTCCATGAAACCTCAAAGGATCCGTGGCCGACAAGGTTGGGGCAGTCTTCCTATAGGTGAGGTTCGCTCCACGTCCATTTGCGAGGCACGAGAAGGGACGAACTCTAAACTTGGATTTGTTGGGGAGAAAAAAACTAAAATAATTTTGACAGCTCAATGCACTTGACCAAAGGATGGCCTGAGTTGCAACACGAGCCGAGTCAACGCTCAGCCGGCGAAGGCTTTCTCAAGTGCCGCCAATGAGCTCGGGGAAAAGCCCATCTGGTACCAGATCCGTCGCCATGTTCCTCAGCTTTGGCGTTTCGAAGCCCCATGACGCAGGAAGTGCTGCCGAAACGGTGCCAAACAAAAACAATAACGAAAGCTACGGATCTGGCGATGCATTCATCGACTTGCCGATCGACTTAAAAGGCTGTCTGGCAGTCTCTCAAGCGACACGGGCCCTGAGAAAGAGAAAAAACACGCGAGTATGCACTTCTATGTTGGAGGTGGTCGGAAAGTTGCCACTTTTTCAGCTGGTCCGACATGTATCCTTCAATGGACCCTGGTAATAGGTGTCACCTAGTACTACCTACAGCCATGCAAGGAATATTAAGGGCAGCTGTCTGGTCAGGAGTATTCCTTGACTAGCCTTCATCTCGGGTTTTCATTGAGGCTCAGTATGATCCAAGGGCAAATCGATGTCCCTGATAAATGGATGGCATAAACAAAAAAGACCAGTGCAGCCCATCCATTTCGATCAGCGATTCAACCCGCACCTCCGGATTCCCCGGGATCGACTGCGAGTTGCGGATAGTGCACTGCCAGAACCAGATCTCCGGGCGAGGAGCCTCAGATCCACGCAGTGCGTGTCCACGGTATCCCCGTTTCACTGCCCGTTGTTTGATCCCCTGCTAACAGTGAATCTCTTTTAGTGGGTTAAATACGGAAACCAGCACTCAACCGACTACAAAAGCTACCAAAAAGCTAAGAGGACAGCTGGGGGCCACCAAGTTCAGGTGAGTCAAAGCAGGGATCCTAACATTATACACCTGAACATTGCCTTGTAAATCGTGGTTTCCCTTTATTTTGGTGGAAAAACAACCATGTTTCAAATGGGCAAAATGTATCTTTTAAGGAGCCCTGCAAAAGGAAAGGCCCCCTCTTTTGACACATGTGCGTCAAAAATAGGGTACCCCCAAAATGGAACTCTGGAAAATTGAAACAACAATTAGAACCTGCGGTCTCCAGGTAGGTTAATTTTCACCCATACCCACATACACAATGAATCATACACATACTCACATTTACTGTCAGTCAGTGGTGAATTGGTGTGTGTGTGTGTGTAGATGTGCTGACACCTCATTCAGACAGGCTCAATATGGCTCAATGAACATGCGCTTCAACAAGGACATTGCATACCACGTCAGTTCCTGCAAATGCGACCTTCCCACTGAGCAAGACTGTTCTTGTATGAATGGCGGCTATGGTCAGCCTTCAGGGGTGCTTCCACAAATATATGCTGAAACTGTATACGGCGAGGACGAACATCTATGCACAGCTTTGGTCAGACTCCAAGGACGAAGACAAAGTTTCACGAAGCGAACTATTCCGAGCCACGGCCAAACTTAAGGTTTGACCAGAACATGGGAAGTTGAGCGAGTGCTTCTGGGTGTCGTTCCTTTTCAGGGGGACCCACCCCCAAGCAAAAAAACGTGATGTGTTTGTTGGTTTGTTTTTTCAAACCAAACAAAAGGGGGTCCCCCAAAAACGATGCACTAGAGTTCGTCCTGCCATGTTCGTACAAATTACCAATTGGACCATAGGCAAAACAGTTGAAATTCGACCCGAACGGGCAGACAAAAGGACGTATCATGTACCCAGTATTTTAAGGGTCCCATTTCACAACCAACTTGGTGGACCCCCAAGACTCACCCTGGGCAGGTTTGGTTTGGTGGCTTCGTGGTGTTGCGGGGCGGCTTCCCATTTAGCCTGGAACCAAAGGTTCAGCTCCCCGAAACACCAACCCAAACCACCAATTCAGGGATACCCCCAAAACAACCGTTGCCCAACCCAAACCAACCAACCCACAAATTTCAGGGAAGGGCTCTTCAAACCCCTCCCCTCCTCCTCTTCCGGTGCGAGGTGCGGTCCAAGGCCCAGCGCAAGGCCATCTCCGAGGTGTGGAACTTCTCTAAGGAGATCGCCACCCAGCGAACGCTGCCTCGCGGTTTGGGTCGGTGTGTGGCGGTGGTCGCGGTGTCGCGCGGTGTGTCTGAGTGTGCCCTTTGTTATTCTCCACTTGTTGCATGCTTTTTAAAGGGGTACCTGGAGCCTCGAACTAGCTCTTTGACCCTTCAGCGAACTACACATCGAAACATGGGCATGGCCCTAAAATGACATGTTTTCTCTTTCCGGTTGCCTGGACCCTTCAGCGAACTGCCATGTTGACGAGGGGTGAACTCCCTTTGAGAGTCCAGGGAACGGAAAAACCACAGCTGGACACCCATCACCCGCTTCCTGGGTCTGACAAACTACCCAAATAGGAGCTACACGATTGGGCCCATGAAAGCCTTCAACCTTGCCCTGCAAGTGTTTGAAGGGGAGAGGCAGACAGGATCCATGAAATGACTCAAGTCTATCCTCATCACTTTTGGGGACCCAAACAAAATCGGAACTGGGGCCATGGACTTGTCGAACCATGCGTAAATGAACGACTGAAAAGGTTCAGCAAGTTGAAGCCGAACGAGTGAACAGTCGCTAGAGGGATCTGGAAACAGAAAGGATCCATGCCCTTGCAGCTAGATGTTTTTTTCAATTCAATGCTCATGAGGTTTGGGGTTTTCACAACCACCTTGCATGGGTGCTCTTGTTCTTGGTGCTCAGATGGGAATGTGGGAACGAACCCAGGGATTCCCGAACAGAAGAAACCACAAGTGATGGTTTTTTCTCGGGGGTCATTCCAATTCTCATTCCCTAGTGAGCACCAGAGAGCTTTCTTTGCTTCTTCAACGAAAATCGTAAACCTGCGGCTGCGACGTGTCGGAACATGTTGACTCCCGATGCCTGCCGAGTGCTGGGCCGACTCCAAGATCTGGTCTTGCCTCAAGGAGTGTATCTTGTTCATATGGCTGCGGCTTTGTTCCGGGCCCCCCCAAAAAATAAACATATATATATATATTTATATATAGTGGTGATTATCCGTTTGGTTCCCCTAAAACCACAAACAAGGGGTACCCTCAAAACATGACAGACCTACAGGTTTGCCATGCTCTCTTCCAGTATCCCATCCTGACTTCCTGCAACTCATGCTCGTTTTCTGGCCCGAGAGTTGGGGCACAAGCAACTTGCGGGCCCTAAGCTTAAGACTCCCTAAGGGCTCTGGGGCTCAATATGGTCCCAGGGCTCATACAGATCATAGCACACCTGTTGGTTTTGAGGTGTCAAACAAATCATTTCTAGAGCCAAATTCCAGGAGCCTTAAGAACAAACCGCAAAGGCAGGGGGAAACCATTCTAAACGAGTTCAGATTTCGGCTGATTTAAACTTCAACTTGAAAAGCTCTCTCTTGCTGGAGTGATGTTTAAGGATGACATGTGTGTCATGGTCAAAATCCCGTTTCTTTGGCCTATGGTCAGGTATCATTTTGTCGGATTATGATGGTTCTTAAGGATCCTTAGTTGCCACTAGGTCCTCCAGTAGAGAGGACCTAATAAGGGTTCCCTTTTTTCTGTAGTCTATTTTAGTAGCGGAACCCTCCCCGAAAAAAGGGTAACTACTGGAAGACCTAGTTACCATGTGCATGACCATCTCTGTCAACCCCACGTAAAAACGTCTGTTGACCATGGCCCATGCACCGGCCGCGCTCGCCCAAACCAAGACGCTGTGACTGCTGGCCCGAGGACATGATCCACCGCCGCCGATGGGATCTGCATACGGCAACAAGTGCGTAGGTACCTTCACACATAGATATCTCTACAACATGGAAAACCATATCAGAACGGCAGGGAGTACAGAACATGCACATATATGTGTTGTTTTTCATATGTGTCTATTATCTATATATATATATGTACAGTTAACAATTTAAAGTCTCTGAACAGCATGTGATCTCAGGGGTGCGCAAGTGTGACAAGTACTTGTGACACTGCATACGGACAATGGAAAACCTGTGACACTCCAAAGCTTTGTGGTGGAAGTGCCGCCGCAAGGCACGCCCCACCTTGTGGCCCGATCAAACCCATGCAAGATACGAAAGCACCGATGGTGAAGCCACAATCCGCGCTGAGGCTTGGAGAATGGGGGGCTTTTGACAACCGGCAAAAGAGCTCATTGCAAGTTGCTCTTGCGCTCTGTGTCCGGATGACTGGCCAACTAACGCCCGGCCTGTCCACGAAGTTGGCTATCCTCTTCTGAAAATGCCTACGGGGAGTACGCTGTCACTCGGCCAACTCTCCATGCAGTTTGAGGGCTGTTCATAGTGCAGAGGCCTGAACTGCGCAGCTTCAGAGATGGAACAGATTGGAACAATCATAGACTCTATTGCAAGAGGGCAAACTGCTTGCCACCCAGAGGTTCGAATAGGGGTAGCCTTTTTCCTACAGTGTTTTTTTGTAGGGGAACCCTCCCCCAACAAGGGGGAGAGAAGGGCACTACTGGGGGACCTAGCCACAGAAC
>CAUJNA010003281.1:92500-102919 GCA_963377175.1 Effrenium voratum
TGTGGGAAGTACGAGCTTTCATCTCTTCAACTCTTGACATTATGTTCATTAAAAAGTCTCGTCCGTTTTCAACCAACTGCAACAAGGTCTCGCCTATATTCCCGCTCTGCCCTCTCAAGCGAGCGGCTCACTGCGAAAGTGAAGTCTTGGTATCGGTATACTGATCCAAGGCTGCTGTTGGGCTCCACGTGCTGAAACCTGAAGCACACAGCTCGAAGACGTCCCCGAGATGATGATGAATGGGAACCCCGCAATAGTAAACCCTCGGATTATTAATGAGGGTGTCCCTTCGCAGTGCGGATACATCACCTGAGACAACCCCCCCTTACCCAGCAATAAAAGGTGATCACCTTTTGGGGCATGACTTCAAGTGGACCGAGCGGAAATCACAAAGTAAGGTCGTTTCGCTGAGATTCTCAGCCAAACAGTGGGAAGGGCGCTTGGTTCCCACTTCTGTCGAGAATCTTCTCCTATAAGTAGCTCATCTTTGAGATTAGACCCCCAAAACCGCGACCAGTCTTGCCAGTTCCCCCAAAACAATAATATCAACTCTAAAAAAGACGAGCCACCCAAATGGAGAACTCTTACTTTAGGCCTGAACGTTGGTAGTGGGCCAATTCCGGAATCGTTGGTTCTGACTAGTTTCAACGCAATCCCTAGTGAGGCACCACTACAATGACGGCAACTATTGGCACGAGGACAAGAAAAGACTTTGAATGAGACAAATATTAACGCATGTACATTTAGAATCAGAGTCTGTGTAGTTTGTGTCTCTTTCAAATACTGACCGTTGCTTCAGTTGGCATGTTTTGCTTTGTCGAGTCCTCATCATCGCTTTGTTACACCTTTTGTTGTTAAACATGACGCTCATCTGAGATTAGTACTCAGTTGTTTCTGATAAGACTACTCTTAAAATCATGAACACTCTAGACCATGGCGAGTCACACTGATGAATCCAAGCTAGGTCGGCTCGGTGCATATCTGCACTTCGCATGTCCAATTGCATCCCGATTGCTATGGGCACATGTGGGTCTGTGTCCTTTCATATGACCTTTTTTGGGTTGGTTTGTCGGAGTCCGACAGGAATCAGGCCATTTTCATTGGGCCCAACACTATGTCATCCCATGTCCTTAGCGGCAGAACCGCGTGGCCAAACACGGTTGACAGCTCCGGCTCAAACCCAAAGCAAAGCCAGGCGCAACATCTCCAAACCGAACTGGAAAACTTGGCTCGCCTTCCAGGTTGCACATGAATTTCTTTGGTGTTTCATTTGACCCAGCCAAACCATGGTGTTTTTTTGTTTTTGGGGATGTATAGAATCCTCCATCGGTCCCCTAGAATGGCGTGACGATTTCCTTTTGGCCCAGAAGGGTGTCCGAATATCCCAGTTTGACTCACATGTTTCCCTTTGGTGCTTTTCACCGTCACCTTTTGGGAAACCACCAGGAAACAAGCCCCGTTTATAGGGCCCTTTCAAAAACCTAACGGGAAGGTAAGGGGTGGGGTCCGATCGGATGTCTCGGGTAGCCGAGGAACGAGTCCTCCGACTCACCCGCCAGGCGCACCAGCTCATGTCGCAAGCCTGCGGCGACCAAAGCAGGTCCATCGGATTATTCGTTGGGTTCCCTTTGCGTAGGTAAAACAAAACACTGGCTTTACCTAGGCCTATTCCTTAGGTAGGTTCCCTTGGCCTAGGTAAAACAAAATTCATTTGTTTGACCTAGGCCAAGGGAACCTATCTCACATTTTGAGGGACCCAAAAGGCCTAAAGGCGACATGGCCAGTGAGGTCTTCAAGGGAACCAATCCTAAACTGAAAGGGACCCTGCTGGCCATGGGTGAAAATCCGAATCGTGGCCCCAGTAAACATCAACCAATCCAACCACTAAAATAGGTTCTAAAATGGGTGCGGTGCACCTACCCCGAAATGGTACCATTGGTTTTGACCCACGGCCACATTGCCAGGGGCGAAATGCCCCCACGCGCGACAAAAGTTCTGCTGAGGCCGGGTCCCACCATGAGCTGGTCGACGTGGCCCTGCTGCATGACTTCGTAGCCAGTGCGGTCCTGACGGCCCGGTTCCGCCCGTTACGAAGCTCGTCTTTGTTTTTTCAAGAGGAAACCACAAGTGGGGGGGGCCAAGTCGAAGCACCTGAAACTCTCTCCTTCTGACCCTTAAAAAATGGTTGGTCATTGCCCAACAAAAAGGGGAATTCATGACCCAATTTTGAAAGGGTGATGATTCCAGGCACACACCCACACGTTGACCCCGGATGTAAGGTCAAAGTACAAGTAGGTGGTAGAACTCTCTTTCGGTCGGTAAAAAAGCGGAACTGTGACCCACTGTAAGTAGAACCTGGTGGATGATTCAAGGATGGCTTCAGTATGGTGGATCCCGTCTGAATTGAGTCTAAATGCGACACTCCGGCACTCCACAAACCAATCCAGGTGTTCCGCTTCATTCTGGGTTAGGCGGTGCTTCTTAACCACTGGGGGAGAGACTCCGAGAAGACGAAATCTGCGGTGTGCAGTTGAGGCTGAAACTGAACCGCCGACTGACCGATGGTGGCAACAGGTGGCAACGAGGCACACTTGAAGCGAACGATGCGCGCCTGGAGCATAACCACGGACACGGGGATGTTCACACGTGGGAGGAAATTGAACCTGCACACTCAACTTGCGCGCCTTTCACCTGTGCCTTGTGGATGCCATCCATGGACATTTTCTGCTTGAACAGTCGCCACCCTCCAAACAACAAAGTGGCTGCTTCTTATTTTACTTTATTTTATTTTTTTTAAAGCAATGATACTCTGATACACATGGTCAAAAGGCATTCTTTCCAAAACCTGATGTCAAAAGGTTCTCTCCGCAGCCTGCTCGCGATATCAACTGAGTACTGGGGCGTTGGACTTGCCAAATCATGTCGTCTGACAGTCTGAGCTGCGCCCCCAGTTCGAGCCAAGCGCTCATATCAAAGCACGCAGGATTCTTGTCAAACTGCGGCAAGTTCAAGGTCGAACAGCAAGTCATACAGAGTGACAGGAAGTGAAAACATGTGATGCTCAGAAACACCCTGCGGTCCCGCCTAAATAGAACCAGCTGGAAAAGCATTCGCTGCACTCGCCCGTTGCCGTCCGCCATGGGGTGCAACCTGAGACTACGGCACATACACTTCCCTTGCATCGTTTGTATGGATGTGTCTTCTTTTGAGGGAACCCCTGCCAGGTTGGTTTAAAGAGAAACCAAAAGGTCGCCAACCATTTTTGCGGCGTCCCCGAAGAAAAAAAAAGGACCCACCAGACACGTCTACAGGCGGTCCCAAATAAAACTAATAGCCAGTTGATCAAAGCACACCTGGAGTGACAGGCAGGGATATGGTTGCAACAGGGACTGGCATGACGCAGACTCTCTGCGACTTGACGCTGCAAGCATTTCCGAACGACCGCGCCGGAATCTCTCCGAATGGCAAGTAACTGGAGTGTAGACAAAGCCAAGTGGCGTGTTGAGCGAAATCTTGGCGATCGTCGCACAAACAATGGGGTCCATGTTGGGATCGTCCATCATCCTTCACGGCAGATTGCAAGCCGAGCAACCCAATAATGCAGAGGCGAAGACTTGCTTGGCATGGTTCTTGGGAGACACGCGCCAATCAACTTCTCATGCGCTTGAAACAAGTTGGAAAAGAACATTTCGGAGCACAACTGATGCATGTTGTCCTCCAAACTGGCCTTTGCGGACAACTGCTTAAAGCGTTCAAACCAAGACGCAACCTTCACTGGACACCCACAACCCCGGGTCGCTTCAAGTTTGGAAAGCTTTGCTCGCGCCTCGTCACGCAGTCGAAGTATCCCTGGTAGAGATCTGGCAGCATGTCTGGCGGAGGCGGGAGATAGTGCAGCACAACCTCCTTACCCATCTCATCATCGTGCTTCTCCTCAGCCATGCGCAACTTTAGCGGCTTGCGGCTTGCGCAACTTTCGCGCAGGCCGAGCCTTTTGCCTATAGGTTGAATGATTCTCGACGTGTCCATGCGAGTGAGAGTAACTCTACGCCAATCGCGTGTCTCGGCGTCGGCTCCCATTTGGATAGCCGTAGCTGCAAGGGCCCCGTAATTTTCAGGGATGATCATCCCTGCCTCAAGCAAACTGTGCTGCTCTTCCCTAAGCAAACGGTCGATCACCTCTTGCAGGTATGGAAAAGCAAATTGATTGAAAGTCTAATTATGGGGCGATTTGGTCAAGGATCAACCATGTCGCGTCCTTTTCAGAGTTGGTACCGGGTACCCCCTCTTTGTGGGCTTACAGGGCACCCTCCCGAAATATCTCTGCTTTTCGGGTGCCCTTGTTGGGCTTGTCATCCCTCGGCCCACTGGGCGCCCGGCCGAAGAAATCCAATTCCTTGGCATTCAAAGGTCATACAAAAACCGAGCAACCGGAAAGAACATGTCCCTTTCAAGACATCCTCAAGATTATCCCATCGGTTCGTTTCAGCAATCAAATTACATTTGGGAGGGAAACAAAGCAGCAGGAACCGCAAGTTGAGTCTCTTCAACAAAGCAGCAGGACCCGCAAGTTGAGTCTCTTGAGACCATCCAAATCTTCACTTTAAGGGAGCCCAAACATGCGCTCGATCCTTGGAAAAGCGTGCAATGAGGCACGTGTACGGAGTTACTTGCCTTTCATGTCCAGCTGCCGACGCATCTCTCGGATTGCCCCTCCACAAAGAAGCGATGCACTTGGCACGCATATCAACCAGGAGTTCACTGGGAAACAGTTTATGTTTAGCAGGATTCCCTCATGAGGAAAGCAACTGACACATGCAACCAAATGCGAACAACATCTCACACCATCTGAATCATACAAATACTCGGAGAACAACAAACAGAAACGAGTGGAATCAGCCCTACTTTTGAAATGCAAGGGTGGGGCCAAACAAGCTAAAATACTGACTCAGCGACAAACGCTTGTCCAAGTAAAGCCAGGTAAAGGCAAGATTGCTTAATGCCAAGGCTTCCCGCGCCACTACACATCCCACCCAAGAACATGGAAACACACAGACCCCATTTGAAACACTATTCACTCTTGGAAAAGTGGGTTTGTTTGGACGCTACAACCGCATGATTGTCCTTTGGTTCTAACTGGAATCCGTTTGTGAGAACCCTTTGAATGCGCCCGCTCAGCCTGTGCTCCTCCAGGAATATATCTGTTTTTGAGACTACCCTTTCGAGACCAAATGGAAAACCGCACATGGGCCTGTCTTTCGATGAAAAAAAATCCCTTTTTTGGCTGGTTTCAAAGGGAAACCAAAAGGACTCCTACAATTGTTGGGTTTCCCTATTTGAGACAAACCACACATTTTGAGTGAGGATCTCCTACTGACATTGTCACGTGGCTGCGTGGTCCGCCGCGGCTCGCCCTCGACCTGCGGAGAAAGAGCCCTTGCAGGGCGTGATGCAAACATGTGGGGGGCGTGGTCAAAGGGCCCCTTGAGAGGGTCCAACAGGCCCGAGTGATGTGTGATCACATTTTAGCTTTGCTTGAAAGAGAAGCCAAGAGGACCTGAAACCACAGATCCAAGGAAACATGCTAGCCCCCTGTTTGCATGAGTAAACATTACTATACACAATATAAGGGGCCAATTCATTACTCACATTCTTATGCTATGATCATGACACAATCTAGATTTGAAGTATCACCTTCTGATTATTTCGGACTTTGCAGTACTCATTCCAACATACAGACCCAGTTCATATATTGATGCTGCATGCTTCAGTCAGTTTGCCGCTGAAAACTGACTCTGACCTTGACCTGCCTGACATAGTGGAGAAGAAGGTGCTCCGGCTCCGTAATTATTTCTCTCAGCTGAGCTGTTCATTCTCTCTCCCAAACTTGCCAGTGAGCCAGTGAGTCAAGCCACTTGTCTGGAAGTCAGCGAGCCAAGACAATACGACAGCTGAGTGAATTCTAGATTGCTACACTCAAAGGGCAGGGCTCAGCCAGTCTACACGTACAAATGCCCGAGAGCTTGTTGTCACGCGGACACACGTACTGACTCACTGCTCAGCTTGATATCTGCCAACAAAATTCAGCCCCATAGAACCCTGATCAAGCATTCCAGGATTCCGGAAGTGTTGTGGCAAGCCTAGCCAATAGCATCAACTCATCCGCCCCATGGTCCGAGCCAGCAATCATAACCCCCAGGCAAAACATACTGGTCACCCCATCTATAATGGAATGTGCGGCGAGTTTTGGATACTTCCACAGGTTCCTTGTCTCCTTTCACTTTGCCACAAAAGGTGACGCTCACTTCGGAGTGGCTTTTCTTGGGTCTATGGAAATCAAAAGGAACATGTCAATTTGGGGGGGGGTCCGATTCGCAAGAACAGCCTAGCCACCCATATCACCCGACAAGGGACATATACTTCCATTTGGTTAAGACCGCTGGAAAAAAAAGGTCCAGTAGTCATCAATTCCTTTTAAAACCAACAAGGAAAAAAGCATATTCTTAAGCAAATGGAAGTATATATACAAGGGCTCATGTTCCATCCTGCTCCCCGTTCGGACAGCACTCACCTGAGTGCGAAGGACCTGCTCATAGCGCTGTGTGGAGAGCAGGCCCTGCTGAAGCTCCTGCATTTCAGCGCCCACCTGGCCTTTGGCTCTACTATCATGGCTGTGGCTAAAAAAAAAGAAACGGAATTCCAAAATGGGTTGCCCGATCGGTAAGTGGAAACATGAACCAAAACCCGCGGTTTGCCCCTCCGATTCATTTTGAGCCACACCCTCATGGCTTTAGGGTTCCGATGACAACTGCAATATACCATACTAGCCGATGCAACGGAATCGGTAACATACAAACACTCCCACCAACTTGTTTGTTGTTCTTTTCCTTTCTGACAAATGTGTTTCCGGCCGTGGGAAAGTTGTTTGGTCCTGATATTGCAACTCATCGAGTGACTGACTTCTGCAAGTACTGCATGGCGAGTCCTTGACGAGCTTCATGTTGATGACCACATCGCTTCGCATCTGCAGAAACAAATCGAAAGGCACAGAAACTGTCCTGCAAACAGCTGGTGTGTGTCGCCCTTCTGTGCATGTTGCACATTGACTCCATGGCAAAACTCTCTCGCACACACACACACACAGGCATGATTGCCTTAATCGCCCCATTCTGACGATTTGCCCTTTTTGTGGAAGCTCTAGGCCGGAACTCTCACTTGAGTGCAAAATTGTCGCCCTACTGCCGTGGGCAATTGTTGCCCATGGAATTGAACCCGTTCTTGTAGAGGGGTTCTCTGGGAAACCACTAATCCAATCCAAACCAATTCAAGGGAAGCCGATCCTTCTTTAAATGGGGAAATCAAAAACACATCAAAAATAAATCACCGAAAGAAAGCCCAAGAAAGAAACACCAAAGACTAGACCCCAAACAGCTATTAAAAAAAAAAAAAAAAAAAAAAAAAAAAAAAAACGAATGGTCCAAAGGGAAGCCACAAAGCGACTCCAAAGGGAAGCTCCATACATCCATCAGATGCGCTCGCTAACCCACTGAGATGGAGACCCAGGGCTTGGAGATGGCATCCACAAAAAATCGCCTGGCTGGGTGGCTGGCTGGGTGGCTGGCTGGGTGGCTGGGTGGGTGGGTGGAGTGGGTGGAGTGGGTGGAGTGGGGTGGGTGGGGTGGAGTGGGTGGAGTGGGGTGGGTGGCTGGGTGGGTGGGGTGGGTGGGTGGGGTGTAGTGGGTGGAGTGGGTGGAGTGGGTGGAGTGGGTGGAGTGGGTGGGGTGGGTGGGGTGGGTGGGGTGGCTGGGTAGCAACTGTTCACCTTGAGAAATGAAAGGGAATCATTTTGAGGGTCCGAATCCCTTTGACGAAAATGCGCAATCAAAGTTCCACTCGGCTTTTGATGAGCTAGCTGTGCATGAAGTCTCAAGTGCGGAGCCCCCGATTTTGGGTTCCCTTGGTTTCCAGTGGAACCCCAAAGAGACTTGACTTTGGGATTGTGATCTTTGAAGGCACCGGAGGGGAAACCCAAAGGAAACAAACCACCAATCTGGGTCCACATTTAACTTCTGCCCACTTTTAAAAGTCACACCATGTTCATGTCAGACAACATGTTTGCACTGTCACCAATGCTTCAGTGAGCCAAACAGCAATTGGTGATACGCCGACATTTCATCATGATGCTCACCCATCCTGCCCTCGCAGCTCAGAGACAAATGATTGCTATAGGTGCCACACATTAAAGAAAAGACTCGATCAGTTCCATGTTTTTGTAGCATCCTTTTGCGAGTCGTCCCACCAAACCTGACAGACCCAAAGGCCACTTTTAGTGCAACCGAGATACTCTAAAGCTTTACCCTTCCTCCCACTAACATAGCATTCGTGGAGGATACCTGAAACATAAGTTTCCTCTTGTAGGGACCCCTGTCAGATGCCATGCTAGTGGGAGTGAGGGAAAAATGGTTTCACTTTCTCCAACACGACAGGTAGAACCAGCTACTGAAATGGCCAATGGATGCTTTGGGCTTTCCCACCAAAATGGCCCATGGGTACTTGGTTTTTAGCCTTTGACAATTGAGTCTGTTTGCTTTTTGGTTGGTATCCTTCTTAAGGTAGGGTTTCAGAGCGAAACCGGAAAAAGAAACAACAAAAAACGAATCCATGTTGCAGGGTCCCCCAAAAAAAGGCAACACACCCACACAAATCTAGAGGAGTTCCGTTTAAACACGGAAACCCATTTTCGGGGATCCAACCCTAAAAAGAGAGAAGCAAACAAGGCAACAACTTAATTCACTCCAAGGCGCTCTTTCTTGTTCGGAGGCAGCTCGCCTTCTATGAGCCTCACGGAGTCGCACAAATTCAGCCCTCGGGGGCCGAGGCTTTAAGATGTGGGTGCCTGAAGTCTCCATGACCCTTTAGTAATGGGGTCATGACCCAGGTGAGTCACAATCAAAACCTGATACAAAAATGGTGCACCCAGAACCATGTAAAGAACTAAGAAGGCGGCCGCAGCTATTTATGGTTGGGATCGTTCCTTACTAACCTTCATCTACCCGGGTTTTGATTGTGGGTCAGGTGGAGACTCCAGGGGGTTGCTTTTCTTTACAGGGACCCGTGGGTTGAATTTAAAAGGAAACCAAAGGGACACCACTGGCTTTGGGGGTTCCACTTGAGACAAGCGCAAATGGATCTGCCGCATGGCTACCCATGTGCAGTCGAAACCCGCTGGCAATGAAACCTGGCATGCTTGGCATCTCAAGGTGAGTCTCTGCACAAAGAAATCCCTAGACCGGTTGACCCGTGCAGCACATACAGAAACGTTTTGTGTGGTATCCATGCAATAACTCCATACACGTTCCTTGATGTGTGAGTCAAGGCTCATTCGACCTTGGCAACCGCGCTGTGACGCACGAGTCTCCACGGACGAGATGACACGGGAGAGGCGGTCCAAGAATACCTGGCAAGCGTGCTGATCTTATGCACCTGGGCCCAGTGCTTTGCTGATCGCATCATCGATCAAACATACCGAGATCATAAAAGGCATACCGAGATCAGACGTACCGAAAAGACGATGCCATCAACATGAGAAGTCCCCTCCCTCTTCACTCTTAACAGGGACACACGTGGCAAATGGCCACGGTTTCCTCGTGCAAGAGGTATCATGCGCGAATGCGCAAACCAAGACGAGAGCAGCTTCCCCAGTCTCACGGGACAGATCCGGTCCCATGGGGTTGAATGCTCACTGCCAAGCGCGGACCTAAACATGTGTGTCAAAATAAAAGGACCCCCAAGTGGTTTGCCACTTCGGGGTTTGCTTGTCAACTAGGTCCTCCAGAGAGGTGAGTAATTAAAAGGCTACCAACCTGTTTGTTCTTTTTCTGTAGTCTATTGCAGTAGGGGAACCGAATCTCCCCCCAAAAAAGGGGTGAGAAGGGGCACCGATCGCTGATTAGACCTATCTGCTCGCACCTCTCCAGGCGCATGCCACTGCAAGTCGATGGGCTCAACGCCCAGCAGGTGCTCCCCTCAGTTCGTCCAAATTGGGGGTTTCTCGAAGCCCCCAAAGCAATATATCTCTACATATATATATATATATATGTATACCTGGAGTCTCCATGATCCTTAAAAAATGGGGTCATTATCCAAAATGAAGGGATCATGACTCTGGTCATGGAGACTCCAGGTGTGGTGGTGTTCATTTTGGTTTCCCTTTGGAAGCAACCAAAAGAAGGGAACTGAGGGTACCAACTCTTAACATGGTTAGAAACATCCAAAACCGGTCTGCCATTTTGATAACCCCATGTGCCGCATGCGACCTTCCATGGGCTTCCGGCGTGGCATGGAGAGCGCGAAAGCCATCGCCTTCAATATGCAGACTAAGGTGCGGCTAGGAATCGCCAAGGGGTCTGTAAGAATTGC
>CAUJNA010003281.1:103019-123019 GCA_963377175.1 Effrenium voratum
TCCTCAAGGACGCTGATGGGTTGTGGGATCGAAGCGTCATAGTTGATTTTGCACTTACATACGATTGAGTCCGAGGAGCCGCGACCGATGGCAAAGTGCCCAGAGAGCGGCGAGCATCATGGCCTCTTTGGAAATGCCGTGATCAAGGGCGACAATTTCGGCCTCGGGAGTAGACTTCGATACGGAAGTTTGCTTCTTGCTCACGGCGGTGATGGGCATGTAGGTGCGGGGGCCAACGAAGCACACAAGGACCCCGGATGTGCTTTTTGCGTCGGTGCGATCGCCGGCGAGGTCAGCATCGCAGTAGGTGACGACTTCGATCATATCAGATCGATCGCCAACCCATCCATAGAGGTGCAACTCAATGGTGGAGTTAATGTACGACACGAGCCTGTGAAGCGTCTTGTCGCACAATTGGTTCCACTTTGTGATTCTGCTGGCAAGCGCTTGCACTGGTCGGATTAAATCATAACGGCCCATACGAGCACCATATAAGATTTTCATTAAGACTTGTGCAGCTGCGTCGCCTAGGACGCCGGGATTGGCAGAGATGACCTCGATGTCTTCTTTTTGATCAACAAGCCTGTCAAACTCCGGGTTTACCGGGTTCTCGTCAAACTCAGGCTTGCTCTCGTCGAGGAACGGGGTCTCGACAGTCTGAAGGGCCTTTGGAAATTTTGACTGGCACAGTTCGAGGTAACGCTCAACACATGCTTGCATGAAGCAAGATTCGTTGTACTTGATGAGGTTGATCTTGGCTTTGCCGCGACATGCGTCGGCAGCAGGCCTTCGGTCTGGTCCGAAACGCATCTCCGGTATAGGCTTCGAGGGAGGATGTCCGACCGTCCAGGCAGTTCTCGGATCGAAGGGCCCATCAACGGTGGCAGATCTGAACTCGTGCTCGCAGCCGAGATACCTCTTTAGAGGACGAGGCTCCTCCATATTGATAACGGAACCTATGAGTCTCCACCCTTCGGCGAGGTTAGCCGATGGGCCACTTTGCTTGAAATCGTCAACATAGACAACGAGAAAGGTCTCAAGTGCGGGGTGACGAAAAACCCTGGGCCAGTCGGGGATGGGCACAAATCCAACCTTTTTAAGTTGGGTCTCGCAGTGCTGTTCCCAAAAGCCTCCAGCGTCGGGGTGTCCATAGAGCGCAAGACCAAGGGGGCATACGGGGTCTTGCATGCCCTCCCATTCCTTTGGCCATTGGTCACGGGGAAGGCGTATCCAGGTCTTGGTTCCGCCGAGCAACGCCTGTGTATATGCGGATTCCCCGTCGCTGACTTCAAGCGAGTTTCCTGGCAAAAGTCCGTATGCATCAGCAACCTTTCCCGCCGCCATGGTGGCAGGGCACGAAGTGATTTCGGAAAATAGGGCCCAGGCATTGGACTCGTCCCTAACGTGACACCCCTCGAAGACAACACGGCCCTTGAACTTCCTGTTCGGATCATCCTCAGCAAGCTCGTGATTCTTTTCGACGCATATGTCAAAGATACGTCCGACATGAACTTTGGTCCCTTCTCGTTTTGCCTCAGCAGCGACGTCACGCCACTCACGCACCCTGGATTGGTCCCAACAGCCGAGATCCCTAAGCTTCTTCCACTCCTTTTCTAGGGCGGCGAAGGCTTTGGGATCGAGCTTTGCCTCCTTTCGAGGCACAGGGCGAGCGACACAGGCACTGAACGGAGGGAGCCCGAGAAATGGACTGTGACCGGACCCATCGGCCCCACGAGGCATGGCAAAACACTCGGTGCTTCCGGCGGAGGACCACATATGTGATAGGAAAAAGTAGCGGATGCAGCGGGGGCACCTTTGTCGGTGCTACCGAATCCTTGCCCCCCTCTTCCGGTGGTATGCGGCTTCTGCACGCATATGATGGGCTCAAGAATAGAGACGCGTTCAAGGATGAGTTGCGCGATTTTGTCTCCCTTCTTGATGAGGAAGTCACTGCTTGAATGGTTGAAGATTACAACCTTGACCTCTCCGGTATAGTCCGGGTCAATGACACCGGCACCAATGTCAATCATGTGTTTGGCAGCAAGGCCAGAGCGGGGGGCTATTCTCCCGTAGACCCCCTCGGGGATGGTGATGGCTAAGCCAGTCCCGACGGTGGCTTTGTCGCCAGCGGGAACTATGTAATCATCGGCCGATTGAAGATCCAGACCAACGCTTTCAGGAGTCCCGCGATTCGGGATAGCGATCCCTTCCCGAAGAGGATGGATGTAGAGTGCATGGGGGTCTCTTTTCCATGCAGCGCGATTGTTGGGCTCGGCGACCGCGACAGGAATCGTAGATCTCTCAGTCCTCCCTTTGTACCAGGATTTGATGATTGTCTGGCACATCTGCTTCGGATAGAGGGCAGTGAGCGGAGTGAGGGAACCCTCAATCCTGGCGTGCGCGAACCCCTTTTCATGATGACACGTTCGGCCCCCGAGCGCGGCGGCGAGGTCGGGAGAGTTCGTGGCGATTCTCCACTGCTTCCGGATGGGCGTCCCGTTCTTGTCCTTCATTCCGAAGTCGCATCCGTCAATATTGACAGTGAGAATCTCAGGATCGTCAAGAAACTTCTTCATGAAGGGTTGAGACCATCCAAGGCAATGACGTGGCCATTCATAGGCAATTCGTCCACCACCCTTCCGCACTTCATGAGAAACTCGAATGAAGGCCGCGAACATGATTTGGGACTGTCTTCGAGCGTCGTTAAGCTCGGCGGCGAACTCGGGTCCGTACTGGGAAAGGTTAACGTATTGCCAAGTACTCCAAGGTCCACAGGGAATAGAGGACCAAAGATCGCATTTAGGATTCTTCCTAACGATCTCGATAAGCCTCTTAACGTCCTTGCCCTTAAGGATATCAAAGGAGCCCTTGTGCACGCGAATGGCATCTCCACCAAATTCAAACATAGTGGCGGAAAGTGCGGAATCGGCTTCGCATGCAAATTCAATTAAAAGTGATTTATTGGAGGTGGCCGGCGCGCCAGGGTGATCGTCGCTAGGCTTGGAGCGAGACTTCTCAACCTCAAGCTCCCTCTCAGTGCTGACATAGATCCTTCGCGCGGTGAGCGACATGGCTCGCCAATCGTCGGACGAGATGGAGTTGGGCTTCCCCGTCCCGGTGTAGGGACGTTCTTTGCGTTTGGAGGACTGAGGATAATCAATGTCCTCCTTACTTCCCGGTAATACATTTTCGCAGAGCGGCTTCTTGGGAGAGGGACGCCTCCTTTTGGGCGCGCACCCCTTGTCAAAGAGGATGGTAACCCCGGTCCAGAACTTGTGTGTTCTAACCCGATGGCCGCTGGCATACACATCACGGGAGTCGCGATAGACCTCATCTCTGGAATCGAGGAAGTTGCAATGAGTGATCCTGATGTCGTCGAGATCAGCTTGGACCGGCCCCCCTGAAGGCAGAGGACGGGTGTCGTCTCCAAAGAAGTCCTTTCTCGCCTTGACATGGTATCGATGCCAGGACCTTTCTTCTTCAAAGCGCACCCAGTAGTCATCCCTTTTGTCAGGGGAAGATCCATCCGAGACGTGACGATCTATGAGGTCAGTCTCAGGAACATTGTCAGAGTCAGCATTCTGTCGCCGATTTCGACGATCATCCTCATCGTCCCCATGGTCAAAGCGCCCCTCGTCAAAGCTGAAGGACTCGTCTTCACGGGGCAGAATTTTTCCGCTGAGGTGATCAGGGTCTGATAGGCGATCATGCTTGTATGATGCAATTTCTCGGGTACGAGCCTCATATGCTTTTAGCAGAGGAAACACGAACGGCTCTTCAGCATCGTGGTAGATCTGTTTCACTTGGTGGATACTAGGCCGAACAACTCCAGCCTGAAAATGCTCGAGGTCAGCAACATAGTAGTCGCCTTTCCATTTCCCTCCGGGTTCGAACCGATAACCAAGGAAAACACCAGGTTTGGCAACAGGGGCGAACTTGGGAGCCTTATAGTGATCGTGTTCTTCGCCGGGAACAGCGGGAGCGATACTAGATTCTTCCTCAGCGAATTCAGCGAGGGGGTCGTAGTCACAGTCGCGCAGAGCTTCCTGGATTTCTTCTGCTGACATGGGTTCATAGTCATCATCAGAAAGAGGTGCGTCTTCCCTTGAGGTTTCGCCCCATTTCTCGAGAGCGTGGACGTCGACCTGAAAATAGGTTTCGCCAATCCAATCTTGCGATTGATCATCTCTAGGATCACTCAGGTTTCTCCACGTGGTTGACTGAATAGAGTCATTTTCACCGTTGAGATATTTAATGATGGTGAGAGTTTCGTCAGCGAGGAATTCAACGTCGATCGGGCAGTTGGAGCCCCTTGGATCGAAGAGTTTCTTTCTAGGTGTCCGGTGTATACGGATAACACACTCGTTCTCTTCGTCTTTGCTCCAATAGTCATCGTCGGCAGGCTTATTTTGATCTTCGGGGGCGTTTTTGATCCCCCCCTTTTCAACACGACGCGGTTTGGGGGCGACGGGGAAGAAATCAACCAAGCAACCGAAGGGAAGAAGCTTGCCGTTGAAAGGAAGGGGGGCGTGTCTTTTAGACCACGCGCTTCCACCTCCCCGATTCTCGATGTTCCTAGCGACGGCAAAGTACTTTGTTGCGTAGGGCCACCATCGGGCTTCTAACCCGGCTTGACGTAAAAGCACACGTGCACCATGAAGGACTAATTTGACTTTGTTCTCAATGATGCCGTTGGTCTTTGGCATTCCCGGAGTAGACCATTCATGTCTCCAGCGCAGTTCTTTGCAAGCACTGACAAGTTCTTTAGCTTGATCAGTGTGCATCATCTTGATGTCATTTTGAGGCCCTGCGAAGGCGGTGCGAGCGTCGACGGTGTGAAGCGTCAGACGCGGTTCATCAGGCGGTTCATGACAGGCATGACATCGATCCACGAAGTGGCGAGATCATAGAAAACGATGGCGTCGGCCTCGCCGTTGATGCCCCTGTCACGTAGCCCTCGCAGAACCATCGTGTCGGCGGTGACTAAGTCGCCAAAGTCTTCGGCTCCATGACCAGCCGCGCCCTTCTTCCGGAACAGCCTAACATTCTCCATCTTGGCACGCTGGCAATGCGAGCAAAAAGGGTTCTTGGGAAGATGAGTCATCATGTGGCGGAGGGTCAAGGCGTCAGCTCTCCAGTCATCGGCGCTACGCAGGGGGCCGTGGCCTTCAAGTTCGACGGTTTCCTCAATTGGATCAGAGGCAGGAGGATCAGGGTCGGGTGGGCCAGGATGGCCTTCGGGTACAGAAGGTATGTCCTTTGTTCCCTCTTGGATGACATCCCCGGAAAGAGCAGAAGGAGCGGGAACAGCAGGGATGTCAGGGTACTGATCGGCCACCGGAGAACTGAAGTTACAACGTGAGGCAGGCAAGTACGGGACGTTGTTCAGCACGTCGAGCACAATTTCCTTGCCATCAGGTCCTTGAAGGACGGGAAGCTCACCTGCGGGCCAGGTGAATGTATAACCTTGCTCCATACAGCGTTTGCCAATAGAGATAAGCGAAGGCGTGTTCTGCATGACGTGGGCATCAATCACCTCGTCAATGTCCTGCATATCAGCAGCAATGCTTCCGAGGGTCGACGCCGTACCGTTGGCGGTCTGCAGGGCATGGGTACGTCCGGTTTTCCTCACCAGACTCTGCTCTCCGGCACTAAGTTCGTTCAGTCCAACAAGGTCGATGGGGCAGCCTGTATCAGCAAGCCATCGGATCGATCGTTCGTGCCCAGGAGCGGATGGAGTGGAGGACATGCGCGATGCTCTATACATCATGCGCCGTCGAATCGGTTTAGATTCGAGGTATTCGCCCTCCTGATCAATGGCGACCTGCTCCTGCATGGAGAGTGCGCGGAGAATGGCCTTCTCACTTTGCCGTTCAATGGTGATCTTTGAAGCGTTCTTGAACTCCCCAGAGTGAGTATATGATGGATTCCTGGATTTCTGAGAAACATGAGAAATCTGCTTCATAAGGTTGTTATCGGAAACGACGATATACTCAATCATGGCGGAGTCATTGATCTGAACTGTCGGGCTGCGATCGTCGTTGTAGACGTTCGGACGCATAGAGGCATTCCACGCGGCACGCTTAACAGGATCAGTGTATGACCAAAAAGTAGTTTTCACGTCGCCGGTAAAACCGATAGGACAGAACATCCTATTCCGCGAAGTGTGAGAGGTGATTGGAAGGTCCTGGATAACCCGTCCGTCGGGGATGGAAACGGTACGTCTCCACACCGCATGCTGTAGCTCGGGGCCTCCACCAGTGGGTCCCTGAAACATGCAAGCCCGGTGATCGGTTCTAGACCACACCTGTGCATCAGCAGGAGGAGAGCGGCCGGGTGTCCCGTCAGAAAGGGCACCCGTCAGGCCACCAGACTCGCATTTGGTCGCTGGGCATGCGATAGATATTCCCGGCGAGGCCTGTGGGTAACGGCCCGCCCCTCTCAGAAACCCTCGTCAACCCCGGGTGCGGGACTGTCAATTCGCCCATCAGGATAGGGATTCGACGAATCACCCCCTGCTCAGTAGCAGGGGCACTAGGCTTCCTGGGAAGCGGAGCTAGGTCAGGAGGGGGCTTCTCATGCTTGTACGTGCACTTTGGACGCGTGCACTTGCCGACGTTTAGCCACTCTCTGCAGTACCCAGGGTATATGGGACCGTCGTTATCGCGGGGAGAATTCGGCTTCTCCTCATGGTGCGCAAAGCGGCAGTCAGAACCTCGCCTACATTGCCCCTTCTGCCAATCATGACAGACTCCAGGGGTGGCAGGATGCTCATGGCGGCGATCTCTTCCTGGAGAAGGGCGCTCCCTGCTACTCCGCCTGGGGTCATCAGATCGCGTCTTTCCGCGATCACGATCACTTGATCTCGCGTCCCCTGTCTTGCGAGTATCCCCAAACGGCGAAGGACGGCGCACCCCAGGAGCGGCGGCATTCGGGTTGCGATCAGCATGCGGAGATCGGGAGTACATTCGATCCTTTATCTCAGAGACATTGTACCTCGTCCTCCACCTCGATACAGCGTTGCGAGCGGCCCTCATGATCCAGTCGTAATTTTGCACGTCTGGATTACGATCCCAGTGTTGTACGTCAGGCATCAAGCATGGTGAGTGTCGAACTTGCTCAAAGAAAACATGCTGAAGAACATGGTGATCAATCGGTGCGGTGATTCCGCCCAGGAGTCCTTCCCATTTATCAAGGAATTTCTCAAGCTGAGGCTCGCCAGACCCGGCAGCTCTGCCGAGGGATAGGCGAAGAAGTTCATTCGTACGGATAGACTGGCTCCCGACTTCATCGGGACGAAGGTATTCAATGAGACAGAACAGGATCTGGCGGCTTTTCAGCCTCGTCCCCCTTTTCACCTGAGCCTCTTCAGTCAGCCTGCTGATCTTGGCAACAATAGGTTTCGATGTGATGCACTTTCTCAGTGCAGCATTGAACTTATTGTCAAGGATCGGGTAGAGGCACTCCCCATCAAGTTCCTCTATTGTGCTGGCGTTTTCGACACTCATGACCCAAGACATGGCATATGGCGAGTCATAGCTGAATGCGTTGCTCACGATTTCTCTCGTGGAAATGATCCAGTCTCGCAACTCATGCGGTGCGGGCTCTTTTTCGAGCTCTATGTTGGCGCACTTGTTCGCCTCAGATGGCAACGAAGTTAAGGGCGGTCGAGTAGCCTGCCCAAAAACATGGGGAGGTAAAACGCCGTCTCTGCCAATGGATATGGCACACAGAGAGCAACTCCCGGACGATGGCGGGCAGCACGCGGCGCATAGAGAAGTGCGGCACAACGAACAAGTTTGGAAACATGGAGGTGTCCCGGGGATGCTGGTCTTGACATTTATGTTGCACCGGGCAGACCCTCTCCTCAGCGGAAGATCGGCGAATATCGGGAGCTCCAATACCGCCGACGCCACCGACGCCATGCACACCCTTACCGAGTCCTGGTGGAAGAGAAAAACCAGTTGGCCCGCCAGAGTTATCCTGTGCTCCGTGGTGAGGCTGTGGATTCTGCTGATTTGTCACAGCAGCGTCAGGTCCGTATCTCCCGCGAATGACTCCCTGAGACGTTCCATGCTCAACCTGACCGGTGAAAATCCCCCCTGTAGGGGAACATCCGGGGTACGTGTTGATGGTCCCCCTCGGAACTGCTCGTCCGACTACGGGCGAAGACATTGCCCTTGGTGGCATTGGCCCGGCAGCTCCGGCGTGGGAACAGAAACCAGAATTCCCTTGGTGCGGTTCAGGACTCCGATGTGACGGATCTCCACGTGATGGCCCGGATCCAGGATCAGGAGCAGTGCCATCCCGCTGATTATGATCAGGAATGCAATCAGGTCCTCCAGGCCCCGCACTGGGACCGCGATGCTTAGTCTTCCCGTCGGGGTCAGCTCTCAGACAACCGAGGCAAATAGGTCGAACACTCGATCCAAAACGGCGCACATCGTCAGGTGAGGCGATGTGTTGATCGCAGTACTCGTCCTTGCATATGAGACACCTCACAAGTCCGTGTCTCCCCCCTCTTCCTCTGCATGCGCGGCATCTAGGAAACTGATCGCTGCACTTGAAACACGAGTTACAATCATGGTCAAAGCAGTCTTCGCAGACTGACTTGCCGCAGCTTCGGCATGGATAGCGAGGTTCCCGATGCTGTGGATGCCCGGGCTCCTCATGATCACACCTGGCCCGGTTATCAGGGGCAGCGCCGGCAGCCCGAGCAATGGCCCTCGTTCTAGAGGGATCCCTGCCGAAGATGGGGGCTGATGGTGACGGTGGGGGTGGCCCTGAAGGAGGTGGAGGTGGAGGAGGCCTAGCCGAGCTGACGGTGCGAGCATCACGAGAGGGAGAATCTCTAGGAGCCCTTCCCTGGGTTAAGGGATCAGTGTCTCCAGATTTCTCCCATGGTCCCGTTCCGGCGGTCGAAGCAGCGCCAGCACTTGAAGGCCCGCAGGCAGCAAGAGGTTGCTCCCTCAACTCAGCGATCTGCATGTTGATCTCATTGACCCTCAGCACAAGCTTCATAAACTGCTCTTGCATGTCCCTCGGATTGGGGCCTAAGCTTTTGTCATGAAGGTCCTTGACGCATCTAGCAATACGGGACAATTGAAGCTTGAACTCCTCCTGTTTCTGTGAGTTCTCATTGAGAGCTCCGGACATCCTATCACTGAACTGCTTCAGGTCGGTCGCAGGAACGAGCTGCTGGATATACGTCTCGACGTTCCCACGGATGGTTCTTTCCCTTGAGATGGTTCCCTCAATGTCGATGACACTGCGAGAGTTCGCCTCAACTTCGTCCTTGATTTTCCGAACCTCAGCCTCAAGGGCCCCGATCTCAGAGAACCTAAGGAGCTGGACCTTGACGTTCTCAAGTGATTCGGCCTGCTCGCGAAGTTCAGCAGCGGATATGACGATCGAGTCAGACCTCTCATCATACATCTTGAAACGCTCATTCATCTCCTTCTCGCTTCGGGCGACCCACTCGTGGAAATCACGGAACTTGGCCTCGTGTTTTGAGAGAGTTCCGGCAACGGCAGAGAAAGATGATTCAACCTTCTTCTCGAAGGCGTCAACACGGTTATTGATCTTCTTGATCTCACCGACGCAAGCGTTGATATCATCCCTACATGAACGAATCTCGGTTCTGCATCCCTGGATTTCGGCCTTGCACCCCTTTACCTCGTTGTGGATCGCGAGAAGCAGTCGTTGAAGCTCAGATGCAACAGGATGGCCGCCACTTGTGGAAGCAGACGGAGCAGGACGACTATCAGCGTCATGATCTCCGCGCCTATTTTCTTCCCTGTCGGGAGTGCAGCCCGGAGTTCCAATTTGAAAGAATGCGGGGACGAGGGAGTTGTTGACCGGTTGATTTGAAGGAAGCCCTCCATGACCAGGAGCAACAGTGCTAAGTCCAGGTCTCCGATTCCTGGGCGTAGAGTTAATCCCGTCATCAGTCTCCTTCTCAGACATCGGGGCATTGGAGCTGAGCCCAGACCCCGCAGAGTGGATAGGAACGTCAACAGGATCGTGATGAGCTGGGGGATTAGATCGCAATCGCAGAGCAGCTTCACGTCTCTCGGGTGACTCAGAGCTCCTCTTTGTGGCTCGTGAGTCAGTGCCGGTTTGTCCCGACATGTTATCAAACGATGACGATCCGCGAAGTTGAGCTTGATCTGGATCAGGTTGAGTGAGATCAAGCCGTTGAGCAACGTCACCATTGAGTGGCTTAGGGGAAAGTACTTTGGCAACGCGGCTCGGCGGGAGCGATGTCGTTCGTCTCTCTGGTGTGACCTCGGCCTCATCGATTACATCAAGGATCCCAGGGATGGTTTCATCATCTTCATTTCCTCTCCTGGGTGGCTGATGGAAGGGGATGTCGAGGAGGTCGAAGGGAGTAGAGCCAATACCAGGTGTATCCTGCTCGGATCCATCACTGGTACGGTGGCTGGACTGCTCCTCGAGGTCGATGACGTCGGGGGCGGACTCTTTTCGAGTCTGACGCCGATTGAACGCCGCGAATAGACCGGCATGGCTTCTTGATGAAGTGGAGGAAGGATTTGGGCCTGCTGTTTCGCGGCCCGCGTCCGATCGATTAGTACCTGATGCCCGATTTGGCGGATTTGAGCCCGCGTTGTAGCGGTTCGCATCCCGACCTCGGGTACCTGAGGAAAGCGGTGGATTCGGACCAGCGTTGTAGCGGTCCGCATTCCGGTCGCGGGTACCTGACAGGTGAGATGATACTGCGTCAGGGATGAAGTCCATATCCGCCGGACTGGGGTGATCGTGAATGATGTCAATGTCGGATGAACCTGAGACGGGAGGAAGGCCAGCTATTTGCGGCCAATCCTCAATCGCCCGTTTGCCCACCTCGGGTTGGGCCGAACCTGCAACATGAGAAGGGGAGAAATCTTCAATGGGGTCATTTTCTCCATCATGAGGAAAACCCTGAGTAGGCTCATGCGTAGGCAGGGCATCAAAGATCTGTCAATTCGGGAAGGCTGAGACCTCCAATCAGCATCAAAAAGGGATTGAAAATCCAGATTCCCAACCGATATGGGGGCACCCGAGTTAAAGTCGAGCCGACCGAAATCAGGCGGTGTAGCCTGCGATCCACTGCCGAGGAGCTGGTCAAACTGATCCCATGTAAGGGACCATGATTGAGCCGGCTCCGGATGAGCAGCATGATGGACAGCCCGGTCCTCGATCTGGAGCGCCACGAACGGAACAGTAGGTGAAATCGATGAGGGCACCTGATTTGGAGGAACCTCAGCCTCTTCTAGAGGGGGTCCGTCCTCGATCTGAAGCACTGCCGCCGGGATAGGGGCCTCCGCATCCTCATCAAACACGACCTGAGAAAGGATCCAATCGTCCGTGATCACCCCGGGATTGGGCTCTGCGCCCACCATCGGGGGAATGGGCCACAGCCGGCTGTCTAAGCCGGGAGCAGCAGGCGCGGCGTTGCCGCGAAGGGCGTTGGCCTCGTCGTCCACGAAGCCCGGCCCACGATGTGAAGCTCCGGGGGACGCCATTGCTCGTACAAGTAGGCGATGGGAGCAGGTAGCGGGTCACGTCCCGCAACCGGATCACCAGCCCCAGCTTCTAGCTGGTACGGCTGATAACCTGCGGTTTTGGGCGAACACGAAGTAGCCCAGGGAAGCAAATGAGCACAAGGTAGATCACAATGTACCCAAAGCACCCGGAAACACAACTCGGGTGAAGCTGTGGATGATGACCGGGTTGAGGATGTGACGGTGGAAAAAGACGGTGTTTGGGGAGGTTGGGAAATAGGTTGCAAAAGTAGAGAAGTCAATCAAGCCCAGGATGACCTCGACGACCGACCACCTACCTCCTAACACCGGCGCCCCGCAGCCCCACGGTTTTCACCTCGGGGACGAAGAGTGCCGCCGTGTTATGGCGGGTGCACGTGGGTCCGAGATTGCCCTGACGGGAGGTTGAAATCTTGAGCCAAACGGCCATTCGGCCGCTTTGCCACATGATGAAACGACACGTGAACAAAACACAAGTTTCAATCGCGGTGCACGAATCGCGGTGCACGAATCGCACATCAATCAACGGAATCTCAACAGAGATGGCATGACGATTCAAACAAAGGAACATCTGAACATCGTACGTCAGCAATGTACACACTCTGTGGTACAACAACTCCAACTTGCTACTTGAGATTTGCTCAACAACTTGCTTTTGCTTTGACTGGTCTTCAATCAACTGGACACCTCGGTGATAGTACAAGCTCTGTTTTTTCCAGTGCTTCTCTATTTCCTGTCATGATGTGGCCACGGGTGCCCGGGACGCCAGTTTCGGACTTCGCCCCCAGAAACGGTCAAGACAATTTCAGGGTTCCTTGAAGGATACATTGCCATCGAATAATTCCAACTTTCACACGCTTAAGCCCCCTGGAAAAAAAGTAAAAAAAAAATCCAGTCATCATAGATTCCCCTTGAAACCAACAGGGAAAATAATAAATATTCGTTTCAGCACATGGAAGCAATGCTCAGTTCAGGGAACCCTTGCCCAAAAAAAGGAAAAAAAACAACAGGGGACCGGAGAAAAAGACTTGGTTGACGTTGAAAGGGGAGCAACCATTTAGAATTTTAGCAGTTCAGTGGGGATTTCCCGCTGAACCACAAGAAGCAACAATGTAAATTTCCCAACGACAACCCTAAAAAAGGCTCATTCTGGGACTCGCCTCCGTCAGAGAGTTGCTTCAGCAGGCGCTGGAACTTGTCCTCCTCCACCGGCACACCGTGCCGAAGCCCGGCTTCGGTTAAGAAGTCCTGCCGGGAAATGCGGCCGCTGGGAAAATCATAATAATAAATAATTCATAAGAATTAATAATAATAACTATAATGATATTAATGATAATAGTAATGATAAATACTACTAATAATAACACAAATAATAATCATAATAATAATAATAGTAATAGTACTAGTAATAGCAATAGTAATAGTAACAATAGTAATAATGATGACAACAACACATGAACACCATGGGGTTAATGCAACCATTGCTTCTCTAGGGTTAATTCTCAAAATTGGGTCTTCATTGTGATTGTTTCTCGGGTTATCAAAGTCAGTGATCCACTGAATGCGGTTAGTTTGCCTTACTTTGGGTTGACTTTGATGATGGTAACACAATAAATGTCGAAACTCCGGTCGGTCATGGTCTCTGAACATTCTACAATAATTTCACAACCCGAGATCGGAAATGGATCCCCAAGCAAAGGACTTACATCATGGTGAGCTTTACCCCCGAATCGATGGAACCATTCGACATAAAGCAGGCAGATATACGGCTAAGTAAATTCACTGGGTCTCCTCAAGTGACCATCTAAGCTGTGTGGGAACCCCACAAGTGGGCTTCGGTGTCCCTTCAGCGACCCTTGTACCCCCAAAACGAGTACCTGCTTGTTAAACCTCGCCATAGGGGTCCAATGCCTCCCCAATTTAGTAATTATTTAGGGTGACCCGGACCCACGTCGGCACAGCTCACAACGCCCCCAGCATTTTTGACTGGTTCTAAGGTGGAGGCAAATCCAAAACAGGTTTTGACTGGCTCTACGAAGATGGAGGTAAATTGAGGCCTCGCTAGCGTCCCCTGTCTTGAGTCGGCTCCTTGACAGTCATCATGCAGATTGGCGACAACACCTAGGCCGAACATGCGGAGGACTGGGCGCTTCGTGCTTTTTGTGGGTGATGCGAATGGGTTTGATCACAACATGGGGTCCTTTCCCATGCTAATTATCTATCTATATATATATATGTAATATATGTATATATATAATATATATATATATATGTAATATATATATATATATATATGTAATATATATATATATATATATGTAATATACATATAGATATATATATATATGTAATATATGTATATATGTATGTAATATAGATATATATATATATATGTAATGTATCTATATATATATATATGTATATTATATGTTACTTTTGTGCAAGCTGTAACCCGTGAGACTTTGAACCCGTTTGGGCTTGAATGATGACTATGAACAAACCATGGAGAGCCGTCCAACACGGGCCTAAACAGCTGGTGCATCGGTCTAGATGGCATAAATCTCTTAACGGCTCTCAGCAGGCAATGAGGGAATGAACAAAGGTAACCAGCATCCCCTTGGGTTTCCTTCGGGATTCCCATCCGGTTCATTCCCAAACCCTCTTCATTCAAGAGCCAGCCAGTTCTTTGGCCGACAAAAAACAAACGCCGTCCGCCTTCCGCCTTCGGCGTCATCTGTTTTTTGGGCCATGGCGCGTCCAACAGCTCGGCCCGGAACTGCTCCACGGCTTCCTCCGCCCCCGCAAACTTCTCCACGAAGGGGCAGAAGTCTTTGGTCCCAAGCCTGCGGGTCGGTTGAACAGGGATCCTTACACTATACACCTGAACATTGCAACTTGTAAATGCTGGTTTCCCTTTATTTTGGTGGAAAAAGCCGTGTTTCAAGTGGGCAAAATGTATCTTTTAAGGAGCCCTGTTGATGGGTATCAAATTAGGCCAAAACCAGCGGTTTGCCCTTGAAAACCCCTGAACCAACCAACCCAAAAAGGGAAGCCCCAAAGCCAGCCTTGGGGTTCCGTTTCGGGATCGCTTGGTAATCTGGGATGAGTTCCATAGGGCGAAACTGAAGGGTCCAAATCAGAACCTTTGGGTAGACGGGAGTTTCCCAAACCTGAACTGTTTGATATGAGCCTTTGGGGAGGGATTGAGTTCTTGCTGGTACGTCTGGGCTATTTTTACCTCTCCCGACCTCAGAAGGAATTGCTTTGGGACCAACCCCATCTGGGCAGCGTTTGTCCCTCCCAACCTCTAAAGCTGGCGACCGATTTTTCCCACCAAATAACCCTCGGGGGATCCACCGAGATGTTCCTTCCGCTGGCCCTGGGGAAGCAGGCCTCCAGCCAGCTCCGGAGAGAAAATTGAATTTCGACCTTTGGGCTTACATGGCCCAGAGTCTCAAACTCAGAAACCCGGCTGGAGCTGGGCTGGTGTCCTTTTGGATTCCGCTTAAAAACAACCGACACCACCATAATATAATATGTTGTCAGCCCTACACTATGAAAAGAACAAGAACTTCGGAGGACCCCAAACATAGTCCCCCATCAGCTGAGCGGCAAGTTGTCAAGCACTCCATGCCGTGGTGACAACCTGCGCAGATGCTTCAGTGTTTCGAGTGACTTCACCCGGGGGGGTTGGACCTCCCAATCTATGTTTCAGGACAGCAAAGCAAATTGCAAAGTGGAGGTGAAACAACTGGTGTTCAGGGCCCACCTCAACAATGCATCCAATGGCTTATTCCAAGCAGGATATACGCAAAGATGTCCGACGAGCTAGCTTTCGCTCACCAATTAACCGTTGCCTAAATGGCAATGATTAGCTGGCGAAGCCGGCTGGTGCGAGACTACCGCAAATCAACCAAAAGAATTGCCTGACCTTCTCACACTTAGAGCACCCCGCTGTGGCAGAATCAAACCCGCCGCAAACTATTCAACTTGACCTAATGGTTCGTCGATCCCTGGCTGAAAACTAAAAGTTTCAGTGAGACACGTCATAAACCCCAAGATCAAGCTGAACGGCTCGAAGTCTGAGGAACCGCATGCCAAGCTTTTCACGTGGTGCCGGAAACGCATGCCGCACGCAGCCGGCCTCCCCGTGGTACAGAAAAACCGCTCCGTCGGAAGGAAGGGGACCGCCGGTGATTGGGCAAAGTCCGGATGGGGCAGGCGCTCAAAAAACAGCTCGTACCTGAGCCGCGGGTGGGGTGGGGGTGGGGTGGGGGTGGGGTGGGGGTGGGGGTGGGGGTGGGGGGTGGGGGTGGTGCTAAAAGACGAGCTGGTCTCGTGAGACGTGTTCAAGGCGCAACCCACAGAACTGGGCAAGAAGATCAATTTGCATGCAGCTCGTTGCCGCCTTGCAAGCCATGCACTGAGGAGTGTTTGCCGAATTTGTGACCTTGGGTGGAGAGAAAAGAGCCCTATCCTTCGCAGCACGTTGGCACAAAAATGTTCGATGCCGTCCGCGGCAAACATGCAGCATAAGGATTTGTTTGGAATGCGCAAGATCTCCACTTAGCATGAATGTGTCCTGTTTTAAGGCCACAGTCTTTGTTTCGTGTTTTCCACTTGGCTTTGCATGAATTTATTTTTTACTTTCTTCGCCAGCCACCGATTTTGTCCGGTTGTTTCTCAACCAAAAACCTAAAACCCGCCGCCTCTGTCACCCGCCTCTGCCTTCCGCATCCGCCAAGCTCTGAGGTGCCGGCGCGAACCACCAGCGTCGAGCAAGCGTGCTGCCTGGCGGAAGGCCCCGACATTTTTCGGCCAATAGGATGGAACTTCCTGTTTGGCATGCCTGGAGTTTCCATGACCCTTAAAAGAAAGGGGGTCATGACACAAAATACAGGGGTCATGCCCCCCTTTCTTTTAAGGGTCATGGAGACTCCAGGTGGTGTTAAACCGCAGGGAAACCCAAAGAAAAGGAAGAGCAACTCATTTGAAGGGCGCCTTTTGAGGAACATGCGGTTTGGATGGTGTTGCAGGGAAGCCAAAAAAGCCCCCCGCTCGTCTTTGGACCCCCCTTGCCCCGATGTTTGGAAACACTCAAACTTACCATCGCACTGGGCTTATATGGACCCCTGTGGTTGTCCAGGGTACCCATGAGGTTGCTTGGGGGAAAGGGAACCCAGCCCGGCCTTCAGGCAGTGCTTGAAGAATGGCCGACGCCACTGCGCGCTTTGCCTGAGATGGATGGATTGGTCCCACGTATTTGAAGCCCTAAATGGCTGGCTTCTCACTTATGAATTCCGTTTTTTTAGAAGCCCTGAGTTTTTGGGCCAATGAACCAAACAACAAAATTACGATGGCTAAAAAACAGGGTTGCAATGTCGTTCAACAATACCACAATCGAATCTCGAAGCCCAGACACAGTCCAGGAGTGAACATGCTTCAAGCAAAGCCCCAACAATCCCAACACGAAGATGCCAAGCTCATTGGAATCTCACCCCCCAAACCCTGATTGATTTCATGCGTCAAAGCTTTCAAACCCGGTCCCAAAGCCTTTTCCGACGCCAAATCGAATCGAGACTGGTCTTGCTGACGACCCCACCTCCGGACAGTGCTGCAAGCTTGCCAAAAATGGGAACCATGGGAACTCGTGCGCCACTGCGTAGCCTGGGCTCGGAAAACGCACCACATGCCGATGCCACCTGGAAAGATGAAACACATATCCCCTTTTGGCTTCCTTTGTCAATGCCATCTGGAAAAATGAAACTCAACAATGCCCATGCCCTGAAAGGCTTCCTTTGGATCATTTGGACAAATCAACGAAAACGTTGGCTATTTAACACCCAAATACATCCTCAATCAATCTGCTTTGAAAGAAGAGCATGCACTTTGCCACAGCTTGAGGTACACCAAGACCAAAGCGATAGGCTTCCCTGTATGTCTTTTGTGAACACACCAAAAGGAACCACACTTTAAATTGGTTTACGCCGAACGGGGACACCCAAAATTATTGTTTTCCTTTTGGGGGGATCGTCAAAAACGGGGCACCGTCAAAGGGGTTTCCAACAGGCATTCATCGAAAGGGAGGCCGTGCAATCCAACTGAGAGGTCCCCAAAGCAAAAGGTGTGGCTCCAATGCGTAAACAATATCCCCCCACGCTGAACAACTCATTTTGAACTCCGGGGGGGTTGAATTAATTGACTTCATTGGGGGGTTCAACGTAAACCGTTCCTATCCGGTGAGCTGGTTCAATTCCGAGAGGCTGCAATGGGCATCAAGGCTGTCCGCTGGATCCAAGAGATCCTCAGCTTCGCATCCCGAACAAACCAGCTTCGTTCCACTTTGGGGGTTCTTGAAAACAGCCCATTCCAGTTTGGAGATCAACTTGCTACGTTTTGCCACCCCCAAGCCTGCTGTTTGATGCGCGTAGACTAAGCAAGCCCTTGGCATTAATCCAAGTTTTCTTTTGCACACGTGGCAAAAAAAGGTGGCGTCTCAAAAATAGGGAGCACCCCCAAAATGGCACTTGTTCCTTTGGCTTCCAATTAAAGCCACTGATGAAAGTGTTTCAACGCTTCTTCTTTAGATGGCCCACATCCGGGGCACACAGAACAAAAGACATGCTTAGATTATGTTTCATAATGTTTCATATCTAGTCTTCCGCAGAGTGGATAATTTAGTCTTGGAGGTGACCACAGTTCAAATCTCTATATCTCTGTGTCTCTCTCTCTATCTTCATCAAGTGACTCGGCACGGGATCTGGAACCACTTGTTTGTCACCGTTGCGGGACTGGGACATTTCCACTTCGGCCACTCTCCCTCTCACAATAAAACGTGAGGTCTGCTTCCGTGATCTCCAACCTGCTCAAGTCGGAAGGCGCAATCGGTCAAAGCTCAATCCACAGCACCGGGAGGGCACCTACACGAATTTCCTCCCCGCTAAAGGGGTGCCGCGTATTGTCAAAAACCCTTGTAGTACTGGGCGCTCTTTCTGGGAATCCTGCCACATGCTTGACCAGCCCTATCAACCCCCTTCAAAGAGCGTTTTTCGTCCACGGCGTGTACCTTTGGGTGGTTCAATGGGAAACCAAGAGGAACAACGAAACCATGTTGGGGGGTCCAAATCCCTATGTTGACAACTACTGACATGAGCCGAGAGCCGAAAAAAACAAATACCACGGTAAAAAAAAAACAGAGTCCCCATAAGTGCTCATTGCCGTGCCAAGCGGCGTTCTTCAAAAGGGTTTCTTTTTTAATGGCACCTCTGTTGGTAGTTTTTAAGGAACACCAATTGGACGACCATGTTCGCGGGTCCAAATTTTCTGAAAGCGACACACCCAAAAGGCTGGGAGGCGAACTTCTTTCGAGACGCGCTGCGCGACTCCTTCACGCAGCCCCGCAATATGTCGTGCACGTCGTGGATTTCGTTTCGGCGCGCGTGCAGGCCGAAGGGCTTCGGCAACGGGAAGAACCTGAGATGCTGAGCCATGGTCGAAAGACCGGCTCCTTTACTTGGGGTTACCAGGGATGAAATGGTCATCCATTGCTTCCACTATTTTCCTGAGGGAACCATGACCCAATCGGCCATGTAAGGAGTTTTGACCTTGGCTTAAATGGACATCCAGCCGAGGAATCCGGCCAGCTTCCCTTTGAGAACCACCAAAAGGAGTTTCACTGTCAAGGGCAATCTGAAGAATCGCAGAGCATTCTCATGCAACCCTTGTTTACCAAAAACAAGCCATGGATGATTTCAAACAATCGTCCTGACGTGCTCAGCCACAACGGCGGTCTAACTGGTTTCACAGTTGACCCTGGAAAATGCAGTACTTTTAGTGCCGCTTGAGCTGGCCATGAAAAGCTCTACAAAATCTGGCCGACAAACACCTGGCAAGGTACGGCAAGGGACTTTGTCTTTTCGAGCGGATCATGACAAATCCTCTTTGACCATCACCCCACCAAAAGGAAGCCCAAAAGCTGATGAGCTGACACCGAAAACCAGAGATACGGGTGCGCTTTTCTAGGGGGGACCCCTTTTGCTTGGCTTTGAAGTGCAAACCAACAGGAAATCAACCTCTTCTTTTTCTCCGGGCGTGTCTTCTGTCTCCTATTCTGAGACAAACCCATATAACAACCCGTGTCAACGAGGTTGACCGCTCTGGGGAGCCGACACGTTGGGCTGGCGCGCGCACAACTGGCCAACTCCCACCAGCAGCGAACGGCTCTCTTTGAGCGCGTGCTGCAGGGGCGCGATCCTCAGATCCTGCGAAACGGGACGCGCGTCGTGAGGGCAAAAAACACCGCCCTCGCGAAGAATATAAAGAGTCCGAACCTCAACTTGCAACCTTCAACGCGCAGTTTTCTTACTTTAGTCTCCTTCGTTAAATTGTCGGTACACTGTCGCTCTTGGTACTTGCTCGCTGCGTACAAACTGTTTGCCTAGCTTGCTTGCGCAACGC
>CAUJNA010003281.1:128019-143019 GCA_963377175.1 Effrenium voratum
AATGTTTCGCGCCATTCGGAACAAGCACCACGCCAAGCCTTTGCTGCTTGCAGGTTTCCGGTCCGTGCTTGCCTCCATCGCATGCTGCCTCATCTGCTGGCTGCGTTGCTCGCCCTGGCCAGAAGTGTGAGCTACAAAAAGGCCGCAACAACTCACTTAGGGGGGTCTGACATTGTGGTCCCTACATGTTGATCTCCTTTTGGTTTCCCTTTAAATACCAACCAAAGAAAGGTCCACCATGTTAAGATAAACACTCAGTTGTGTTGCCAGGCTCACGTGAGGATGCTGATTCTTTGGGAGGTGCGCATCTGTCCTCATGCTCCTCGTAACTATGGAGACAAACAGCAAATTCTGCTAATGCCCAGTTCCACACATGTTGCAGAACAAGCACCCATGCCAACCACCAGACCACGTCAGGAAACGGCAAAGGCCCACTAAGGCCAAGTAATTACACAGAAAATAAGCAACTGCGCCCAGCGATGGATTTTGGCGTGCTTCTGCTTCAAACATGTGCCCTGCGCGTGTGTGACTGGCAACTGCAATGCAGAACGTAGAGTTATGCCGCGACCAAGTTCTAGATTCTACATCCACATCTGTTGTTTAACTTCTTTAACAAAACCAGACTGATTTCCTTGCCTAGGTGGCCTTTTGAAAAAATGGATGGCCCTGGTAAATGGAATAAAACCTAAATGGAATAAACACCATCTTAACCAGTGGCACTCATCTATTTTTCCACCAAACCGATCAAAAGGACACCTATGTGGCTGTGGGTCAAAACCAATAGTACCATTTTGGGGTAGGCGCACCACTCATGTTAGTCTATTTTAGTGGTTAGATTCGGATGTTCACTGGGGGTACGATTTGGATTTTGACCCATGGCCATGTTTCCTTGCACGTGGCTTCTCCAAGCTCAAACTTTCACCTGGCGCGAGACCCGGGAGGTGCGCTCGTGCAAGCGCTGCTCCTCGCTGGGTTTGGACATTCGATGGATGGAAGCGGTGAAGGTGCCGGTTCAAAAGGACTATCTTCCGAAGCCCTGCCCTCTTGTCCAATTTTGGAAAACGGGTGAGGCTGTTTCTCAAAGGGGACCGCTGCGAAATGACGGATTTCCTTTTCACCTCGATTGACAAAAACGGGTATCCTCAAAGGGTGGTCTGATTTCACCGCGCAGGGCCAAGTAAATGGGTGGCTTTGGGCCACATTTTCTTGGGTGTTTTGCCGGCACATCTGACACGCAACAAAGTCACCGTTGTCATTACGCAGGTCTGGATGGCCAATTGGCTAAATAACCTACATTGCCGTAGTCACAAGGATAACCCTTCCAGTGATATCTGGAACCTGTGATTGAGTGCACCCATCTATCCATCACGACACTATGCTGCCAGGATACTCCACCACAACTCTATGCTGCTTGGATGAGATGGCTCGAATACGACCAAAGCATCGGGACGCTCACAGGTTGTCAGTGATCGTAAAGAAACAACGACCTTCACCATTCGAAATCTATTCAGAAATCCGAGGCCTCACCGGGCTCGCCAAGTCCTTCCTTTCATACCAGCCGTCCTGCTTTTCACCGCACTAGAATGCAAGCACCTTGGCCCCTTTCTTCAGGCAGGCTTTGAATGAGCCGGCATTTGCATGCCGTGGGTTCTGTCCTGGCAACTGAAACAAGCAGCCTGTGACCATGTCGCCCTTTCGAAAGGGTGCCCAGAAGCACCGGCCATGTACTCATCCCTTGCCGCATGCTCTCCTAGGTCCTCCAGCCTTGGAGGTTCGAATAAGGGTACCCTTTTTTTGGCTGTAGTCTATTTTAGTAGGGGAACCCTCCCCCAAAAAAGAAACGGTAAAAGGGCAGCTAGCTGGGGGACCTAGTCTCTCTAACGGCATCTATAAATAGGGGTCACAATGTAACACAAGCAATCTTACCCCAAGGCAACACTGAGGAAGGGAAGGAGCAAATACCCCACGGACGTCTCAAATGAGAATCACGGCTGAACGTTACCTTCGGATTCATCCGGACGATGCCAATCCCAGGAATCAACTGACTTGATTATCCCGTCCCTTTCAGGAGTCGGCAACCAACGACAAAATCCACGATGAAGTCGAACACATAGCCGCACCCCACCACCCCCCCGCTCCAAGTCATGCAAGGCGGAGTTTGCGTGCTCCGTGCGCTCTTGGAGGTGGCACTGGGCGGTTTGCGGCACGAGCCATGACCCCACATCCTCCAGAAAACTTCCACAAAGGAATTGGCGCACATGGTTGTTGATTTAGGGAAACCCTCCCCGCCCAAAAAACAAAACACAACACACGCCACGGGGCAGGGGAGCACTGGAAAACCACGGTAGAGCAAGGCAGCAATGAACGATGCTGGCCAGTGGCTTTGAGCGGAAATAGAAACACTATTGGAGATATGCCAATGCCCTGAAGATGCATGTCAAAAGAATATGCCCAGGGCTAGAGCCACAGTCTGCACTTCCTATGCTTAACATGGTTCTTTTCACATAGACAAAGAAGTCAGCCAGACGCCTCGAGCACGGCATCTACAGCAAAACCCAACGAGATCAATATTTCAATATAGACAGGTTGTGTTTGTAGTCCAGCTCTTGTTTCCTTGGCGTTTGAACAGGCGTGCAATCTTTCGATGTCTTGTCGCTTCAAGCTCAGAAAAATGGGCCTCATTTTTTTTGGGGGGGGGCTCCCCACATTGATGGTGTGCCCTTGGGTTTCCCTGTAGAACCAGGCAACAAGGGGTACCAACTCCAAAAGACAGCCGCATGCATCTGGATCCCGGTTTCAACTCCAAAAGGAGCCCAAGCATGGAGCGTGTCTTGTTGCTTTTTTGAGCGCACCAAAAATGTGTTCTTTTGGTTTCCCTATTCTCACTTCCTGAGTGGGTCGGTCAGAAAAGCACCAACTTTTTGCCACCAAGATGGTCTACCCAACACGTTTAAAGCTCGGAAACCCAGGAAGTTGGTATTTCAACGCCGACCGCAAAAAAGGGTTCCACAAAAAAAGGGGCAACCACAGACACATTTCTCCGAAAACAAAGCCTATCGCCTGCAGGTCTTGGATCTTCAGGGAGAGCTTGTAGCACTGGTCCTGGAACCCGAGAGCAAAAGGGCCAGCAACCGGGTGCGTGGTTTTTTCCCATCTTTTTCCCCGCCGGCGTGTCAAACCTTTGCGGCGAGAAAGGGCTGCGAAGCTGGTCCCATGATTTTGACTCGCACAACCCTGGGCGCCCATAGCCACCAATCCAGCCATCCAGCCAGCCAGCCAGCCATCCCAAACCCGAACTGAATCACCGGAGACCTTCCCCCGCTACAACTCGCCCAGTGAAGATTGTGATGCAGAGCAAACACGGAAACGAACCAAAAAAGACCACCGAAAACCGGCATGGGATCTTTCGGCCCCCAAAAAAGAACTCAGAATGCAAGGGACAATGTTCTTCGGTCAGTTTCAGGCAGCTGGGTCGGACACGAAAACAAAAACAAAACAAACAACACGAGCGAAACAAAACAAAAAACAAAAAAAAAAAAACGGGGGGGGGGGAAGAAAAAAACATTAAAACACACACACACACACACACACACAAAAAACAAACAAAACATGTTGGCTCCAAAAAACCGGACAAAACAAATCAAAACGCACGTTTTTTTTTCCAGGCCCGCCGGCCTGGACTCTTGCCGCCCGCATCCGGGCACGCTCTGCCTGGCCCTCGTAGGCTGCCTGACTTCTCAGCTCCTGACGCGATTCGTCCGAAAAGGGGCACGCCCCTGAGGCTCGTCCTTTTTCCAGTAAAACATCGAGTGGTTGATTCCCCTTCCATTCTTCTCAACCATCGGTTTGTTTCCTCAAAAACAAGCCATTTCCCTAGTGTTTTGGGTGGTTTTCTAGAAGGAAGGATCCCTGGAAAGAATAAAAATGGAAGGTACCCCTAGAAAAAAGGGACCCCTTGTCCACTTTAGAACCCACCAGAGCAAGGGCCCTCTGAGGAACATCGTCTTGGACTCCTCAAACAGCCCCCCCCCCCCCCCCCGAATTGGTGAGCTCGTGAGCTCGCCCAAACGTATGTACCCAGTAAACGCTAAGCTATGGCAATATATCAACATGATGGTACCAATGCACCAAACACATGTATGCATGAAACGCAAGAGTGATTCCTGTAACTATAGCCATCATGGGTAGAAAAGCTAGGGCTTGTGATGATGGTCAGTTGATGCCGGGCACGGTCCTTGCACTCACATGCCCAATCACTTTCCAGCTGACATCTAATTTGAAATTGGGTGTCGGCCCAAAATCGTCGTAGCCATCTGCGATGAACGCAACATAGCATGACATCTGCTCTGAAACTATTAGTGTCGTGGGTTCATGATAGATCGAAGCAAACAGAAGCACATGTCATACCTGGATCACAGCAGTTGAAGCAATGCCCTTTGGAGTCACAGTCAACACCTGGTTGTGAGTACTCTAACTACCCAAGACCATGTCACGGCTCCAAGGACGGATATCTACCGCTACTGGTTTGAAGAGTTGGGGAGACTTACTATCTCTTATTTACCCAGGTTCGGATTGGGACATTCTGCACCAAGGAGAGTCCGCTTAGTAACAAACGTCCGTAGGAATCCGACAGAACCTTGACTTAGCAGTGCTCCCGTCCAAACTGGCTCAGAGTCACTCCAGGGCTCGATTCTGTGTCCCTTTTGAACATCCCCACGTCAAGAATAAACTCATATCATATTTGAGAATGGTGCTCGATTCATTGAAGGAAAACCAGATGGACCCCAGGCCCAAAAAATCTCTAAGAGGGATCTACAGTAGGTCTGTGATTCTTCAGAATACCCTTTTCAGATTGGTCTACCGGGAAGCCGTTTTGGGAAAGCTGGTTGTCCTCCGTCCAAGTCAACCTATGACTTCCATTTGGTCAAGACCCCTGGAAAAGATACAACATATTTCCAGTAGTGATAGATTCCCTTTAAAGCCAACAGGGGAAAATAGACAATATTCTTAAGCAAATGGAAGATGACCATGGGATTTCAGCGCCTGATGCACGCGGGTCTTGCAGTTGAAGGCTTGCTCTCGGAGGGCTTTGTCCAACTGCGCCTTCGAGACATGCGGACACCGAGTCACCGAGTGAGCGAGTCATGGGGATTTGATACGGTGTGTCTGAAAATAGGCAGATGCGACTCTTGATTTGTTGTTAGCTTTTGACATTTGGTGAACCCCTTGAGGCGAGAAGGATCCTGAAATTACATGACAAATCCAAAAAGAGGATTGCGGATAGGTTGTTGCGTTCCACGTTCATCTCCAGATGGTCTGCAAAGAACCGAGTCGGACATGTGCCATGGTAAAAAACTCCGAAGATATTCGGTCATAGATGGTTTCCAAAATTATCTTAAGGGTGTATGAGCATCCCCAGCTGAAGGGGTGTTTTGATGATGGTATCAACGGGCCATAAGCATCTTGCATCAAGTCAGGCTGAAATCCTAATTTCCCATTCATCGCTCCCTGCTGCAGAAGCCCATTTAGGTCATAATCAGCAACCTGGCATTAAAACGGTCGTGGCATTAAAATGGTCGACCATGTCCACCCAAAACCATGCAAAGAATTCAAAGGTACATGGTTGGGATTCTCCCTGACAAACCTTCACTTACCTTCCATTTGCTTAAGTCTCCTGGACAAGAATAACACATATTGCCAGTCGTATTGGATTCCGGCTTTGAGTGTGGCGCAGTTCGATCATCAGGCTTCTTCCAGTAGCTCTCTCCCTTGGCGCCTGAAAAACCGGGTTTCCCTATTGGAATATCTATGTAGTATGTATATTCTTTGTATAATGAGTATTGAATATCTAATATGTCATGTATGTGTTATTTATGAACACCTGGAGTAACAGTAAGTTTAGGCTCACTGCCGCAAAACTCTGAACTGTTATACATTCATGTACCGCTG
The DNA here is from genome assembly GCA_963377175.1 of Effrenium voratum. Lineage (NCBI taxonomy): Eukaryota > Dinophyceae > Suessiales > Symbiodiniaceae > Effrenium > Effrenium voratum. The sequence goes on from CAUJNA010003281.1 coordinate 133,969, forward strand.
AAATACTTGCTACCAACATATTAAAGTCAAGGAACTCGGGGAGTAAGTAGGTCCTGGGGGCAATGAAATCTGCGAAATTTGATAGGGAACCTTCTTCATGGTTGGGCATCACTCTCCGTGCGCGCCTTGGCATCCTTGGCCTCCTGTGTCAGGGCCTCAAACCGGGGCTGAAGTGGCTCTGGGCTGGCTGGGATCTATGGCAACGGCAACGGCTCCAACTTTTGGCCGAAAGGGCGCTTCCACCAGTGGGGCCCCTTCATGCAGCAAGAATCTGGCGCCTAAAAAAAAAGAAGGTGTTCTTTGTGGGGCGTCTGAAATCCATGCTGAGGGGCTCCTCATGAACCCAACCTGGCCATAACCACGCCTGCTGCTCGCTCCGTGGCCCTGGCCCTCTGTAGCCTCATGGACTCGGCGGCAGCTTCATCCACCTCTGACGAACGTCTCTGACATGGGCAAAGGACATACGGGTGTGCCTTGGTCGAGGGAACCGCAACCCCGCCAAGAAAAAAAGAAAGAGAGCATGGCGCAATGGCTTTCCATTTTGTGGGGGGTCTTCGAAAGAACGCCCAAGCTGGCGCAACGCCTTTGTTGTTGGATTTAACCGTTGAAACCATCAATTCAGGGGGCACCAACTCCGGAAAAAAAGAAAAGGAAAAAAAGCCGGAAACAAATGCAAGCGTGAGAAAACAGAAGCAACTTCTGAATGCTTGATTCATAGTGTGATTTCAGTAACGCTTTTGGGATGGCTCAACAGTGGTTCCTAAAACAAAACACTTGCACATCACCCCCAACCTGGTTTTCGGTTTCCTGGTGAAAGAGGTCAAATGCCTCAAAAGCCCGTGTCGGAGGCCAATTGGGCTCATCTTTCTCGAGCCCTCCTGTCCACCTCTACCGTTCAGGGGCCTTCAGACGCTCCTCCTTCACCTTCTCTGCTACCCGCCGCTCCACCCGGACCTTCTCCTGCTCGAGATGTTTTGTGTGATTTCTGTTGTTCTCGGGGTTGATTCCTTGTCCATTCTTTTCAACCATCATTCTTTTCAAAAACCGGATCTGTTTCCCCTGGACTTCTGATGGTCTTCTGAAAAGAAGGATCCCTTGAAAGAATGGGGCTAGATTTGTGTGTGTGTGTGTTTTGCGGGCATTGTACCATTCATGTTTGGGATTTATTCGAGGACCGTCTTTTTGGGCTCCACGTGGAGGTGCTTCTTTAGGTTACCCTTTTCAGCTTGGCTTAAAAGGGAAACCAACAAGCAACAAAATCCCTTGTTGAAGTCCAAACCCCGTATTTCGACACATCCCCGGTAAAGCATGTTCGACCGCGCACTCCAGAAGCTGCAAGCCAGATGCTGCCTGTTCGGCAAATTCACAGAAGGAACAACAGCAAGCCCCCTCAAGTCAAAAGGATCGAGCTTCCTTTCAAGCAACAAGAGTAGATTCCTCTCCCTCTCGCAAAATGCTGAAGGACATTTCTCTCAAAAAAACATGCACACGTACATTCCTCTTCAAAACAAAGCAATGAATTTGATGGTTGGTTGGGTTCATAGGTTCCTTGCGTTCGTCTGCAGCCCTGAGAGCAGTCCTGCTCCTTCTCAGAGAGGAGTTGAATGAGTTCCTGGACGGAGGCAGCACTTCACCTCTTAAGCAAGTATATCCTGCACCGCTAGCCCGGTCACCAGCTGGGAGGTAGGTGAACATGCTGCAGTGAGGATCTCCCTTGTTGCGGGCGCCATTTGTCACCGTGACAACTCTGGCTCTGCGCTTTCCGGGATCCCGGCCGAGACATGAGCGTTCATGGCCTTAGAAAAGCACTGCCTGTGCATTGTGGCTGCTGTCATCAGGCACAGTCTTCCAGATATGCTGGTTTCCAACAAAGTGCATTCCACCTGGTTTACCCGCGCTGTCACTATCCTCACAAAGAGTTCATCGGCAAGCGTGGCCCAACAACTTATTGGGCATCAGCGCAACACGCGCCCCTTTTGTCTCGGAGCTTTCCACTGTTCACCGCTCCAGGGACAGAGGCCGTGTCACTTGAGGTACGGCATATCGCTTACAATGAGACCGAGTTACTTGCACGCTGCGCTGAGCTCCATTGCTCAAGGTACTCAAGCCTGGCTGTGCCCGCAGCCGTTTGCCTCAGATCAACGGTCCAAGAGCGGTCACGCATTTGGTGTCGGACGTCACGCTGCACTCTGTTGGCTGCACGGCCTTGGGTCCCTCGGCCGAGACTGCGTGGTTCGGTTCCTACCTGTCAACGCGCAGGATCCTCACGTTTTGGCGGAACCACTTCCCTGATTGTTTTCAGGTGCTTTCGCGCCTAGAAAACCCCTCCAAACGTGCTGGTGAGACGCTAGACATGTTCACTTTAAGGGAACCAGGCAAATGACCCAGCAACTGATGCGGATCCTGAAGCCGTTGAATGGCTCGCACGCTTCCAGCCGAGCTGCTGGGCTGTTCTTGAGCAGACGAAGCAGCCTCTGTGGATTGCAAACTCAAGCAACTGATTGCAGATGTCCCAAGAAAGAATCTGTAGAAAGCTGAGAAAGGGTCGCCGATGGACAAGTTTAGTCTCATTTGAAGGGCACCTTCGAAGGGCTTGTGCAATTCAAAAACACTTTGCTGTACACAAGCTTCTGAATTGCTGGAAAGTCTATCCTTTTCGCCTTCCAGTGGTTTGTACGTAGAACTTGCAAACACCCAGGGCAAACAACTCTGTGAAAAGCAAATGGTGATTCGTGGGTGGATCAAATCTTTGCGGTGAGCCAGCGCTTGCCTGACGCACACAAATCTGCGCACATTCCCGCGGACGGCATCAAGAGGTGGCATCCCCATAGGTTTCTTCAACCATCTAAAAGGGGCACCCCAAGCTATGGACACACAGTGTGTGCAGTGCCTGCATCCATTCGCTTTCCAGGTTGGACGTTGGGGCCATTGGGCACATTGGCGGTAGATCTGAGCCATCGACAAGTGAGACTGGTTCACCTAACCCGACCATGACATGTGTGATGTTTGTTAGGGGACCCTTTGGCGGGAACCATTGAGGTGGGGATTCATGTCTACCAACCGCTTGTGAGGTGGTTGCAGCATTAATATTCATAGTGCCATGGTTGCTTTCATTCCTGACCGTTCTACCTACCGGCGCGAGTGCAGTTCTCTGATTTCATTACCTAGGTCCTCCAGTAGAGAGGTTACAATCAGGGTACCCGTTGTTTTTCTTCTCTAGTCGTTTTTAGTAGGGTCCCGAACCCTCCCAACCAAAAAAGGGGTGAGAGGTCGGGCACCGATCGCTGGGGGACCTACTGCATGTCGTGCAACCTCACTTGCCACCACGGAGGCCGTGCAGCCTCCTTGGGGACACTGTTGCAACCTTCTTAGCACGGGTGCGCCTGAGAATCGGGGGTCGGGACCTCACCAAAATGAGTGGAAAGCTTATTTTTCGGTTTTCCTTGAAACCAACCGACCAAAAAGGGTATGCCAACCAGCCAAAAAGGGTACCAACTCAAGTTCAGGATTTTCACACCCATTCAGCGACAGCAGGGGAGCCAATGGGAAGGTTGCATGGAGAAAGCTGTCGAGAGCCCAAATTTGGGTATGAGTCAAAATTAAACCGCCAGGAATTGGACCGCAGGTTTTAGTCTATGTTTCCATTTACCAGGGTTCTATTTTGGGTACCTATTTTTGACCCATACCCATTTGACCTGATTCGGACATGCCATGGAAGTGTGAGGCATTCAGATTGAGATTTTGGCAATTGCCACAACATGGCCGATGCTGGGGATGCTGCTGCAGACTCAAACTGTGTCTTTTTCCCTTGCAACCATCCTAGCTGATAGTTTGGGGATGCTGAGAATGCCAGCCACGCATCGAATGCAATGAGTGTTGGGATGGGACTTCAAACATGTCTGTGCATGCGTGTTGCAAGTCTGAAATCGCGAGACTTGACACCTGTCCGCCATCAAGTGGGAAGCATGTGAAGACGAGTACCCCTAGTAGGTAGCACTTGCTGATGCGCAATGATCTATGATGGTCTGTAAGCCGTGCTTCACAGCATGTTGCCGTGCAAGTCACGTTGCAACTCTTGAGCTAGACGGATTCAATGTGCAACCCGAACAATGCCAGCTTGCCAACCTCGCTCTTGTTTTCGAGAACAACGGGTATCTTCTGGCGCTTGGTTCGCCCTGCCCCGTTTGGGGTGCCGCGGGACTATACCCTGGAAAAGCCTAGGAAGTAAGGGTACTCTGCGCTCCCTGCGAAGAATAGAGCACCGAAAACAATGCAATAAGACAGAAACCAGGTGACAGCGATGGCTGTTTTGGCCATGGCGATCGCAACGCTACCCCTCTGTTGCAAGCATTTGTCCGTACGCTTGAAGGCGAAAACCAGAACCTCAGACGTTCAGTGGATTCCCGTTGGCAATCTTTTGTTGGTTGATTTTCAGGCGAATCGCCCTCCAAAAACACAAATGCAAAGAGGAAGCAGACCACTGAAGTGGTGGATATCTGTGGTCAAACTAGACCACACATGCTGGCTTTTCCCCAAGAAAAGGACAGTTGTTCCCTTTTAAGAAGGGCATACGCAAAGAGAACCACTTAATAGAAGCAACAAAAGGAGGTTTCCCCCGCCCAACAAAGCAATAGACATGGGCACCCCTTTTTGTTGGAACCGACTTAAAGCTTGCAGAAGGGGTACTGGGCAACACCCCCTCCAAAAGTTTGGTCAACAACGGGGTCATCCATGTCGATTTGAACGGGAAACCCTCCCCCCTCTCCCAAAACCCTGGTTTTCTTTGAATTTGAGGGGAATCCCCCCCAAGAAAAAAACAAAAAAGAAGCCACCACTGGAAAGCTGGGGAACTGCCACCGTGATGAGCGTCACGAAGAAGCCGTCCGGGAGCAAGTCCAACAGAGGCACGCCGCGAAAGGCTTTGCTGTCGCTGGCCACAAAAATACACGAGAAACCGGAGCAAGAGCACCAAGGGCCTAACCGGAAAACCCCCTCGAACAAAAATCGGGGAAAGAAAGCGGGGGGGGGGGGGAATGCTGGGTTTGACGTCCTCCCAAAAAAGGCATGGTTTGATGCTCGGAAAACAGCCATTGTTCAAAAAGTGACAACATGTTCAACAGGCCGACCCCCTCCACAAATGGGTGAGCGTGCATTCATGCTCAAAACGTCAAAAGCTCAAAAGCAGGACCAAAGTGCAACGAAGGGACACTTGTGCTGCGGCAAATGGCCTGGCCAATAGATGTTGCAGGTTTGAACCTGGCTGAACTTGGACAAAGCCAATCGGCACCCGCAGTCGTACATCACACCACAGGCAGGTGTAAAGAACAGGTAGAACCTTGGTTGCTCCAATCCCCTGAGCAAAAGGACCTTCATTATGTAAGTTTACTGGAAAGCTGTTGGGTCTGTAATCCGTTGACACCCTTTTTTCAAAGGAAAACCATGAGCAAACCCACCAGCACATTCTGTGTGTTTTTTGGGGTTCCCCCAGAAAAAAAAACAACTTTTGGGCACACCAGCCAGCCATGGAACAACAGGAAGATGGTGACCCAGGGTAGTGCTCGTGGACCGCTGGTGCTGCATTTCTGCTTCCCAAAGCGCAGCGCGCCGCCCACGTTCGAGAAGTACACGGTGGAGTATCCCTCCGCCGCCATATCCCATGGCTTGCCGAAGACGTGGACCTCCCTCACCTCGGTCGCTCGGGATTGATAGCGATTGCATGATCTCAATGACCTGGTGACCAAGGGAACCACCCTTACGAACACGAGGGGAAATGGGTGGGTACTTGCGGGGATCCACTGTGTTTACTTGCAGTTGACAGATAGGCCTGGTCATATGTCTGCAACCCAGGAGATGCAGAAAGCATCCTCAAACCGTAGTTCTCTCTAGAATGTCTGACAGAGCTCTTGAACAAACAGATCCGGCTGAGCATCACTGCCTTCGACGCCATGTCTCGCAAAACCAGCTTTGACATCCAGTGGCCATGGGGAAACAAAAAGGCATACTAAAGTACTAAAGGGGTTGATTTCAAGGGCCCTGCATAAGTGAAAAAAAGGGATCGCAAACCCACTGGGAGCTTTGGATGGTACTGGTACTTGCGCCTCTTTCAAAACTTCGGAGCTCGAGCCAAGAGACACATGAGGGTTTGTGTTGCCACCCACCCACTAACCAACGAACCAACAAACCAACCAACCAACCAACCAACCGACCAACCGACCAACCGACCAACCGACCACCGACCAACCGACCGACCGACCGACCGGCCAACCGACCAACCGACCAACCAGCCGACCCCGCACATTTGGAGGAGAACACCATCGTAGGGCGTACCTTTGGAAACCTGCAGATTACCACTTTTACCCACAGGCGGTCCATTTCCGATTTGGGGCACTCCATCTGCAAATTCCAACCAAGCGACACCTGCCAAAAGCCGGCCCTACATTCAAGAGCTGGCTTGTTACGCAGGTTTTAGTCTCCAAGGCGGCATTTTGGTACATTTGTTTGATGGGCCTGCCACCCCCTAACAAGAAAACGCCGCGCACTTAGTTGCACTGAGCGAGTCGCAAAGACAAAAGAAAGACAAATTTGTTTGCGCCACGGTTTACGCAGGTTTTCGTCTCGGCGCCATTTTGGTACCTTTGTTTGAGCCCACAGCCCCATGTTTTCCCCTCCTTGCACCTCAACTCGGAGCCTCGGAAGCTCCGCTCGCCCAAAAAACGCCCGAGGCGCGGCTTGCCAGGCGAGGGCCGGCTCCTCCTCGCGTCCCAAGACCGAAGCAGGTGGAGTCGGATGCGACTGACGCACCAGGCCACTGCCCTCGAAGGTCCACATGATCACCTGGGCCAAAGTTGGTTTGAAGTCCATCCTGAAAATGCTTTTTTTTTCCTTACTTTGAGACGCACCCATATGGGTGTGACTTTTTGAATTCCATCCAAAAAGTGGTCCCCAATTTCGTGAAGGGGAATTGGGCCATCAAATGTGGTCAGAATTTCAAGTGACCATTCCTCCAGGTGATTGGTTTGTGAAAATTCCCTTTGAAACCATCCAAATGGGGTTAGTTGGCATGAATTCCATCCAAGTGCCTGGAGTCTCCATGACCCAAAAATGGCTAGGGGGGGGTCAAAAGAGGCGAAAACGTATGGGTGTTTCTCGCAGGATGGAATTCAGGCCAACTAACCCCATTTGGATGGTTTCAAAGGGAAATTTCACAAACCAACCACCTCGCAAAATGGTCACTTGAAGTTCTGACCAAATTTGATGGCCCAATTCACCTTCACACCCAGGTGTGTCTCAAAATCGGGGACTACTTTTTGGATGGAATTAAAAGACCCACACCCATCGGAGTCTCCATGACCCTTTTAAAGATAGGATCATGACACCATTGTTTCAACGGGTCAGGGCCCCCGCCCCCTCGCCGTTGCGCACGTTCTGCAGGCCGTGCTTCTCCACCAGCTCTTTGGCATAGACCCCCGAGCGGAAGCCCACGGTGCCTGGGTTCTGTCCGGATTCCCATGGAAAAGAGACATCTGGCGATTTACAAACAATCAAGCAAAAAGCAAAAACAAACAAACCAAACCAACCAACCAACCAAACAAATAAACAAGCCAAACCAAACCAAACCAAGCCAATCAAAGAAACACGCAAACCGAAGAAACAAACAAACAAACAAACAAACAAGCAAGCAAGCAAGCAAGCAAGCAAGCAAGCAAGCAAGCAAGCAAGCAAGCAAGCAAGCAAACAGGGCACGAGAAAGGCATCAGTGGTCGATCTTTAAGGTTGAAACCGAAAAACACAGAGAGGTTTTCCGAAAAGGGCAGTTCATCCTACGTCGTACGTGACTGGGCACAGTAGGGCACCACCAGCTTTCCCGGCTCTGCCCGAAGCTTTGGCAACAGCTCGGATTCAAAGTGCTCCTGTCAGCTTCCCACAAAAGGGAGCCCGGTTTGGAGCTTCAGTGCTGCGGAGCGTCGTAAAGCGCGTGTAGCCTCTACAAGAACCACGGCTTCAAATCCCCAAACCTAACCAATTGACTTCCTGAAACCGAAACAAGATCACCAAGGTTGCGCTCAAGGCCCACCTGTGCTCACGCTCAATGTAGACAAGCCACATCCAACATGTTGTGGTTTTCCGGTGGGTGCTGGTTTAAACCCGAAAAGAAGTGCCCTCAAAAACAAGCACACAATGATTTGAGCTTGGACATTTGGATCAGTGAGAAAACCCAATATGTTTGACGAACACGGAGGACGCCAGCTCAGGCATGGCAAGACCAATGCTTCGAACACATAAGTTCTAGGATTGGTTTCGAGCACCCAATCACAGGGACCTACGAATAACTTGATCTGGAAGTGCCAACAGCCAATATCAGTAGCCTGTTCCTTTTGTTAACAATATGTTCCCTTCATCGGCAATGTTCTATTCCACGTGCCCAACACATATCAAACGAACATTTCCGCCTAGCGCATCACTCAAAAGCCTCTTTCTGTACTGTTCAAAATCAGTGATTATTATCAATAGTGAAACGTAACTACAAAACAAATGACACCACTGCCATCCGGCATAAGGATTCCCCCTTTGAAAAAAAAGAAACACAAAAAGTGAGGTCCATTTGTAGAGGAAGCTGCTTTTGAAGGACCCCCTTGGTCTCCATAAGAAAGGATTGATGGGTCAAAAGCCTGTACCCCAAGTGAACATCCCAATCCCCACTAAAATAGGTTCTAAAAATGGGTGGTGCACCTACCCCAAAATGGTACCATTGGTTTTGACCCACAGCCATATTAACACGTCCCCCCATAAAATGTTGATCTTTGACGGCTCACCGGAGTTGGTGCGCCAAGCACAGTCCTTGGTGACTGCACCGGGGATCATCGACACTTGCTGCTCCTCTGCTCCGCGCACGTCCACCAGCACGATCTCCTGTTCGACACTCCGAGGAAGACATCAAAACCTTGATTTGCTGAAGTCACCAGGAAGAAAATGGACCAGTAGTGATAGATGTCCTGTAAACAGGGGGAAGTACAACATATTATTCTTAAGCAAATGAATGAAAATGAGGCA
>CAUJNA010003281.1:148019-155519 GCA_963377175.1 Effrenium voratum
ATGACCACCTGGGCCAGGTAGCTCAGAGCCTGGTATCCAATGTGTTTGTGTGTCTGTTGCTTTCTGGTACCCCTTTTGGGGTTGCTTCAAAGGAAAACAACCCATCAACCTTTTGCTGTTTTATCGTTACAAAAAACTACACCAGCATAGACCCCAGATAACACACCACGGCTACGAACCATGACGCAGCATCACCCCAAACTGCATGCTCCCTTGCACCCGCTGGCAAGCTCGGAACATTGCGCCTAGAACCTCGCCAGCACCTCAAACAGCACCCCAAACCGTACCTCCAAACAGCACCTGCATCAGCCCCCAAACTGCACGCGGCCATCACACCAGCAAACAGCACCTCCACCAACACCGCAAAACTGCGTGCCCCTTAGCACCCGGCCCCAGCCGCCCGCCCAGCACCCTAAACTCTTCTAGCACCCGGCCGTCAATCGCAAAACAGCACCTCCACCAGCACCCCAAAATGCATTCCCCGTAGCACCCGGCGCCATCAATCTCGCAAAAAAAAACAGCACCCCTACATGCCCCCTAGCGATCTCTGTTGCACGTTCTCGGCTGATGTTGTCAGGATTGATTGGACAATTCTTCGCTCCAGTTGGTGTGAACAGAGCCTTGCGAGGCGTGATGCGCACACGGATAAGCTGCTTGCTGATCCTGCTTTGCTGTGTCCTCTTTTGTCTCGGATGATTTGGATACGCTATCAGTCTCGCTCTTGGAGCAGTCCCCAGAGGGAAACTTGATGCTGTTGTCATCATCGTAGACATGATATTCGTGAGGCCTTTTGCAGCATGATGCTGTCAGCATCATGACGCTGTCAACGGGGTCAATGCAGGTGTAATTTTTCCCCAGATTGAGGGCCGGGTGCTAGGGCATGCAGTTTGGGGTGGAGGCGCTGCCTTGCAAGATTGAGGGCCGGGTGCTAGGGGGTGCAGCTTGGGGTACTGGAGGAGGTGCTGTTTTGCGAGCTTGACGGCCGGGTGCTAGGGGGCATGCAGTTTGGGGGGCATGCAGTTTGGGGTGTTGGTGGAGGTGCCGCTTTGCGAGATTGACGGCCGAGTGCTAAGGGGCATGTAGTTTAGGGTCCTGGCAAAGGTGCTGTTTTGCGAGTGATGGCCGGGTGCTAGGGGGCATGCAATTTGGGGCGCTAGTGGAGGTGTGTCAGGGGGCATGCAGCTTGGGGTGTTGGTGGAGGTGCTGTTTTGTGAGATTGACGGCCGAGTGCTAGGGGGCATGTAGTTTAGGTGTTGGTGGAGGTGGACGGGTGCTAGGGGCATGCGGTTTCGGGTGCTGGTGGAGGTGCCGCTTTGCGAGATTGATGGCCGGGCATTGATGCATCCAAGGGCGGAGATCCAGACATTTTAGAAGACAATTGGAGGTTTACATCCCAGGCGAACAAACCAATGATCAACCTGTGGATAGGTAAGACCATTTTCACCTTCGCAGACAATCCGCTAAAAGATGAAGAATCAGGTTCAGGATCTGCAGCAGACAGGATCATCGACAAGAAAGGCCGGTCGACCATTGAACCAGATCCTACTGCACCATCCGCAGACGAACTGACATCGTTACCGCTTGCCTTAGGCAGAATCCACCAGCGATTGTCAAAGCCCGAAGAGTTGAAAAAGCTCCACCTTCAGCATCATCACATGACTACCGACCAATTTCGATTCAGAACCCGCACGCTTCACTTGCCGAAATCTACCTATGACTTATTTGACAAAATCCGAAGTGAGTGCGAAGTTTGCCAAGCAGCAAAGCAAGCACCATCAAGAAGTAAGACGAGTGGACTTCGAGCGGACACATTTGGAGACATGACATTCATTGATAATTGCTAGGTTCCTCTCGGAACCGGAGAACATATCATTGTTTTCGTCATCCTGGATGGGTGATGATGACAGCACATGGTGATACCACAGCCACGCAGCATTGTGCGCTACATAGACACGCAGACAACGTTGTAATGAGTTCAGCAGAAAAATGGTGATGTTGACTGCATCATGCTGATACACCATCCACGAACCTTTACGCGCTAGCCGCGCTACAGCTCAGTTCGACAGCATCATGATGATGCAAACAGCATCCTGATGATGCAGCCAGCGTCATGATGAAGTTCAGCATCATCATGATGATGTTGAAAGAATCATGGCGCTACATGACCTGAAAAACAATAACGGGCATCGAAATGAGTCCAGCAGCATCATGGTATGGTTGGCGCCATCATGATGTTGCACCAGCCACGAAGCATTACGACGACGTCCTACGTAATGGGTTCAACGGCATCACGATGATGTGGACAACATCATGATGATACCACAACCACGTCCCCCCTAGCAGCCTGCCCTCAATCTCGACAAGAAGCACTTGCACCAGCACCCCAAACTGCATGCCCCGCAGTACATGTGTTTCAGCACCTGGCCGCCAATCTCGCAAAAATGCGCCCACACCACAGCAGCTACCCGCCAGCGCCCCAAACTGCATGCCCCCTAGCACCCTGCCGTCATTCTTGCAAACATCTGCCCACACAGTCGCCAGCACCTCAAACAGCACCTGTGCCAGCACCCCAAAACAGCACCTGCACCACCAAACTGCATGCCCCCTAGCACCCGGCCATCAATCTCGCAAAGCACTTTCCCCTATTTATTAGAAGTTAGAACCCCTAAAGCTTTCAGCTATCTGGGGAAAAAATGTAGGGGGGAGGTAGCCCGTTTTGGAGTTGTGTCAAAGAGGAACTGAAACGAATCCACCCATATAATATACTGTTTCGCTTTTTGCGGGTACGCCATTTTGGGTTATTTTGAAGGGGAACCGAAAGGCACCCACATATTTGGGGAAGGGGGTCAGATTCCTATTTTGGCACACACACACCCAAAGGGGCTATCCAAAACCTTTGGTAAGCGGCTTCTTGCAGGGGATGTGCTGTTCGAACCTTCACTTGCTACACGCCCATCGCCAGGCTTGCAAGCAAAGAGGCAGTGGACTTGAACATACACGGTGTTTGAGGCTCGCATTTTCACATTGGTTTAAAGGGAACCTGCGAAGAAAAGCCCCCTATTTTCGTACAATTTTGACATATCCCGATACATCAAACAACACCTGCCCTGCAAGGAGCAAAACTGCTTTTGTTAACCCACTGCAGCAAGCTGCCTTGCTCACAAGCAACAAATAAAGCAGCCCAAGCAAATGCTCATGAAGCTACATTTAGTCCGGTGAAAGCTCCTGCGGCTTACTCTTTGGGGCAGCATGCGACGCGAAAAAAGACGACCTCAGCCATGCTACCCCTACCGGGACGCGCAAAGCGCTTTTTGCCTTTGCGGGGGGCATTGGCAAGAGTCAAAATCACACGGAACGCCTTACGGCAACGTCATTGTTGCATGCTACCTGGGTGATTTTTGAGGCCACCCCTGAAAATGGCATTGGTTGTCCTTTTGCTTTCCCTTTAAACTCACGAAAAAGGGTACCCTCAATTGAAAAGACGAGCCCACCCGAGCTCAGTCTGCACCAGTTCGCCATGTGAAGTCTCTAGCCCCTAATCCGTACAACACTGTGCTGACAAAAAGGGAAATGGGAACAAACATCACATGGGCATATGGAATTCCCAACGCAATTTGTGTGGCTGAGGGTAAAGTCAAGGCTCAGGTATGCCATGTCATACTCTTTGACCGCCTCCTAGATCTAAAAAGTCCAGTATAGCAATATGAGGGCACCCTTTTTGGGGTTGTTTTAAAGAGACACCTAAAGGCAAACCGCCATTCATAGGGGCTCCCCAAAAAAGCGAGCCACCCATCTATACGTCTGCAAGTCCTTTCAGTGCAATGGTGATTGACTGGAATCGCTCATGGCTTACTTCTTGTTTTGCAAGCGCAACCCACAAGCCATGTATTGAAACCACACACACAAATGACTGGAAATATTGACGGCAAAAATCTAAAAGACGCTGTCTTGCTCAACATAAAGATCTAGGGTCCCCGCCCCCTCGCCGTTGCGCACGTTCAGGCCATACTTTACCAGCTCTTTGGCATAGATACCCGACCGGAAGCCTGCAACATGTGGGGCAAACGATTCGCAACTTCCTGCGATCTGAGGTGGGATCCAAATCCATCCCCATGGCTACTTTATCTGGCCATGGCGTGAAAAGGCTCAGCCGGTAGGTGTCCTTTTGGGAACATAGATGGCCCTGGTAGATGAAACAACCAGGTTAAGCAGGACTCGCCTACCAATTGGTCACCAAAAACCAAAAAGCACACCTATATGGTTCAGCCTCCGGGACTAAACATGAGCCAAAGGGTGATTTGTTTCGGAGAACTTTTTTGAGTCACACTCCAGAAATCATCTGGAAACCTATTGTTCCCCCAGTCGGCCTGCCGTACAGTAGGGCACCACCAGCCTTCCCTTCGGCTCTTGCCGAAGCTTGGGCAGCACCTGAGATTCGAAGTGCTCCTACGAGAAACCACCCGGCTGCCTCTGTTTGGTACATGGGTGATATGTGTATGAACCAGCTGTGAATGTGGACACCCCGCCCCTGAAAAAAGAAAAATACAAGCAAACCTGCAAAAGGTGACTTTTTTGAATGATCCGTAGCTCGATGTTCCCCTGGCTATCGGACAGTTCGAGAGTCCACTGGTTTTCAAAAAAAAAGGTTCCCCATGTCCCTCTCAAATGGACCATCCACTGATGTGGACCGAACCTAGGGTTGCGTCTTGTAAGGGTACCCATCTTTTTCAAGGTTGCAGGGACATCCAAACGAAACCATCTTTGGGGTGCCCCTACTTTGACACACCTCCATAACCCGGTAGTGCTGTTGTCAAAGTGGCAGGGAAAGCGTTCAAGGGACGTTCACGCCCGCATCTAGGGCAAAGCAGAGAGCCTATTTGAGGTCTGGGCAAAGTTCGACCACAATGACCGCTGCAAGCAAAGTGCGTCAGATACTGAGGTCCAGTGAAGAAGAGCGAAAAGATCCAGTGGGTCAATCTGGGGAGGATGCACTCCACCATTTTCCCACACAACAACTCTCTGGTTCTCTCATCTCCAGGGCAAACAAACATTCAGCTCAAGTTGCTCAAGTCGGTGTGCCCGCAAGCGGCAGTCCTTGGTGACTGCTCCAGGCATCATCGACACTTGCTGCTCCTCTGCACAGCGCACATCCACCAGCACGATCTCCTGCCAGGTTCAATCGCTTTCTAGAAACTACAGCTGTGAGTCCCGGATAACAACAGAACTACCTTGCGGGTCCATGTTTTGGCAACAGGAATTCAGTGACGTGCCGCGCCAAAACCTCAGCAGTTTTCCCTTATATGATATGGTTCCCCCCAACCAGGCTCATTATTTGGACAGTTGCTGGGGGTTATCAAAGTCAGAACGTGGGGTTGTTTCCCTTCAACCGACTTGGGGGTGACTTTGATCATGGTCAAATAGCAGGGCCAGCCCGAACCTATCCTTCAATCAATATTCAATGTTGCTCATTGATTCTTCAGGTGCCAAATTACATTTCGTTTCAACATAATGTCAGTTCGTGTGGTGCATTCATATCAATTGGCTGAAAACAGACCGAGCCCGGCCTCGCCCTTCTCGAGTCGCTGCCGCAGCTCTGCGGAGGGCAGAAGCGGCGCCACGCCCTCCGCGCCGCTCTGGCCCGCGAATTGGCGCGCCGCCGCCGCGGCGTCCGCGCGGCTGCGGTTGGTCATGGCACACGGCCCAAAGGCCCGAGCGAGGCACGCAGGGTGGGGCCAAAAAGAGGGAAACTGCTAGACTTGATGTGGTTTTGCCTCAGTTCCCGAGTCGATGTTTGTTTACCACTAAAATGGTCTTCCCACAAAGTAGAAAGTCCGAAACGGAGCTGAGGGAGTGAGTTGCACGTGGCCCGCAAAATTCAGTCCTTCGCAGGCGAGGAGTGGAGAAACATATTCCAGAAACACCATAGGCAAGATTGGGCTGGTGCTGAACTGGGAATGCTTCTCTGTGATTCATGTTATGTCCCCAAACGGAAGGCGCCGGCGATTTAAGCCCGGTATGCCAGTGTGATTCTATGGGAACTCAGTGCTGGTTCCTTGCAGCACATGACATCATGAGGGTTTTCTTGTCGCGTGACATGGGTCCAAACTATGGGGATGTTTCGCAGTGGGATGTCTCCGTCTCTGGATCTGGCTCCGTGCTCGCTGAGCCAAACCAGCACACCGATTGGCAAAGAATGGCAAGAGCTAATGCAACATGCACGGCATCGATCTGCTCTGCATCTGGCAAAACAGGACTTGCCACCAACAGGTCCCCCTATATGTCCCTCCCAAGTTGACCATTGGACATTCCGACCGAATCTCACATTTTTCGGTCCGTCTGCCTGCCCTAAGAAATTATAGCGGCGGTCTTCAGACTTAAACTGTCACAAAGGCGGACGCATCTAGCCATGAAGGTTCCAATTTGGCCAGCATCCTTCAAAGATTCATCACATCGGAAGTGGCCAAACAAATAATTGAAGAACAACCTTTTGATATCGCAGTATCCCCTTCAACAGGCAGCACGTACTGGCGCATCAGGGTGCAAACGGGGGCCATATTCTTGGCATCACCCATGCACAAGACTTGAATGGTACCCTCTTGTTTCCGCAGTCCTCATTCCCTGAGTTCCGTTTCAGACTTTATACTTTTTGGGAACACCAGTTCAGTGGAAAACATAAACTCTTTTTGTTTGGCCCATCCACTCAGGAAGTGAGTCTGTTTTTCAAAGGAACCCCCGGCTGTCTGGAGATCTGAGGCAGGCTTTGAACTGAATGGAACCGTCACTGCATGTTCTAGCAACATCTGGCCCTACAAATGGGGACGTGGTCAAACGGAAACCAGAAGGAAACCACAGATGTTCGGAGGATAACACAGGTTTCAACTCCTAACTCCTTGCTGATGGCTCTTCCTCATCCCAAACCAAGGCCATCTGTCACCTTCCGGTCTGGGGCCCGCACCGAAGAGGCGAAAGTGGCTTACTCTGATGGTGTGTTGGCAGCTGAAACTGCTTTCTCTCTGATTGCCTGGCTCATGCTAAGCTCTGCTGAAACAGCAAGGCCACATGGAAACAGGTCTGAAACATTCAACATACTGCAATCAGGCGGCATGTCGTAACTGCCCCAATCACAGGTTTTTCGTGTTTGGAGTGCTCGCTTTCTCGCTTCCATGTCTGATTTAAAGCCAACTGCGTGTCACTCACTTGAGCTGTACGGCTGACAATTGGCAGCTGCACCTGGGTTCTCTCCGCAAATCTTTGGATGTGCATGCAGCATGAACTTCTCGCTCGCGCTTTTCAACCAAAGGCTGTCTCTATCCTAGGTGCCGGCACCTGTCTATTGGACCTGTACAACGCTTTGAGTCCATTCTCCCGACATCTGTCACGGATGTGACACGTAAAAGCAGTCCATGCTTTTGGAGCAAACCGATTTCCTCGCCGAATCCTTACATGGTGGGCATATTCTGTAGACTTGGTCAGCGCCTGCATCCGGGCTGGCCATGAAAC
>CAUJNA010003281.1:160519-253019 GCA_963377175.1 Effrenium voratum
GCGCCAAACCCGCACTTCCAGCCGACCTCCTGTGCTGCAGGGCTCTTCTCCCGAAGCTGCTGCAACGGCATCTGGCCATCCGGCTGGCTAAGTGGAGCTCAGTCTGCTATAACAAAATGGGTATGCGTCAAACAAGCACACCCCTCATTGATTTCTTTTTTGCTGTTGGCGTCCCTTGAACCTGCCCCCAAAACGGCCCCGATCGGAAACAGACATTAAGAATTATCTCCATCTTTGTACATGCTTGTGCCACTTGCTTGTCGAAGGCTTGGCTCCAGAAGCTGGCACCGGAATGTTGACCCAAGCGGTGAACATGTTGATGTCATGGACCTTCAACATGCTCGGTTGATACCATGTGTGAACATGCAACTAACATGGGCTGCATGGATGGCCGTCCGACCTGTACCTGCCATTGCAAAGCAATGCGCATTGGTATTAATCGCAAGCTCAAACCAAGTGTCCAAACAAGTTGTTTAAGGGACCCGCCCCTTTTATAGATTCCTAAACGCAATGAACACCATACTCCTGTCAATATGTTATTTGTGCAACCACACAACAACACTACTTATACATGCACTTATGTATAATATATATATATATACACGTATGTCTTATAGTACGGTATATGGCATTCTATGCAACCCAACAAAATATAGGCACCCCCAAACAATGTCACCCTTTTTCCGCGGCCCATTTTGGGTTTCCCCGCCTTTCTGGCCAGCAGCGCCAGCAGCGCGCTGGCGAGAACCAGGCGCTTGAAGCGCCAGAACTGGGAGATGGTGTGGTTTGACCCTTTGGGCAAAGTAGCAAGCTTTGTTTGGCACGCGCACAAAGACCCACACACATCTAAAAAAGATATTCAGAGGGGAAGACATCAATTGGTAAAAAGGGTGTCCATGGTACCCCGAGGGAGGGGGGAATATGACATCCAGAGGGGAAGAAATCACCAGGGAGGGTTTTTGTCCATGTTCCGTGACTTCAATAGTTGGGGAAACCACCGCAGTTCGAACCTGGACACTCAAAATGGGCGTGCTGTTTTGACAGTACCCTTTTCAACTATCTGGACACTTGCGATTACGAGGGAACCCTATTTTGAGAAACACCCAACCAAAGGGCGCCTCTTTCCAAATCGAAGAGGACTGGGGACGAACCTGGACTGGGGACGAACCTGGCTCAAGGGTGCACACCAATTTAGATATGACATCCACCACAGAGGCTGATTTCTCAGAGAGGGCTTTGAACAGAGAAGAGCATCTCGGTCTATGAACAAAATATTGACATTGAATTAAGCTGTGGTACGCTCGAGTGGAAGTGAACAGGGCGAGACAGTACTCAGTGAGATGGTGTCAACAAAGGATAGTCTCTATTCAACTAATGTGGGCCTTCAGATGCTTCCGAAAAGGCAAAAGAACGTTTTAACTCTCAGGCGGTCTTTCTCACAAAACGGGTTCACATGTTGGCCAGCACCGATGTGACTTTCCCCACAGCAACTAACGATGGTCAACGGATTCGTACCGCCACATTGATTCATTGGCTCGCGCGGCCTTTGGTGGACTTCAGAAATTAACGGGATTTCTGCAACCAATCATCATCTTGGAGGGATTCCCAACCAATGACTTAGTAGCCATATGGGCATGTGTCAAAGTAGAGGAGCCTCGAAATGAAATGGTTTTCGGTCTTCCTTTGGGCTTCCCTTTAAACCAACCTCAACAGGCTACCAATGATACCAAAAAAAAACACGCAGCCAACTGTGACTTCCTGGGACACTAAGAGCACCGCTCGGTGCAGAAGGACTTCACTCACCTGTCGCAAGTCTGGCGCAAATCGCAAAATGTGGCGGGCACCGAACTGCCACTGGAAATTTGGGTTGAACCTCCCAGTGAACACAGCAGCCAAACGGGTATGAGCTTCATTGGGGGACCATGGAGACCCGGAATGGTGCACATCGTTCCAGCTCTTGAAATCCATAGCCAGAGCTCGCGGCACGGTACACCACGCCTGCTGCACTTCCAGCCCAAGGATGGCAAATGACGCCCAGAAGAGGGGCCTCGGACAGGAGAACGGCTAGGCGGAACAAACCAACATGCGATGGAACCCAAAGACTTCTTGCATGCACCTATGACCACAGAACAAGCCTCAGGGGTCAAATGTTGGCGTGTATATATATATATATATATTAACATATTACTAACATGGATTGTGTGGGCAATCTGAAGCAACAACAAGAAATGAATTGGCAATCGGAGCCACAGTTGTAAAGGAAGTGTCCGATCTCAGTGCCGTCACTAGCTGCCAGCGCAGCCGTGTGTAGATCACTGGTTCAACGAATCGATCGAACAAATTTCAGTGCAACTCTCTCCCAAGGCAAATCATCTTCGAAAACAGGACAGTCGACCTTGCCCCCTTTTCGAACAACTCCTGATCTAATCTCCAAACACTGTATGTACGCAGTATTTTCCCCAGATTTACCCTGATGGCTAATACTATATTGCTACATATTAACCAAAATGGATTGTGTGGGAATCCTTGAGACTGTGTACCCAGTTTACCCTGATAAGTCATTTGTGGGCGATTGCTAACAAGATGGATTGTCTGGGAATCCTTCTAGACGGCTACGCCAACACGCCCTGCCGCAAAGCTGAGCCGCGGAAACGGCTGCGTGTTCTTCGCGAGCTGCCCCATCGCCTTCGATTCCGGCAATGTGGTTGCTGTTGCTCGTGTTTAATCCTGAAATGGTTGGTTTCTTCTAAATTATGTTGGTTGGTTGTTTGCTTGGTTGGTTGTTTTGAGAAATGCTGGTTGGTTGGTTGGTTGGTTGGTTGGTTGTTTCTCAAAATAGTATTTTCCCTAAAACGATTGGCTTCTTCTTGGCTTTGTTTGAAATACCAACCAAAGGTGGCAATTACACCATTCTGAGGAATACTCACATCAAATCTAACAATTTGGAACTCCAAGTAAAGGACCTGCATGGTCAGCTCGTTTTATATAATTCGGTGAGCTCGCCATAGGCAAATTGAGTGAGTTGCGTGACATGAACGGAGTTTGCAGCCTGACAAATGTCATCAAGCTCATCAAAACAAAAGGTGCTAGATTGCAAAGCATACAATTCCCAAAGGGCTTCCACTTTTTACAATACTTGGGCGTGTCCTTTTTCAGGAGACCCCCGCCCAAAAAAAAAACACAGAAAAATGGTGCTGCTTCTGGCTTCTCTTTAAACAACCAAAAAGGGTTTCCCCCGCCCCCCCCCCCCCCTTGCCAAAAAAAAACACAACGCACCCACTCAAACGTAAACAAGTGAATCAAAAAACATGCTGGCCAGAAATGTACCTCAAAACAGGTCACTCAATGTGCATACTTGGCTTGGGCAAAAATAAAACTACGGTGGCTTTCCTTTGAACCAAGCCCAAGGGTACCCTCGAATATTTACACACACATTTGCTGCAAGGTGGAGTGACTGTCACGCACCCGGATTAAAAAAAAAAAGAAAGAAGACAGAACAAAACAACAGCCATGCAACAAAACGCTGTTGACATCGAGCAGGAAGATACTGCACGTGCTGAGAATGCCCCAGCTGCTTCACACAATGCCATTCTCATGCACGTGCATGCACGTGCGGCAGTCCGACATGAAAACAAATCATGAAGCACACGCCGTGTGCAGAGGAACAAGTGCACTGCAAGCCCACTTCCATTGCAACAACCTCGGCAAAAGCATTGCAACAATGGCTTGTAGTCGCTCAAGGGGAGAACTCTCGATCGTGCATGCCCCTACCCTGTGTGCGCGGTGTCCTAAGCAGAATGCTTGAACAAGATCAGCAAAGATCCATTGCCAACTGCAACGAATGTTCTGACAGTTCCCGGGCAACCCAATCTTTCCCGCGGTGAATTATCGCATACTCCTCCTTCACTTACAACAGCTGAGGTGTTTCTTGAGATAGGGGGCGCCTGTGGGTTTTCCTTTGAACCTGGGATGCTCAAGCAATGAGGTTCGGACCTCCAATACAAAGCCGTACCCGAAAACAACGCCAGGCGGGTTTCGTTGTTTCCTTTGGCGTGTTTTTTTTTGAGTTGGTTCCCTTTTTCCTGCTTTGAAAGGGACACCAAACGGATCGCCATTTTGGGCCTGCCTCTTCTTTTGAGTTGCTGCCCCCTTTTGGTTGGTTTAGGGAAGCCAAAAAGGAAGGGTTGGGTTACAGGAAATTCTAGGGGAAAACAGCTTACGTAGGTTCCCGCCTTTTTGTTGGTTTAGGGAAACCACGGAAAACCCATTGATGTTCCAACCCAACCTAACCCAACAGGAATCCATTTTGGGGCTGAAAAGAAGTTCTGCGCCACGGGTTGACCCTCCCACCGAATCCATTCTCCTCAGAGAAGCGCCAGGACCTGAGCGGCGCCTCGAGGTCCTCACTGACTCATCCAATTCGAGGAATCGGAGCTGAAGAGAATGCTTCTCTTGTGAGCTGAATATATATATATATATATCCCTGACAATCCAATGTATGCATATATCGCCTACATTGGCCGACGCCAGCGTTTTTCAACTACATTGACCGATAAACCTGAATGTAGCCAATTTTTGGGGACATTCAAACCGACAACTTCCGACAAGGGTTCCGACAAGCCTTCCGACAACAAGCTCGCCTCAATTTCGACGACTCTATCCGACGACGCCCTCCAACCACCCTTTTGCAACGCCTTTCCGACCGCTAACTTAACTCACAATGCAGGAAAATACAAAGGCGCGCCGTAAATTGATGTACGGACAAAACTTAAACTGCGAATGACTGGCAACAGCTACAGGGCACAAACAGGGCACAAAATGATTCGAGCCAACCCCGGCTATCATTGTCAGTAAATGTTGGTTGCCTGGCACGCAAAAGAAGGAATCCACTAGCATAGTGTAGCAGATCCCGCTGAGGGCTTCCGATTGTAACGTTAACCTTTTTGATGGGCTGGCTTGCTTAACGAAACAGTGTGACGACGAAGCACGTGTGCGATAATTCAAACTTTTCAGGCCACGCCATGAAGCACATTTCCAGCGCAGGATCACACTAAGGCAACGCCGGTTAGCAAAGATCACTCAACAAACATAATTATTGCGCATGGAGGACAACAACTCCTTGCAAAACACCTCGCAGCAGGAGATCCCGCCAGTCACTCTCAACAAAACCTATCCAAACGCTCATGGGGGTTGATGCCCCCCAAACTAACGATGAAGCAGAATGATGCTACATCGTTGTTGTCCACAGGAACACAATTTCGTCAACTTGCCCGTGTGTAGCTTAAATGCGTGTTGCTTCCTGATTGCTTGCAAGCTGCAACCTCTGCCTTTGCGAGCTTAGTTGCTATTATGTTTGATGCATGCCTACGCAGGGGCGATGGGTCATCATGACAAGCTTGTTCGCGGGCCATAAACCGTCAACCGAAGGTAAGGGGTCTAATTGCCAACGATCACATCTCCAACCAAATACTTGCCTAACACCATGCCGCAACCCAGTCCAGAGCGCAGGCCCAACTTAAAAAGCCCTGGTTGTTCAAAGCAGGTGTTTCATTTCTTTCCAGGAGGCTCACTTTAAACGCATGCTAGCCTGCTAGCAGTTCCCAATCACCATTCGAGCGGCAACTGCTTGCCAAGCGAAATTTCACTGGTCAGATAGTGATTAAGGCTCTAAGCCTGCCATGCCCCCATCCCCCAATGCAAAATTCACAGACTTAACAAAAAACAAATTGCTGTACTTAACAAACGTGGATGTCAAACGAGATGTGCTGGGAAGGGCTCAAGCGGCGGTCTTGAGGAGAATGATTGAGACTGGACGACATGACGCAGTCCAAGCCCCATATGTTGCTTTGCAAGGACTCGGTTTTTTGATGAAACCCAACTATAAAGGACACACGTAACATGTTTGTCTATTGCTCTTCTTGATTAAACATGTCCTTGTCAGCTTTTCTGCGAATGTTTTGGGCTCAGTGCTTTGCCCTCATTGCGCATACGCGTTAGTAAGCCATTTGTTTGACAAGCGTTTCTCCGCTGTTTCTAAGCCAGCTTGCCAGCTGACGCCAACAATCAAGCCACATGACTTCCAACTCACGGCGCCAACAAAAATCGAGCCTCGTCCGACGTGTCATCGCGCGAAATCACGCGTTGCTTCTCGTAAAACGCGTGGACAACACACGAACACAGTCCAGCAAAAATTCACGCTATTTCACGCTATTTCACGGTTTTCCGTTAACGTAAGCAAAAATAAGAAGACAATCCGACAACTTTTCACGCCAAATCACGCCAAATCACGGTTTTTCGTTTGCACAAGCAAAGGACAGGAACACAATCGAGAAGAAGTCACGCAAAAACAAACGAAATTTGTTGGGTCGTTTGCTCCAAATCGCTAAGAACATGGTAGGGACATACTTTGGTCAGCCAGGGGGAATAAACGGACCTTTGCTGAACTGCTTTTGGGGAGCCACATAGCAAAAATAGGTACTTGTTGGGCCTTTAGTGGACGTTCGAACTTCATTGAAGAGTCCTTTGCTGACAGGGAAGTTCATTCTTGCGCGGCAAGCTTTGAATAGGCAAGACTGAGCTTTTTGCATGGTTGATGCGAGCCCAGAGCTGATGCGAGTAGACAATCCGGATGCTGAGTCTCCAGCATGCCAATCAATACTCAAGAGCTCTGAAGACATGCATGCTAAGCTTGGTGGCTCCTTATCCGAGTTTACATAGCACTTAGTATTGGCAACCTAATAATTGACATACATGTCGTGTGTGCAGCATCATATATCCCATGCTCAAGCGGCAAAACGCCAGGTCTGCCCAATCGCAATGCAGTCATTGTAAACCTATAAATAAGAACACCGCTTTATGTTCTGAGCTTAGAAATTCATTATGTTGAGCTGCATGTGTACCTAAAGTCTTGTACATGTGTATACACAATAAATTTGCACATACATAAGATATGTATGTCTATGTTTTATTTAGCGGAATTAAAAACAACGCTTTTTGGTAAGATAAAATTGGAGTTTCTTGTTGGTATGCTTGGACATCTTGCTGCGTAGATTGAGCACACTTGAATGACCAACAGTTACTGGGCGACAGTTGGGAGTCGACTCGGTAGGCCAATTTGGTTCGGCGCTCCTCATATCTCAAACATTCGGCACAGCCAGAAAAATGTCCATATTTGCAATTGCAAGTGTAGGCTGTAGTGTTGTAACATAAATCCCTTACAGTTGATAGATGGCTGTGCTTTCCAATGCGGCTCAAGGTCGGCAAGTCCGTTCCTTTGGCTCAGAGCATGTTGAATTTGTAGGGTTTTTATTTCAAATACGCATAACTCGAGATCAAAGCACGTTTACATGAGCAATAGAGCTCGAGGGTGGCTTTGCGTTGCATGTCCGACCCCATGTTGGTTGGCAGCGATAGTGCCAGTGGTCGAACAGTTTGCGTACTCAATGCTTAGAGCGGCTTTCTCATAAGAGTGCACCAACGCTGCACACACACACAGTCCCATAAGAACTGCCCATATGCACGAACAGAATCAATCTCGCAATTGTGGATTTCGTAGCCTGCTCATCCGGAAAACAACACTTGCAAGAGTCTGATGGCAAGCTCTCAACCATCGCTAGCTACATACATCATCAAATGTCCATGTCAATAACGTGGTGTTTACACTTGCTGAAACAAGTGCAGATTAATGAAAGCGAAGTTGCTACACAACAGTGCTTTGGCAAATAGAGCAAGCTAGCAAGTAGGATCATTGGGCCCCTGAAAAAACAAGTATGCTCAATAAACTCCGTCACACTCGGGTTCAAATTTGACTATCAGACACGAGCTTCGTCAAATCTCCTCAATTTTCAGGCAATATTTCGACATTCGACGGGGATTCGGCGAATGTATCATTTTTTGGCTATATTTCGACAATCCGACAGGGATCCGACGAATGTTGTCGTTTTTTTGCTACATTGCCAATGTACCCCAAAAATGGCTACATTGCAATGTACGCCATATTTGCCTACATGGATTCTCAGGGTATTTTATGAGGTACATATACATAATATATATATATACATATATATAACATGAGATGTGTATATGTATATATATATAGACGTATGACATACACATATATATATATATATGTAATATATGCACCCCCCCCATGGACCCTGGTTTTACTGCCTTTTGGGGATGGTAAATCTAGAATATCGAGATTCAAATTCTCGAAATTCCCAACTGTGGGTCCCCAAAGCCTCATAATTTGGAGCCCGGAGTCCTCCGAAATGTCCCAGTATGATACCCTGTCCAAATAGAATGGTACTTCAACTAGAATTGGAATTTTGAATGTAGTTTAGCTAGGATGTAGCTTTCAAAAATGTGTTTATGACCAATTACAGCTTATATAAGCAAATCCTTTCCAAATAGGAACTACATGAAAATGTAAACATCGTTTTGGGTAAACTCCAGCTAATCTTTAAGAAAAGAAGTTAGATAGGAGTTCATTCCCAAATATAATCTAAGTGTTAGATATCATCTAATACGAACACAATGCAATTAGCTTTTGATGATAACAATCAAATAGAGACTACTTCTCAAATATAATTCATATTAGATATGAACTTCAAGGGAAGAGAGGTTCAGATTCTAAAACTATCTCGAAACTGAGATTCTAGCTAAATCAGTTGTGTTTAAGGTTCTTTTTGCACAGGAAAACAAAGTCCATTCTGTCTCAAAAGGTGGAGGTAGTAGATGAGCAAATGTGGACAGGTAGTTCAAGAGGGGGGTGACGGTGTGTAAACATACATATGTATATGTATATATATACATACACACGTATATGGTACCACTAATGATCCTGCGCCTCTTCATTAAACAACTGTAAAATACAGTGTGTTTGAGCATTACACCTACCTTTGCTTACCTCCTGGAAAAGGGTCAACATGAGCATAGCTAACATGAAGCAAACCGCTCACCAAAAGCAATTGAAAGCTTGTCTAACTAATAACTTGAAAGTGTTTCCTCTGGATCGCTAAGCACTTGAAAGTATTTTACCACTGGATGGAAAAATCCAAGATTAAAGATTACACAGAAAACTTTCCTGAGAATTGTCAATCCTGGCCAAACCCAAACAACATTCAAGTTCTTCTAACACTTGAAAGTGCTTTACAACTGGATGGCGGATTCAATATTGAGGATTTCACAAACAACAGCTTTCCTGAGAATCATCCATCCTGGTCAACCCCGAAAAATGTTCAAGTTGTTCTAAAACCTCGAGCGAATGTTACCACTGGAATGAAGATCCGAGACTAAAATATTTCATGGAAGGCTTTTGCGAGAATCTTATTGAACACCGAGAGTATTGGGACAAACCTGGAATTTTGAAAACACATAGACAATCTAGGGATTCAAGATTCAAGATTCCCAGAAAATATGTTCTCAGATTCTGGAATCTGGAATCTTGAATCTTGAATCCAGAAATGTCAAAACAAATAATTATATGTATATATATATATGGGAATCAGGATTCAAGATTCAAGATTCCCAGAAAATATGTTCTGAGGTTCTTGAATCTTGAATCTTGAATCAAGGACTTTAAAGAAAAAATCTGAGTTGTTCTAATACTCTTGGATGCATTCAAACTCTTTCAGATTGCAGATGCTGATGTCTTTCCTTTTGTCACATATGTATGCATGCCTGCATATCATTATACATATGCCACACCCCTAATTTTGACACAAAATCCAAGAAGCAAAAAAGGCACAAAACACTGGAAAAATACAGGTCAACCGCAGCAAACCAGGGTTTATGGCAGGGTACCATCTATATTCATCTACGTACTGTATATTCAATATGTACTTTTGTTATATACTGCACAAATACACATCTTTCCTGCCGTCTCCTTCTGACCCCCAAATCGGGCTCCCTCATTTGGGTAGCCCCATTTGTGGGTCTTGGAGTGGTTTGGTTGGAGGCGAAGCTTCCACTTGCAGGTTTTGGCTCTTTGAGACACTCCAAAAGGACGCGCCCCGACTTCAGACACGCCACCCATTTTGAGCAACACGTTGATCAAGAGCACAGCCCAAGGGACACGGTGCGTCTCCGAGCCCGGCTTCATGCTTGACTTGTTCCCCGAGCTCAAAGAGGTCCCCGATTGTTTGTTCGCGCTCAACACTACCTTTCAACCCAAAAGTATTGCGCGTGTTTGCAGGTTCGTCAAAACTTCGACCCGAGCCCCGGGTCGCCCCTCCCAAGTGGACAAGTGGACAAATCAGGAAATTTGGGCCACGGGTTTCCAACACTTCCATGGCCAAGGTCCTGCGCAAACCAGCCAAGCCCCTAACAAGTCATTCAGCAAACACAGGAGAGGCTGGGTCGCTGGAATGTGGAGCTACTCTTTTCCAGCTTGGTTTTTGGGGAACCCAAGAGGAGCACCGACATCCGCTTTCATTATTACATTATTTCGCGGGTCCAAATCCCCCGATGATGTTAAGACACATGTCTACACATCAGTCTCCCCTGGAATTAGTCCTGGAGCAGGAGACTGCGATGCTGCTGAATCATCAGAACGCCTGGCGTTACTGGGACTCGGCCCAAAAACGGGACGGGGGGGGGTCTATTCATTTCCGTTTCACCCCCCCCCCCCCGACCCCACAAAGGGTACCCACCCCCAGGTGCACGAAAAAAAATCCACCAGAAAGCGAATAGGGACTGCTCAAGAGTGATAGATGATACTAGTACCCGGCTATTACTGTCCGGTGCTCATCTCTCAGCACATGCAGAGTGGGAACGCGCCAGCCAGCTTACTAAGGTGCGTAAACATCCATCCTATATTTTGTGAATTACAGTTTTGAGACCAAATGGCCGAGTGCTTTTGCGAATTGCAATTTGTTCCAAAGAAGAAACGCATAGATCAAACAGCAACGTGGATTTGCGGTTTTTGAGGGGGACCTTTTTTGCCGGTGTTTTTGCTTTCGGGCTCGTGTTAGTTTCAGGTTTCTCCCTTTTTTGGAGCGGGGTAAAGGGAAACCACAAGGAACACCCGAATGGTGCTATTTCGGTTTGTGTCAAAATAGGGGCACCCAAATAATATAAACTCGCCTCAGCCTTGCATTCGACTTGCGGAATCGAGACTTTTCTCACAAAGTGCCTGCTTACCTGCCTCACACACTTACATGCAAACTTGGCCACTAGAGTTTGGCCCTGTTTTGTTCGGCCGGATTTCCTTGCTCTCAAACAACTGAAATCATCCTGGGAACTTCGTACCCGCATGTCCAGTCTATCGCAATGAACCATGTGCAGTGCAAGTGATGGGGTCCTTAATGGACCCTTTGTCAGGTGCCATGATACTTAAAAAACAAACAAACAAAAAACATGTTTTCCTTTTGGCTCCCCATTAAACCATCTCCTGGACCCCTAAAAATTGGGCCTATGGGTATTCCTTGTCACCCCCCTCAAGGCCTTTTTGCTTGGGCGGATGGGCTGGGATCGCCGTCATAGCCGCCTGGCCCAGCCTTGGGGTCTCCCAAGATGTCCCCTTACAACATCACCCCCAAGGCATACTCACGCCAAAAAGGGCCAACAAGGTGATGTCTGAAACCCGCCAAAAAGACAAGACGGGAAGTAGAAAAGGAATCGAGCCCTGGAAAAGGAAAACCCAAAGAAGGCAGGCGGGCATGGTGCAGCAGCCACACATCTGACCAGGCCTCAGCTCTGCCAAACCCAAGCCCTTCGAGGAAAAAGCTTTGGGGGAAGCGGGACCCATGCGAAAAACCCCTTAGGATCCTCATGAGAAGGTTCATGTAAAGCAAGCTCAACCGAACCCGGGGATCATGGGAAAGTTGAATTTTTGAGCTGGCTCTTTTTTGGGGGTCTCCTGTTCTATGGTCAGAAATTCACAATTTCTACTATCGCAGAACATGGCTTTACCCAATTTCTCCTCTGGGCCGTGCGGAGTCCCGAAAATACGAGGAAAATATCCAGGACTGCCGTCAAGCGATGCCAACAGAGGGTGTGCTTTGCGCAGTGTCAAAGTCACCTAAAACTCATGTACAACAGGGCCCAAATCTCAAAAGCCATCAATACCAAGCTTGGAGTGCGTCATCTCTGTGTCTCACTCCAAGTGTTGAGTCATCTTTGGGACACGAGCAGGCCGCAATCTTCCATTTGCTTCAGGTGTTTGGCAAAAGTGTGAACATACTTCCAGCAGTGATAGATTCCAATTCAAACCAACAAGGAGAAATAAAGCTTGCTGTTTGTCTCTAAAATTGTTTTTTTGTCTCTAAAAAGAGATTAAATTTCAATTCAAACCAACAAGGATAAATAAAGCTTGTTTTGTGTCTCTAAAAAACATAAAATTCCAATTCAATCCAACAAGGAGAAATAGAGCTCGTTGTTTTGTCTCTAAAAAACATTAAAACAAATCAAACCAACAAGGAGAAATAAAGTTGTTTTTGTCTCTAAAAAGAGATTAAATTTCAATTCAAACCAACAAGGATAAATAATGCTTGCTTTGTGTCTCTAAAAAACATAAAATTCCAATTCAATCCAACAAGGAGAAATAGAGCTAGTTGTTTTGTCTCTAAAAAAACATTAAACAACATCCAATTCAAACCAAAAATCAAACCAACAAGGAGAAATAAAGCTTGTTTTTGTCTCTAAAAAGGCTGGGCGTAATGCATGTGTCCAACTTCCGGGGTTCCCTGCGACTCCGGAAAACGTGACCCCGCAGCACCTGCTCCACACTCTGACGGGCCTACACGTCTGCTCCATAGAAATCTATGAGGTCACCACAGCAACTGCTGCAGAAATGACGAAGTCTTTAGGGGTACCTTCCCCGTTCTTTCCAGGGACCCTTCTTTTCAGGCCACCATCGAACATTCAGGGGAAATAGCCGGTTATTGAAAAGAACGATGGTTGAAAAGAATTGGGAATCAACCCCTGGAAGAACACTCACTCTTCACAAATGCATTGAAGCGTGACTGCCTCATTCGCTCTGTCATGTTTTTGAGGCTGCCCCTCTTTGTTTCGTGGTTGTTTACAGGCAAACCATTTGGGTGTCTCTTTTTTGAGGCTACCCCTCCTTTTTGTTGTGCCGTTTAAAGGGAAACCGTAAAAGGAAAACGTTTTGCGATTCATCTTCGGGGCCGTCCAAACATGAAAAGACACCCAATCCACCATTGTTTACCTGAGTCATAATTAAAACCCGGTATTAAAATGGTCTACCCAAAAAACCATGTAAAGAAGTAAGAAGGCGGCCGAAGCTGCTTGTGGTTGGGATTGCCCCTTACTATCCTTGCTCTGGCCGGGTTTTCATTGTGGCACACCTGAGGAGCTTCCTCCCAGTTGGGTCCTTGCCGGTCTTCTTTGCTGGGGGTTGACCCCGTGAAACGAACCATCTTGGGCGGTCAAAACAACTAGGTCCTCCAGATTTGAGAGGTTAGAATAAGGGTAGCCGACTTTTATTGTAGTCTATTTTAGTAGGGTCCCGAACCCTCCCAACCAAAAAAGGGGTGAGAAAGGGCACCTAGCTGGGGGACCTAGACAAATTGGCTTGTCGCTTGTCAAACCCTCTCGCCTGAGCTGGGGCCAGCCGCCAGGCAACCTGATGAGAAGAGATGTCTGCCTCTACACCAAAAAACAACATGCAAACAGCAACACAGCAAACAAAAACAAAAAAAACGCACAGGGTGTACCTCAAAAAGGGGAATCACCTCAAACACGGGGATTACACAACAAGATTATTATTACAGGGGGACTATGGTTTCCCAGTGGCTTGGGGAATTGCCGCAATGGTACGCCCGGGATGCACTCAAACTGCTTTTGAAGATAGCCCAGGCGGCGCAGCCAAGCACCAACGCAGAATGCATGTGCGCAACCAGCCAGCCGCATGCACATAAACAAACACAAGCGCATGCACATGCACATGAACAACCACACGGGCACAAAGGATCAACACACAGACAAACATACAAACAAAGAACAATGGAAGGACAACAACAAAAAACAAACAAACGCTGTTCATTCAAAAAAACAAAAACAAAAACAAATAAATGAAATCAATCAAACAAACAAACAAACAAACAAACAAACAAACAAACAGACAAACAAACAAGCACACACGCAAGCAAGCAAGCAAGCCAAGCAAGCAAGCCAAGCAAATGCGCAAATACGTAAATACGCACATACGCAAATACGCACACACAACAAACCACCACACCACAGCAAACCAAACCAAACCAAACACACAAACATACAAACATACAAAGAGACAGCACAGGTTGACCAATTCAAAACATCTCATTCGACCTTTTTTACATGGCGAATGCATCCGAAACTTCTCTCCCGAGCTGTGGCATCCTGGCCAGCGCAGTTCGTGCGGCCAGCAGGAGAACCACCCCGGCAGTGCACCTGCGAAGGTTGGTAGCCTTCAGAAAGGATTGGGTCCTCTGGGTTCAGTATGCCGCATGGAACCTGACGTTCTTTTGGGGGTCCTGGTTTGGACCATTTTCCCTTTAAAGGGACCGGGTCCCGAACGTCTGGTTTTCATGTTGATTGGTGGGAGGGTAGTTAAAACCAAAAAAACACACACTGCCAGAATCACATGTGATGCTTATGAAAGTCACAGCGGCATTCACAAGGAATACCTTCTGACTCACTTCCATTCTGCAAATCAAGGCTGACATCGAAGCGCCGGTTTGGGACCGGAATGGCAAGTGACTGCGTTTTTATTTCGCATGTAAGAGAGCCAATAGCACATCCTTGGCGGAGCAGAATCTCTGAGATTTCTTTTGTGGGTTGTCTGGATGTGCAGTGTTCACTCAGCCAACCTAAAAAACCCACGGCAAGGCTCCACTTTTCTCCTTGAGAGCCTTCACAGCCATTGCCTACAGCTCAGCGCAAGATTCGAGGCTGTAGCAAAAGACAATGTCGGAAAGGCAGTTCCACTTCCACAAAGAAGCACGCAGCAGTCACGACTTTGTGGAATCAAGGATCGCAAGTCTTACGTATGCGACATAAAAGGTGAGAAAGAGATTGGCTTTCTCCACTGCCTTGTGCTGTGTCCCCCTCTGGCTGGGGCAGGGCGGTATTCAGAGCCGGCTAGAGAGGATCAACCGACTCGAGTGCTGGATGAAAACCAAGTCGTTGCCATTTCCCTGCCATTTGATCCTCTCTTTTTTCACCGGTCCGGCGCCACGTCTCAAGATGTCTCAAGAGTTCTCAAGAGTGTCCGCACGGAAAATGGGGAATCTAAAGGGATCCAAGTGCCGCTTGATGGCAAGCAAGCTCTGCCTCGAATCATCGACTTGAGTTTGGCGTATTGGGCGTGACACTGCGCGTCTATGTTTGAGTTGGTACCCTTTTTGGGGTGGTTTCTTGCCGGGACCCCAAAAGGAAAACCTGCCTGCTCGCCATTTTGGGGGGTCCAACCGCAAATACGACAAACCCACTTTGGTTGCGAGGCTGGTGGTCACGGCGCTTTTTTGACGGGCCCTGCACGCAGGACAAGCCGCGCTCAGAGGCAGAGTCGTTTGGGAGTTCCTGGCAAAGCTGGGCTCAGTGGCCGTGCAAGTGCCTCGTGCCAACATCCCTCTGCACATACATACACATACCGTATTAATACAAATATAAATATAAATGCAAAAAATAAATAAATAAATAAACAACTAAATAAATCAATATATATATATATATATACATATTCACGCTGAGTCAATCTGAGACCCGATAGGTTGACTTTCTGCTGATGATTCTTTTGTTGTATAAATGGAAAGCCAAAGAGGAACAAGAGCACGAGGTTATGCACGGCCTCACAAATGGGTGGACATGAATCCTCATGTACCGCAGGGTCCATGCCACACCATGTGGGAGATACCCGCAGCCAGCGACAGGTTGTGCAAGTCAGGCAATTAATCGGTAGCTTTCTTCGAAGTCGCCGTTTTCAACAGAGAGCCCGCCGCCTCTCCTAAGAGACAAGCGGCACGGCGGATGCGAACAATTCCCGACGCGCCCCGCGCCACATAGAACGTTTTGCTTTCCAAGTACCAGCTGGGTGCATGTGTCGTTTTTAGAGGACCCCTCAAAAATGGTGGTTTCCTTTTGGTGTCCCTAACCCAAAAACAGGTAGCCTCCAAAAAAGACAGACCGGGTCTGTGAAGGGAGCTAGCCAGTCCGGATAAAAGGTCCGAACCCCCTCCCAAAAAAGTAAATAACATAAAATACAAATGGTCCACCTACCCAAGATGGTGTCCAGTTCCACTAAGCCACCTCGGATATACAGCTACAGCCACTGTAAGGGTGTCCCGAGAGTAATGATTTGGGAGTACTGGAAACCAGCTCAAACACCAGTCCCAACTCAAAAAGCTCGAACTTGTTGCAGTTTATCCAGGCGCTGGATCTCTTGCAGGTTGCAAGAACTGCACTGAAAACAACTCACTTCAGGAGTGAGTTAGCCTAAGGCATTTCGATGGGAAGACCCCAACAAAGTTTGAAGTCCAGGCACATCCTGGAAGTGAGACAACATGCACATACTCAAGGCCGTTTTTTTTTTTTTCTTTTCGGGACCCCTCCTAGTCGCTACCATGGGATTTAAAAGCTCTAGGTCTGGCCGAAATCTTCGGAACCCCTCCTCACAAATAATAAGCAACACTGACCGAGTTGCAAACCGAACCGCTCCCTTCGGATTTTTCCGCCGCCTTTCTTTGGGGAGGTCTCACGCAAGCGGGCAGCCCAGGACTCCAACTCCTGGCATCGACGCGTTTCTCGGCCGCGGGCTTGGAGGGCTCAGAAGGCCCAGAGTGGTGTCCGGAGTGAGCAGTTGTTTCCTTGTAAAACCCGACTAAAAGGGGTAAGGCTGACCCCATATTCCACCAGTGAAAATCCATGGGTGCCCTTGAAAAGCTTAGATAAGAAAGAAGAACTTTTGTCCAGGAGCATCAACCCCTGTGTAACAAGGTGGGGGCCCCTCCAACAGTGGTTTGATGCCCCACTAAAATCAGGAACACCTCCATAGTAATAGACTGGAGTTGATTGATATGGGGTCAACATTATTTGGGCAGTAGGCTAGTTGATATATGGCTTGTCAAAGGGATGACCGTTTCCCTTTGACTTGCTGGTGCGACAGGTAGGGAATTCCCCTGACCCCGGTGTGGGGAACGAACCGGATCCGGGGATTCCCGAACAACGGAAACCATCGGGGATGGTTTATCTCGGGGTCATTCCCTCATTCCCTGCTGAGCAGGAGCAAGTAAAAGGGGTCCATGTTGAGAAACTGACATGGGGGTTGATCAATATTCCTGGCCCCCAAATGGCCATGGCTAACTTTTTCCACTGAGTGGGGGAAAATCAAATTTTCTGGGTGGTGTTCCCCAATGCTTCGATCAAGCCCCAAGTTTTCTTGGTGCTCCAAGCCCTCAAAAGCTCGATCTCCTGTTGTAGGCTTCACGGAAAAGCCAAGTTCGTGTCCAGAGGTCTAGGGGAAAATTCGTTCACACTGACAGGCCATTGATTTGTGCTGCTTACTCTTCTATTTGACCCCTGGAGAAAGTACACATATTTCCAGTGGTGATAGATTCCCTTTAAAACCAACAGGGGAAATACCAAATATTCTTAAGCAAATGGAAGTACTATGGCTTCGCACTTGGGATAGGTGAAGCCCGATTGGAATAATTGAATCACTTGTTGGTACACCACCAACTGGTGGACGAATCGAATGGTGTGAATTCACGGTTTGACAAAGAGGACCCTCAAAAAGGTTTCGATTTTCATTTCGAACAGCCCCGACCAGCGATTTGGCGCCAATTGGTCAAACAACTGGCAAGCAAAAAGCTGCGCTTGACATCACTGTCCTCGAAAAACTGTCGCCACTCTCTTTTAGGACTCCGTGAATCAATTCATCCACGTCTCCCCCAGAAATTCGCTCAGAAGCTGGGAACATGCGATCTTTCCTAGGTCCTCCAGGGGAGAGGTTCGAATAAGGGTACGATAAGTTTTCTGTTCAGGACGTCTATTTTAGTAGGGGAACCCTACCAACCAAAAAAGTTGGTGAGTAAGGACACTACTGGGGGACCTAGTTTCCTTTCCGTTCCTTGCCTAGGGGCCCTCTTAGAACCCGAAATCAACCCGACCCCCCAAGCAAAGGTACAGCACATCCGCCTGGAAGTCCTTGCCCGTGTCCTGGCGGCTCCGATTTCGAACAGTTCCCCGACGGGAATTCACCAAGGTGTGTAATTTCGTTTTATAGAGTAAATATAAGAATGCATATTCAATTTTAGGATCCTATAAAACAACCAAAATAAAATCAAAACAATTAAAAAAACAAAAAAAAAAAAACAAGAGATGGTGTCCCTTTTTGGGGCTCGGTGAAAGGAAACCGGAGAACGAACAAAAAACGCCTTCCCAGGGGTGGTCCAATCTTTAAAAGAAAATCCCCGCGCCGCGCACCGAATTTTTCGGCTGAATTCAGAGGACCGCCAGGGCGGGGAGGCGCCCCCCAGGAAGTCCATTCAGCGAAAGACCAGCGAGCGATGCGAGCGCAGCCTCTCGGTGGCCTCAACGATCCGTTGCTTGAAGTTTGCCATCCCTTTGCGGACATGCCCCCGGGCAAAACAACAAATATTTTTCCAGTATTGATAGATTCCCGCTAAAACCCACCAGGGGAAATCAACCAAGATTCTTAAGCAAATGGAAGTCATACCATCGCGCAAGGCGAGAACCTGACAGGGTGGTCAGTAAGCCTTCTTATGTTGATATCATGCTGAGCCTTGTCCTTTTGCTGCCTGCGTTACCCAAATAGAGCAAATTGCAAACCACATCTAGTCGCACAATGAAATCCCCCAACGGAAGGTTACTCGAACCTTCTTGATCAGTTTACAAGCAAGATGCCATTTTCATGAACCCAAAGGTGCAAACACTTACTGCTGGTCGCGTGTAGGAGGGTCAAACCATGCCGCCTTCTGCCATGCCCGGGAGCTACACTTAAACCCTAGGCATCGCCTCCATTGCATCCATGCACACCTTTGAAGCTTCTGTTCACATTGGCATGTGCGGAAACAAAAACTAAGACGACCACACAAAAAAGAGACAACGACAAAACAAAAAACGACAGCAACAAAACAAGCAAGAACATGCGGCCGCAAAGAAGTTTCGTGGCTTCATCATTTCCCCCAACCGGATCCACCTCAGCGCAGGCCTCCCCCTGCGCCTGCACGCTGGCGTGAGGTTGCGCGTAAAGCGAAGAGACAGGGAGATTGGAAGGGATTGGTCCAACTCAAGCCCGACCTTTTCGATCACCCGCCTTGGCCTATGTTAGTTTTCGTTAAACACAAAATGATGACGGGAAGCGAACACCAGCGTGCCCAATCAACAATACATCGCTGAGAGGAAGCGAAAACAAAACGTGCTCTGGCAGAGTCCCTTCCCGGCGCTGACCAGAAATGTTGACTGAGTGAACTCCGCTGGTCTGGAAGAGGTACATGGAAGCAGGATGAACAAAAACAAAGCGATTCTTCTACAAAGGGCCGAAGCGATCCACAAACCGAACCCCATGAAGATGTGTTTCTAGCCCACCCAGCACTCAGTTTCTGAATATCTGCGCGCACATCACAAGTTGGTTCGCTAAGAATATGATAGAAGGCACCCAGTTGAGGCAACTCCAGGAACTCAAGTAGAACCTTAGCCAGCTGCCAGGCAGAAAGCTGGTGGTCCTCCGAACGCGACGACCATCTTGCCAATCCAATGTGATGCCAATTGCTCACCACGTCCACTCTCCGGAATTGCAGGTCTTCAAATTTAGGCCAATCCCCGCCAAAAACATCTGCCTGTTGACCTTTTGAACCGCACCAAAAAGGCAGTGACCCTCAAAAGAAAGAATCACCTTTGAGCAGGTTTCACTAGTTGGACCAGGCAGAAGGGTTGCTCATTTCTCAACGCACATTCCTCCATGGGCAACCATAGAAGCGGACGAGCGGCTTGTGGAGGACTCGCGTTTTTCCTTTTGGGGAAGCTGTCCTTTGATTGGCTAAGTACTGCCAGCGCCTGCTTGGGCGAACCAATGCTGATGCCGGCCTGGCAAGCAGAACGTGATTGGTATCCCAGAGTCTCGCATTTGCTGATGGGGGGATCGCCGTTTGGCACTTGACGGGGAACCACAAGGAGACCAGCTAATTTGGGCGA
Organism: Effrenium voratum; assembly: GCA_963377175.1. Lineage (NCBI taxonomy): Eukaryota > Dinophyceae > Suessiales > Symbiodiniaceae > Effrenium > Effrenium voratum. The sequence continues at coordinate 180,677 of CAUJNA010003281.1, forward strand.
CCCTAATGTGACAAACACCCCATAAGGGCTCGAGGAGAGTGAGATTGTTCTTAAAACCAAAGTCATGAGAGTCGGAGCGACATGATAGACATTGTTGGCGCCTCGTAATATGAAGTTGAAAAAAAGGTAAGCGCATTTGCGCCCCCTCAAACAGAGTTGGCGCAAATGAGATCGAGATCCCGAACAGGGCATGCTTTGTGCTAGCACACAACAAAGAACGCAGAGGTCCACTGGAACCCCAATGGAAAACCACCCTCGCAACAGGGACAGTGTTTGGGCTGTCTGCGTGAACTTTGGGTTGGAACCCGCAGAACCCGTATCAACCCGACAAAAAAGTGAGGGACCTTGCTCCACACCAAAAAAAAACGGGTCCCCGAACATTGATTCCAACCGTGCCCCTTGCCGGTCACCAAGTCATTTCAAGCGACCTTTCCCCACAAACCCGACGACCAACAACTCTGGGCAATCAACTTGCTGGAAGGCACGCGAAACCGGTGAGACCTCTGTGCAACTACATGGAACTACATACATATGCAATTCAACTGTATTGCGGGGGGGAATACATGTATATATATATACATATATTTTGCAGCTCCAGTAAACCCATGCGAGGAAATTAACATCTCAGACTGCACTGATAACCAGGAAGCAGCCGCTGCGATGAAATGAGAACATTGAGCTGGGGAGTCACGAGTGCAACAATCACGTGAAAAGTTCTGCTGCGCGAGTGTTCACACCAAGGCGTGGCAAAAGCAGGAAAGGGACCCCGGGTCGCCTTCGTTGTTCTTGATCATGCGCAGTCTGAACATGTGTGTCGTACAGATATATATATATATATATATATCTACATATATACATACATGTGTATATATGTTCCAGGCTTCCTTTTGCCCCCCCCCCCCCCCCGCCAATGGTCACGCTCAGTCAAGAAGGTGTGTGACCGTACAACCCCCCCGCCCCCCTCTAAGATGGGTGGGGGAGGTCCATGGTTCTTACGGGAGAATGGTAGCACAGTGTGACCGCCTTTAAGATGGATGGGGGTTGGGGTCCACGAAAGGTAGCACAATGTGACCATGGTTCCAACACCGCCCGCCCCCCTGTGGGAATGGGGGTTGGGGTCTATAGTAGGCAGCAAAGTGCGTTTGCCACTGGCGCGTTGCAGCGCACTTGGTTAGCACTTGGCTGCGGCGCTGCAAGCCACAAACTGCGTCGTGGCATCACGGTTGGTTCAGGGTTGGTTTACAGTGGGTTTAGGGTGGATTTGGGGTTTGGGTTGATTTACGGTTAGGGTTGGGGGTGGTTTGGTTTAGGGTAGGATGTTGCGAGAGGTGCTGGGTGCTGGTTCACAGGGTGAAAGGGGTGTGAGTCTGGGACCGAAGCTGCAGGGCACGGTACTGCGGTACTGGACAGCATCCCCAGCACTGCCAGCATCATCCCCATGATGCAAATGATGCGGGGAAGGGGGGGGGGGGTTGGCAGCCTGGGGACTGGAACATAGATATATATATATATATATGTATACACATGTACATCTACACTTATCTGTATATATATACAACATATGATATTGGCACCTGCGTCTACCTTAAGGCGCTCTGTTTCGATTCGACCCCTGGGCGTCCTCCGTCAAAGCGGTGCGCAGCTGCGCGGCGGAGCGCTCCGCCGAGGCCAGGAAGGTGGCCTCGAGAGCTCGCCGGGAGCTCCCGGAGGGCGGCGTGACATTTTGGGCGCCGAGGTCCCGTTCTTTGGCGAGGCCCCGGCCGCTTGTGTGGAGGTTCCCAGCCTTAAAATGCATAGTGCCCATGGTTCGTTTTACCGGCGCGAGTGCAGTTCTCTGATTTCATTACCTAGGTCCGCCAGTCGAGAGGTTAGAATTAGGGTACCAACTTTCTCTGTAGTCTATTTTACTAGGGGAACCCTCCCCCGGAACTGGGGGACCCAGTTGGGGTGGCTTGAAAAGGGAACCAAAGCTTGGAACACCATCTGGGTCCGGAATTTTAAAGACCCTATGATAAGGGATCTAGGGATGTACCCCGGAAAAAATAATTACAAAATCGGGAGTCGCCGTTTTTTTGGGCTTTTCGGGGATTTGGAGTCCGCTGCTGTGGTCGAGCTTAGTCTAAGAAAAGGCTTCAAAATCCAAAGCAATTGGAGGCAACCTGAGTCAACCTGAGATTTGTGTCTTGTTCTGATCCTTGGTGCTCCAAGAAATGTGTTTTCTGGCTTCATCTGAAAGACTCGCCGTCCTGTTGGATGGGGCAAGGGAATCTAAAAGGACCCCCCAAGACAAACATTTTTCCCTTGGCCAAACGCACACATTGCTTTTGGCCAGGCAAATGACAAGCCATGAAAGGAACTTGTTCAGAATTTCAGGCAGTGAGCCCAAGTCTGAACTAAGGTCAGGATCAATATCTGTGAGCAACTCCAGATCGTTTCCCAATACGGTGGAAGTGAGCGCACCACGCAGAGTCAGCGGTGACAAAGATGCTAATTGTCTTGCTTCAGAGGCTCCAAATTCACGGAAGGAACGAGAACAGAGGCTTCGATCCCGAAAAATGACTGAGACAAGGAAGATGTTGTGGGTTCCATGCCTGCAAAACAAAGAAGAAGAAGAAAAACGCGTGATGCCTACATGCCTGGGTTGCATGCTGCAACTCCTCCCTAACGAGTTCTGTCTCGATGCCTCCCTGAAGGCCAAGAATCAAAGGCGGTCGCAAAGTTGATGGCGATGCGAGGAAGAATGTGCATGTTGTGTGTGTGTGTGCGCGCAACTAATAGTCGAATATAGGTCAAACATAATAAGATGTAAAAATCAGCATGAAATATTCTAGTCCACAATGAGTCAATATTTGATTTAGCGACAAGTTTGGTGTTAAGCAACTTTGAACGAGATACTCTTTGCCAAGCCCTCTGCGTGGGTTCCGACAGCTATGGAAAACTGGCACAGAAAAAAACGACTGGTCCAGAAACTCTTGAAAACAAACCCGAAACAGGTACCCTCACAAAGCACAGGTCTGATGACAGCAGCGATACGAAACGTCAGCATGGGCGACTTGGCCAGTGCCGATGCTCTAGGCCGCTACTTTTTGCCCATCCAATGGTTCCGTATATGTCGTCTTCAAACAGCACTTATGCCAAAGGGTGGCCAAAAAGGAACAGATACTCAGGAAACCATCGTGCGATTTCTACAACAATTCAAACACCCGAAGGACCTACATCTCTCGCTGGCGACTCCCGCCCTCGCGGGGTGGGAGGGTGGGACTTGCCGGAAACACCCTGTTCAGTCCACAGGCATGAGACACAAGCCCAAAACAAGGCGCCCATGGCGGCGCCCATGGCAAGCGAGCCCACTCAACACAATCAGAGACAGCCTCCGTCCGCAAAAACCTATCGCCCACATTGCCGAGAATCGGAATGCTTCGCAGCGAGCAAGCTTCAGTTGGCCACTCACGACCGTGTGAGCATCCTTTCTCATTGATCCAGCTGAGAAAGGTGAACATGTGTGAGCAGCTACCACTTCACGCATAAAGCCCCAGTCTGAGGCACATGGCGACCTCAGAGATGCCCTCTCGTGCGGTTTCGCAAATAAAAGAGTCTGGATAGACCGGAGGCTTCCGCGCCATTCTCCAAAGAGAGGCTTGGCCGAGCTGAGTAGAAGCGTTGCTGGCAGTTGTGTCACTGCACAAAAGGCGGCCCTCGTGATCGAGGTTCCACAAAAAGCCCAGCCCAACGGCAAGCGACACGAAGCCACAAAGCCACTCCGGGAGGAGCTCAATCACAAAGGAAGCCACCGGCGTCCAAAGGGACCAGGTTTGTTGACGTAGGGCCCCAATGGCACCAGGCAACCCGCCGAGTGGCTTTGACGGCTGAGGACCATCTTTCTGCCTGTCCCCCAAAAATCCACTGAGCCAGCCAGACTCTGAAATGGACACAGTTGATGTGAAAACGATCCAAGAAGAAGAAATATGCGCGCATGTGTCAAAATGGTTTCCCTTTAAACCAACCCGAAAAGTGCACCTTTCGCCTCAACAAAAGACAAACAACCCACCGCGGGACCCTGTCTCGCCCCAAATTTGGGCTCCGCGCCAGCGTGGAGTTTCTGGCTCTCAGTTGCTCAGCCTCTCGCTGGATCCTGCACGCAAAAATTGGAGCGACCGATCTGCCAGCTGTCTCGGGTGCAACGTCCTGTGTTACGATGGCAATACAGGAGATATGGCTGTGGATCAAGACCCTGTACCCCTGGTGAACATCAAAATAGGTGGCAAATGGATGTTCATCCACCCCAAAATGGAGGAGCCATAGGCTATGGCCCATGGCCATATCTACACATTGGGACGGACACTTCGGCTACGCCTTGGCAACGTGGTTTCTCCTTTCGAGAATCCTGAGAATTCGAATCATGTCCCCCTAAAACAAACTCTGAGAAATGTTAGTAGTGGGGTCCCCCGGCTTTTGGCCAGAACTGGTTTCGATAGCAAAACAGTGTTCAGAATGCAATTGTTGAGTAAGACCTTATGAAGGACCTCTCCCGCAAGGCAACCCATTAGTTTGAGAGAGAAAAAACAAACAGCTCAAGATACAACTTTTGAGATTGAGTAAGATCTCATGAAGGGAACCTAATCGAGGCTTCAATAAGTGTGAAAAAAAGCGCTCAGAATACAACCTTTGAGTCAGACCTTCTGAGTGGAACCTAATGGAGACCCTTATCGTAAAAGCCTCTCCCGCTCAGGTGGCCCCGATTGAAGCACATCTGGGGAGCTTGTCCGAGTTCACCTGGTTTCCAGAGAGTTTGGTATTGGTTTAGTATTGGCTATGTTACAATTAGTATTGGCAATCTTTCGGGTCGGGTGGAGGGGTTGTTAGTCTTGGAGGCCCGCTTATAAACAGGAAGAAGGGATTGCTCTTTGGTGGCTCTTTGGTCTGCGCTTACTCTTTTGTTGAACTTAGACACAAATCGTGGAATTTGGGACGCCAGAATGAGGAGGCCATCCGGTAACCTCTCACGCGGGCTGATGAACAAAGCTTATTGACAGAAATTCATTGCTGAAGCATGGATGTGCAAGCCCTGCCACCGAACCCACCTGATGAAGCCTCGGGGGAAAAAAAACATGTCAGCTCAGAAGTGATGCCCATTGAACCCCATACGAGCAAACCCACGAATGGGCAACCCTCACTTTAACGCATCTCTGGCAACAGGCTTGCCAGGTTGCTCATGCAGGTGTGTCTTTAAAAAGACGGGGACCCCAGAACGGATTTCGGCCTTCCCTTTGGTTTCCATTCACTGCAAGTCCTGGACTGCTCCGCATGGAGAACCTCGATCTCCTAGCCAAACTGAGACGGGGCGCGCTGCACAAGCAAGCGGGTGATCAGGTAACGTCTAGCTGCGCTGTTTCTGCCATATGGCTGTGGGTCAAAATTAAACCACCAGGGGACCGCAGGCTTTAGTCCATGTTTCCTTTCAGGGCTCGATTACCTACCGGCGCTTTTGTGGGTTGCACAGCCAGAAGCAAGGCACACTGAGTTGTGAGTGCCTGATCCCTGGCCGTCCCGACTCCGCTGCGACATCGCCGACTGCAAGTGCCACATGCTTGCAAAAGGAAATCTGCTTGCGGCCACCGACTGCAAGTGCCACATGCTTAAGCCCGAGTATGTTGTTGTCACAGCTGGCAAGCTTACCCCCGCCCCAAAGCGCCTTGGACATCTCGGCCATTTTCTTCTGCGCGACCTGCGGGTCAAATGGCCGCATGCGAGCTGCGAGGCTTTGCCGAAAGGGCCAAGTCAAGATTTACCGTGACCCTACTGAGGGTGGTCTGAGACAGTTGTGGCAAATTATCCTCTGGGGCCACCAACATGGAACCTGCCAAGGGGTCCTGGAAGACTTATTTTTCCTTTGAAACAGACCCTCCCATGAATTCTGTGTTGGACAGAAGGGTAAAGAGTGTCTTGGTGTTCGTGGAACATTCAGACCTTCCAAGGACGAATTGCAACCTTGAAATTGGGCTGCCCGTGGTGTCAAAACTGAACACCTCCCTATCTTGACAGTCTCTGGAGGGACTTCTCCCATCCCTTCGAACAAAAGTAAAAAATCGCTGGCCGCAAGCTGAGTTTCGACTCCCTTCCTTGCGTCAAATATCTCCCTCTCTCTACGCCTCCTCTCGCTGCATATGTTCGTATATGTATATATATACATACATACATACATACATACATACATACATACATAACATAACATAACATAACATAACATAACATAATATAACATAACATAACATAACATAACATAACTAACATACATACATACATACATACATACATACATACATACATACATACATACATTACATACATACATACATACATACATACATACATACATACATACATACATACATACATACATACATACATACATACATACATACATACATACATACATACATACATACATACATACATACATACATACATACATACATACATACATACATACATACATACATACATACATACATACATACATACATACATACATACATACATACATACATACATACATACATACATACATACATACATACATACATACATACATACACATACATACATACATACATACATACATACATACATACATACATACATACATACATACATACATACATACATACATACATACATACATACATACATACATTACATTACATTACATTACATTACATTACATTACATTACATACATACATACATACATACATACATACATACATTACATACATACATACATACATACATACATACATACATACATTACATACATACATACATACATACATACATACATACATACATACATACATACATACATACATACATACATACATACATACATACATACATACATACATACATACATATACATACATACATACATACATACATACATACATACATACATACATACATACATACATACATACATACATACATACATACATACATACATACATACATACATACATACATACATACATACATACATACATACATACATACATACATACATACATACATACATACATACATACATACATACATACATACATACATACATACATACATACATACATACATACATACATACATACATACATTACATACATACATACATACATACATACACATACATACATACATACATACATACATACATACATACATACATACATACATACATACATACATACATACATACATACATACATACATACATACATACATACATACATACATACATACATACATACATACATACATACATACATACATACATACATACATACATACATACATACATACATACATACATACATACATACATACATACATACATACATACATACATACATACATACATACATACATACATACATACATACATACATACATACATACATACATACATACATACATACATACATACATACATACATACATACATACATACATACATACATACATACATACATACATACATACATTACATTACATTACATTACATTACATTACATTACATTACATTACATTACATTACATTACATTACATTACATTACATTACATTACATACATACATACATACATACATACATACATACATACATACATACATACATACATACATACATACATACATACATACATACATACATACATACATACATACATACATACATACATACATACATACATACATACATACATACATACATACATACATACATACATACATACATACATACATACATACATACATACATACATACATACATACATACATACATACATACATACATACATACATACATACATACACATACATACATACATACATACATACATACATACATACATACATACATACATACATACATACATACATACATACATACATACATACATACATACATACATACATACATACATACATACATACATACATACATACATACATACATACATACATACATACATACATACATACATACATACATACATACATACATACATACATACATACATACATACATACATACATACATACATACATACATACATACATACATACATACATACATACATACATACATACATACATACATTACATACATACATACACATACATACATACATACATACATACATACATACATACATACATACATACATACATACATACATACATACATACATACATACATACATACATACATACATACATACATACATACATACATACATACATACATACATACATACATACATACATACATACATACATACATACATACATACATACATACATACATACATACATACATACATACATACATACATACATACATACATACATACATACATACATACATACATACATACATACATACATACATACATACATACATACATACATACATACATACATACATACATACATTACATACATACATTACATTACATACATTACATTACATTACATTACATTACATTACATTACATTACATTACATTACATTACATTACATTACATTACATTACATACATACATACATACATACATACATGCATACAACAATTAAATATAACATATGCAGGTGTATACGTTATTCATTACCGTACATATCTGTGAGATGTATTGTGTTTTTTCAGCTGAACCTGGCCTGGCCATAGCTCGGCGTTCGTCTTGGGCCATCCCCATCCTCGCCCTGCAACGCCCGGTGTGGTGGTGGTCAAAGCGCTGGGATGTCGGTCTAAAACCTCCAAGCAACCGCTGCCTTTTGGACAGCACGTGCCAAGGGGATTTTGAGTAACAACAGCTGGGGGATGTAACAAAAGGATCTTGGTTGCAGTAAAAGTAGGTGTGGGCTGCCGGGTCATGCTTCCCGATGTCCTTTATGGTTGTCGCATATTAAAGGGCTTGACCGTCCCTGCGGCAAAGTCTCTCTCTTTTCTACATGGCGCGTGTGACTGACCCATCCCCAACAAGGCTCCGGTTCACAAGGCCCCCGTTGGTCGGCAAGGCTGAAAACCAATGCAGGCGAGTAAGTACACATTTCTCAGCTTCCCTTGTTGGCTTTAAAGGGAATCTATCACTGGACATATCTTCTCATTTCTTCCAGGGGGCGAAATAAGCCAATGGGCGTCTAATATCAGCTTCCCTCTAACTGGTTTGGAGCCCGGTGGTTTGGTGATTCAGGAATGGCTTTCCCGTTTACCACCCGCGAAAGCCAGGGGTTCAAATCCCCAAACCAACCCAAGCACCAATTAAGGCCATTTTGGACTGCTTGCGCATGCAAGTCTGCATGTGCTGTTTGCACTCGCTTTGCTTATTGTGTTGAGGTCCTGCTGAATAACATGTGTTTCACGGCTAACGGATGTGTAAGGAAGATGGTTGAAAAGGACATCCTGTTTAAACGTAACATTGAATACGTACTATGTGAATGATAATGTAAAACAATACATTTGGATTATGTCCGCTTTACAATACGTTTACATTTAGCTAGGAATTGCGTAGGACTTGATAAACATGTCAAGTACATGTCTACAAGGACAGAAATTCAGAGGTCCCAAATTTGAAAATTTTATGATTGACATCCATTTAAGCTCGGCTAGCGGCTAGAAATTGAGCAGAATGTAGTAAGTAGAGTTTCACAAAATCGTGTTCTACCTGGCCCCCAGCACTGTCATAGTCACAAACACTGTAAAGTGTGTACCAAATGCACATCTCCACCAAAGGCCGACTCTAACATTCAATTAGAATTGTATAAATTATATCTTAAAACTGGTTCCTTGCCGGATAGAACTTTACAATTCGTGACAATTCAAACACAACGTATTCCAGGGTTAGGAGTTCCCTTCCGGCAAACAAAAACACTGGTCAGCCCTGCCAAAACCAACTACCCGCAAACACTCGATAAAACCAAACAAACTTTCTCCCAGAACTCTTGGCAGAGTGACAGGCTACTTCTAGAAAGAGTGCCTGAGGATTGTGTTTGTTTGTTCTTCCTAGTTTATTTTGTTTTCTCAAGGTGTCTTTTGATGACTGCTTTGGTCAGGCGTGATCCAATGGAAAGAGTGTCTGGCCATGTTGCTTGGTTATTTTGTTGATTTATTTATTTTTGGCTCTGTCGAGTCTCTTTTTTGGAATCACGGCAATGCATTAGAACAACAGAAAAGACATATCACACATGCCTCAAAGCAACAAACAAAGGGCACAACTTACACAGGTCCAACAAGCACGAACACATGCACTGCCGCAGTCCCCTTTTCTAAAGGAAAGCTGTGATGCACATGTGAGCTCACCTTTGGTTACTCTTTGCTTCAAAAGCTCTTTGGTTACCCTTGGGTCCTTAAACCACTTTGTTTCAATAGCTGCAAACCAGGGCTGTGGGAAATGGAATCCACTTCTGTGATACAACAAAAAGGGGCCTAACCCCAAAGACTAACCCTCCATATCAAGGGGGAGAGTTTTTTTGTATCACAGAAGTGGTTGGATAAACCCCGAGTGATCCCACAACCCTGCAAAACCGCTTCTCTTGGGCCCACGGGGCCCCAAGGCCTCGGGTGCTTCCTCGTCCGGCAGCACATCCACCTCACCCGAAGGCCCCGAAGGCCCCGACGGTCCCGAGCTCGGAGCTTCTCGTCCCAGCCACTGCTTTGTGGCTACCCGACTTGGCGTTAAGCGGACGTGGGAAAAAAAGCAGTTCGGGGGGCTGGTGGCTGGCTTGTTTTGTGTGTGTGTTGTGAAACTTGGCCCTCTCCATTGAGATGGAACTCACACAATTACGGATCACAGAGTTAGATTGCCGTGGCAATTGCCGTGGCAATTGCCAGTACGACATGATCCATCAAACACAATGCCAGTACTCATATTGTCAGCGATTTGCCTTCTTAGTCACTACACTCGGGTGAAGCGAGAAAACACACCTATTTCCCTTTGCTTACCCACATACGCGCCATCTACTTTCACTCTGGGCTCTTTCGTGAGCACCAAGGTAGACTTCTACTCAGGGCTCGTTGCTTGCCCTCCCCAAAGCGAGCCTCCAGCAGCGCCAGCACGCTTGAGAGGACCTGCCGAAGTTCTTCGAAATGTGCTGACACGGTCCCTCCGGGTAGCTGGTGTCCTTTAACGTTTCCATTTATCACATATCCAAACAGCGTCCCCGATTTTGCGAAGCCCCCAAATGAACAAGCCCAAAACAGATCTGGCCCTTCTTGTCGAAGGGTATCCTTCTCAGGTTGGTTCAACTGGCAAAAAGGAAGGCCGCAATTTCGGCTTGGTTCCCACGATTTTTAACACAATGCCCATATCCTCGAGATCCCTTAAGAAATGGATGTCCCAAATGTCCCGTTCCGTTGCATAAAACCAGCTGGAGAGTGCAGGCTGCGTTCCATGGCTCATTTGTTGATACGCCTGGAACAAAGTTAACTATATGTACAGTGATTCCCCCTAAAACAAGAAGATGAATGACACCTCAAGGCAAAATTCACAGCTATTCATGGCTCATAGAGGTGAAGAGTTATTCCACCACGTCGTGGTAATTCCTGAAGAAAAAAAAAGAGATTCGGCTTCCATTCGACCGCAGAAGCATCCCATACAAAGTCAGTCCATGGCCTCCGAGCCCAGCTCTTGGGGCCTTGGGGCCTTGCCCGCGCCCCGCCAGCCCCGCGCCTCGGCGTGCTGCTGCATCTTCTCGTCCTGAACTTGAGGCCGCGAAATCTGCATCCGGAGGGGTGTCGATGTTTGTTGTGGCTGAAGGCACCCATGTGATTTGTTTGTTTCAGCTGCTGGTCCATGTTGTGGTGGTTTAAAGGGAAACCAAAAGAACAATCACCATTTTCGGGGGGGTCCCCCAAACAAACACGCATATCCTACTTCAACCTTATGCAACAACAACAAAAACACTTGAGACAGTGAAGGCGGACCTACATCCCCTTGCCAGGTGCAAGCCCAGATCAGCCTTGAGTGATTTACAGGCTCATTGACGGTGCTCTACTGGGTCTGCTTTATGCACCTCCCCGAGTACCAAGAGTCAGAGTCTGGGGCCTCTGGGGGGAGAGAGGGCCTGTGTTGGACTTGGACTTGCAAATGCCGAAGTTAGTCTTGAAAAGCTGTATTCTCAGATTTCCAGTACTTCATTTAGAATTGCCACTTCAGAAGTTAGTCCAAGGTTCGATCTCAGATTCCCGGTACTTCATTTAGTATTGCGAATTCCGAAGTTGGTATTGCCAAATTTGATCTCAGGTTCCAGATGTAGTATTGGCAAGTATTTACTCTCAGATGCCCAACTGTCAAATGAACCACCGCTTAATAATAAGGCTTTCATCTTGGACCTTCACACCCACTCAAAAAAAACAAAAAAACATTGAAACACGCATATTGTTCGGAGGATCTGGGGCTCCTGCGGGGTTCCCCTTTGTGTGACTGCCTGGCCTTGTTTCGTTCTTTCTGTAGAAAATGGTCTAAAACATGTCATGGCGCGGGACTTGGAAAGCCGATGGTCCTGATCTACCCAACGCCTCGGGGCTTAAAGAAACCACCCGTGCCCCGCGGAGCTGGGGCTTTGATCTCCTCGGCCTTAAACTGCCTTTCGAAACTTGTTCGGGACAGAACAACTTTCGAGCAAGAAGACCCTCGAAACAGTCGCAAGATTCTGAATTCGGACAACAACTTAGCTGGCGGTAAAAGATATGGACCCCTTTTTGGAGCTCTAACTTAGCTGGCTGTAAAAAATATGGGACCTCTGTTCAAGGCAAGCACATAAACCATGGCCCAAAAGGAGGACCCATTCTTGACAACCCCCCCAGCTATAACAGCGGGTGCACCTGTTGACACGCGGAAGTTGCACTTCCAACATACCGGTGTCCGACTGATGGGGGAGACTCAAGATGCCACACTTGGTGGTGTTTTTGTCGAGGCCCTGTTTACCTTGGCTCAAAGGGAATCCAAACGGAACATCGAATCCATTTTGTGAAGTGCTGATCTATATTCCTGGCCCCCAAAAAGGGTAACTTTTCTCATTTATGTCATCTTTTTGGTGGTTTTCTCCAATGGACATCCCATGTAGAGGGTCTTTTGATCAACCCCCGTATGTTGGGGGTCCAACGCCCTCTCAGATCGCCAGCGGTCATGGGCAAAAAACAGAGGGTATCCCTTTTTGGTTGGTTGAGGTTCAAGGGGAACCCTTCCCAAGGGGGCGGAATCCTTTTTTGGTTGAGGCTAAAGGGGCACCCTTCCCACAAAAAAATGACTAAAACATGGGGGGGAATGAATCCACTGGTTGCAACTCGGCCCTCGAACTTGACGAGCCGAGTGAATCGAACTCGACACATCTGAGCGCCAGGTCCTCCTGACTGCTCGTGGCATCGCGCATCACCCGGAGGAGCTGACGGAAAAGACAAAAAATCGGATCGGCCCGCGCGCGGCCCACGAGTTCGGCGAGTTCCGCCGGCCCGAGGCGAGCAAATAGGTCTGCTTGAAACCAACTTTGGTCCGACAAGAACAGGCAACCCCCCCAGATCTTTCCGGCGCCTATGCCTACCGAAACGGGATCTCGCGGAATTTTCCCCGGAGCCTTGGTGGGGCAAAAATCAGAAGGCCCATGGGTGGTTTTTTTTGGGCAGCTGTGGAGATACGTGGGATGGAGCTCCAGTGTGTTACGCATGTCTTCAATGTGCGAAACAGATCCTGATTCAGCACTGCCACAGGTCCACCCACCCGGCATGAGGGAACCAGGGGAAGTCCATGGGAGCCTAAGCAAGCCTCCTGAGGCCACTCCACTCCTGAAAAGGAAGCCGTTTCGGCCAGCGGCCACGACGGGACTATGCAAATATACCTGGACCCTCAAAAAGGAACATTTTTTTGCTCATTACGTTATTTTTGGAGCGGAAATTCCGAAATCTACGCGGAAACTGCCAATTTCATGTTCCGCACCCATTGTGTGGCAAAATCCTGCAAATTTGGCCACCAGAAATGCGCGGAAATCGGCGGAAAATGCGCGGAAATCGGCGGAAAATGCGCGGAAATCGGCGGAAAGCCCAAAACCATTTTTTTTGAACATGGCTGGTCGAACCGAAATGTGTTTTTTTTTTGGTAAATGAGCGTGTTTTCCAACAATGCGCGTTGTTTTTGCTTTTTAAGGGAAATGTTAGGAAATTGTTCTCAAAGAAGATCTAGGTATGCAAATAAATCTGGGACGTGTCGTTCTTTTTTGAAGGGTACCCCCCCCCTTTTTGGAAGATGGTCTTACAGGGAAACCAGAAGGAAAACTGAAGCCATTTGGCTATGAATTTTAATAAGGGATCCTTTGGTGGACATCATTTAGGTGGGGATTCATGTCCATCAATCACTTTTGAGGTGGTTCCCTATTAAACATTCATGGAGGTGCTCTTCCCCCCAAGTAAAATTTGCGGTCAATTCTTGAGCTACCTCTCCAAGCCAGCGCCTGCCTCGACCACAGGCACTCCTGGAATGGTGGCCCCCAGTGGCATCGTGACCTCAAAGCGCAGAGGATCTACATGCGCTGCAAACAGAAAAAGGAGGGAACCCACAAATGGAGATGCCCCCCCCAAAATAGGAAAAACGTTCCTCTGGTGATGGCTGTTTGGATTCGGAAACTCATCAAGGAGCTTGCAAGACCCAATGTGATATGGGAACCCGCAAGTGTGCTTGCCCAGTGCTCTTGCCACAGCTTGCCCTCCAACTAGGGGCATGCCAGGCTTCACATCACACTCAATCACTGAAACCGACTGAAGCAACTGGCTCTTGAGCGAGCGCGTGCGCGTGTGGAACTTTTCCTGAACTCAACCCCAACCAGCAAGCGCTTGGCGAACTCCCAAAAGAGCCCGCGGGAAAGGATCGCGCCTCCATATGGTGCGCTTTCGTCACCATCTGGCCTTCGCAAAACCCCACGCGCGTAAATCCCCGCAACACTGCTGAACCGTGGAATGCCCGACAAATGATCATTGATTCTATCAGTTGCTGGTAACCAAGCGGCTCATGCGATCATAACCTACCAGCTAGCAAAGCTTTATGCTGATGAATCTCTCCTAAACATGACTTCCATTGGCTCTGATCCTCTCTTCTGCCTGCAAAATGGCCTTCGATGATCACCTGGCCAGGGAGACATGCTTCCAGCCAGTCCAGGAGTCGACATGGCTGCAATCTGCGCATGCGCTGATCATTTCACATTCCCCACATTTTGCTGCCATGTGCAAACTAAACTCACAAAAATATCAGCCATCTTTTTTCCAATCTGTCCCACGCCATATCTGTCCCACTCACACAAATATCGGCCGCCGACAATTCGAAGAACCGGGCAGGATGAAGCAGCTTGAAACCCAAAGCTTGGTGCTACTTCCTCCTGGCAGCTGCTGGCCCTGTCTAGAGGCGTTCAAAAGGCGAGCCTGCAGCAAACAAGAAAGCACACTCCAGATGGAGTGATCCAAAGATACGTCCAAGAGAAGCCATTCTTGCGAAGGTCACTTTGCGCTTCTCTGTTCAATCCCAAGCTTGTGCGGTTGTTAATGCTTTGTTGGACGGTGCATGACATGGAGGTGTGTGTCACAAGTTAGACAGTCATTTATGGATTTTCCAACCCACGGCACCGCGTAGAGGGAAAGGTGCTTCTTTGATGATCTAGCATCCCCCAGCAAGTGTTTATTCCACCAACTTGTAGGGAACATGGATGTTCCAAATACTGATAAACAGTTTTTATGATAAACACTATGTTGCTAAACGTATGTATGGTGCACCAACTGCAACGTGTGTTATAAAGCAATGATAAGTAACATGGTCATGTTGTTGGTGTAATGGTGCTTGATAACAATAGGATTTCTGATGCTGCATTTGCCTTTGGTCAGAAGCCCTCTAGCTGGCCTCATTATTTCACCATTGTCAACGTCACCCCCTAAGTGGCAGAGTAAGGGGGACACAACCGCAAAAACCAGTTTCTGACTTCGATAACCCCTAGAAACAGCCAACCTAATTCCCAACAGCAATCAGCTCTTGGGTTTCTAGCTCTAAGCCAGGGGGTGCTAACAAGTTTTCGCCGGGAACTGCCTGGAACCCTGAGCCTCCTGTGTTAGCCAACCTGGGTAGCAATGACCCCAAAAGTGACCTTCGCAAGAAGCACACCCGCGGCGCGAGAGGGTGGGGGAGGCGAACGCCTCACTTCTCCATCCACCTTTGGGCCTCCCCAAAGTCGCTGGCGATGCGCCTGGCCAAGCCGACCATGAGAAAGAACCAACACACCCTCTTCTTGTACTCCCCCTCGAGGGTCCCCCGTGATCACGTGATCTAGTTGCGTTAGATTTGTTCTGGGTCACAAAAGGCCTTCGTTGTTTTAACTTTGTTAAAAGGTATCTGCGAAGCTAAAGGGAAACCACCGAAACCAGCTTCTGACATTTCCCAATGGCCCCAGACCCCGCAGAATGCTTCAACCAACACATTCCAAGAAGCTTCCACCAAAACTGTCCGACTCCACTTCCAAAACCCCCTCCCAACCCCAGCCAACCGGGAGTCAAAACCCGGGCCTTCGCAGCACCTGCGCGCTGTTCCGGGCCTTGCGCATCTCGGGGCTGGTCCAGGGCCGACCCATCCTCGGACCCGGAGGTTGGGAGGGGGAAGGGGAAGGGGGAGGGGGAGGTTGGCTCGTTGTTTTTTGATGTTCCTGAACAATCAAGGGAAACACTGTGTTGGGGTTGCATTTATTGTTGGAGTTCCTTTTTGGTTGGCTTGAAATGAACCACCAAAAGGAAGGGTCACCATTCTGGGGGTCACGCCTTGACGAGCCAGACCGATTTCCAAAAGTCCCCTGAAATAAACACATCCAGATTCCCCAACCCTGACAATCCAATGTATGCACATATCGCCTACATTGGCCGACGCCCGCGTTTTTCAACTACATTGACCGATAAACCCGAATGTAGCCAATTTTTGGGGACATTCAAACCGACAACTTCCGACAAGGGTTCCGACAAGCCTTCCGGCAACAAGCTCGCCTCAATTTCGGCGACTCTATCCGACGACGCCCTCCAACCAGCCTTTTCCAATGCCTTTCCGACCGCTAACTTAACTCACAATGCAGGAAAATACAAAGGCACGCCGCAAATTGCTGTACGGACAAAACTTAAACTGCGAATGACTGGCAACAATTACAGGGCCCAAACAGGGCACATAATGATTCGAGCCAACCCCGGCTATCATTGTCGGTAAATGTTGGTTGCCTGGCATGCAACAGAAGGAATCGACTGGCATAGTGACTGTAGCAGATCCTGATGAGGACTTCCGATTGTAACGTTAACCATTTTGACGGGCTGGCTGGCTTGACGAAACAGTGTGGCGACGAAGCACATGTGCGATAGTTCAAGCTTTTCAGGCCACACCGTGAAGCACATTTCCAGAACTGGGTCACTCTAAGGCAACGCCGGTTAGCAAAGATCACTCAACAAACATAATTATTGCGCATGGAGGACAACAACTCCGTGCAAAACACCTCGCAGCAGGAGATCCTGCCAGCAGTCACTCTCAATAAAACCTATCCAAACGCTGATGGGGGTTGATAACCCCCCAACCAAAAAGGTAAAGCAGAATGATGCTACATCGTCGTTGTCCACAGTTACACAATTTCGTCAACTTGCCCGTGCGTAGCTTAAATGTGTTGCTTCCTGATTGCTTGCAAGCTGCAACCTCTGGCTTTGCGAGCTAAGTTTCTATTATGTTTGATGCGTGCCCACGCAGGGGCCATGGATCATCATGACAAGCTTGTTCGCGGGCCATAAGCCGTCGACCGAAGGCAAGGGGTCAAATTTCCAAGAATCACATCTCCAACCAAATACTTGCTTAACACCACGCCGCAACCCTGTCCAGAGCGCAGCCCATCTTAAAAAGCCCTTGCTGTTCAAAGCAGGTGTTTCATTTGTTTCCAGGAGGCTCACTTTGAAAGCATGCTAGCCTGCTAGCAGTTCCCAAGCACCATTCGAGCGGCAACTGCTTGCCACGCGAAATTTCACTGGTCAGATAGAAATTAAGGCTCTAATCCTGCCATGCCCCATGCCGCAATGCAAAATTCACAGACTTAACAAAAACAGCTTTGTCAAACGAGATGTGCTGGGAAGGGCTCAAGCGGCGGTCTTGAGGAGAACGGATATGACGCAGTCCAAGCCCCATATGTTTTTTTTTTGCAAGGGCTTGGTTTATCGATGAAACCCAACTAAAAAGGGCACGAGTAACATGTTTGCCTAATGATCTCCTTGATTAAACACTCCGAATGGTTTGGGGCATACAGTATTCCATTTGTCCGACAAACGCTTCTCCGCTGATAAGTTCTAGGCCGGCTTGCCAGGTGATACAATCAATCAATCAATCAATATCAATCAAGCCACATCACTTCCAACTCACGGTGCAAACAAAAATCGAGCCTCGTCCGACGTGTCAACACATGAACACAGTCCGGCAAAAAACATCACGCTGTTTCACGCTATTTCACGGTTTTCCGTTAATGTAAGCAAAAATAAGAAGACAATCCGACAACTTTTCACGCCAAATCACGCCAAATCACGGTTTGCCGTTTGCACAAGCAAAGGACAGGAACACAATCCGAGAAGAAGTCACTCAAGAACAACGAAATTTGTCGGGTCATTTACTCCAAATCGCTTGCTAATTTTGGGCATGCAGGTGTGAAGAACATGGTAGGGACATACTTTGGTCAGTCAGGGGGAATAAACGCACCTTGCTGAACTTCTTTTGGGTAGCAACAATAGACACCTGTTGGGCCTTTAGTAGACCAAGCTTTGAATAGGCAAGACTGAGCTTTTTGCATGACTGATGCGATCCCAGAGCTGATGCGAGTAGACAATCCGGATGCCGAGTCTCCAGCACGCCAATGAAAACTGAAGAGCACTGAAGACATGCATGCTAAGCTTGGTGGCTCCTTATCCGAGTTTACATAGCAATCAGTATCGCCAAGCTAATAGTACAGATTGCGCGTGCAGCATCATATATCCCATGCTCAATCGGCAAAACGCCAGGCCTGCCCACGCAATGTAGTCATTAACCTAAACCTACAAATCTGAGCTTAGATATTCATCATCTTGAACTGCATGTGTACATAAAGTCTTGCACATGCGTATATACATAAATTTGCACCTGCGTAACATGTGTATGTCTATGTTTTGCTTAGCGGAAACCGCTTTTTGGTAAAATAAACTTGGAGTTTCTTTTTGGTATGCTTGGACATCTTGCTGCGTAGATTGAGCACGCTTGACTGGCCAACAGTTACTGGGTGGCAGTTGGGAGTCGGCTCGGCAGGCCAATTTGGCTTGGCGCTCCTCATCTCAATCATTCGGCACAGCCAAAAACATGTCCATACTTGCAATCGCGTGTAGGCTGTACTGTTGTAAAATGAATCCCTGGCAGTTGATAGATGGCTGTGCTTTCCAATGCGGCTCAAGGTCGGCAAGTCCGTGCCTTTGGCGCAGAGCATGTTGAATTTGTAAGCTTATCACTTCAAATACGCATAATCCAAGATCAAACCACGTTTACATGGGCAATAGAGCTCGAGGGTGGCTTTGCGTTGCACGGTTGAACAATTTGCGTACTCAATACTTAGAGCGGCTTTCTCACAAGAGTGCACCAACGCTGCACGCACACACAGTCCCATAAGAATTGCCCAAGTGCACGAACAGAATCATTCCTGCAATTGTTGATTTGTTTGTTTGGCGTAGCCTGGTCATACGGAAAAACACTTGCGAGAGTCTGATGGCGAGCTCTCAACCATCGCTAGCTACAAACGTCATCAAATGTCCATGTCAGTAACGCGGTGTTTACATTTGCTGAAGCAAGTGCAAATTAATGAAAGCGAAGTTGCTACACAACAGGGCTTTGGCAAATAGAGCAAGTTAGCAAGCATGATCATTGGACCCATGCAAAACAAATATGCTCAACAAACTCCGCCACATTCGGGTTGAAATTTGACTATCGGACACGAGCCTTGTCAAATCTCATCATTTGCCAGGCCATATTTCGACATTCGACGGGGATTCGGCGAATGTATCATTTTTTTGGCTATATTTCGACAATCCGACAGGGATCCGACGAATGTTGTCGTTTTTTTGCTACATTGCCAATGTACCCCAAAAATTGCTACATTGCAATGTACGCCATATTTGCCTACATGGATTCTCAGGGCAACTAACAGGGGACAATATAACAAAATCTTCAGCAAGTGGACATGTCCTCTTTTTGAGGCTCGGCACCCTTCTTGGGGTTTGGTTCCACGGAAAACTAGGAGGCCGTCCCAAAAAGGTTTCCCTAACCTTGCACAACAGCCAAATGAGCCGTGGTCCGAAATTCTGGCATCAACGAACATGGTAAAATGGAGGGCTCGTTCCGCGGTTTCGGTGGGACACTTCGTAAGTTCACCATGTCCCTCCCAACTATAGACCGGACATTTTGACCCACACCTCGCACTTGCCATGACACAATAATCATCCTTTTGAGCTTCAGCCCTGCAGATCGTCGAGCTTTTGTGATCTCAATTGGGAGCCCGGGGACCGTTGTGGAGATTCTCTGCATGGGAGTTGGTCAAAAGGTCCATTACATGGCATGACCATTGGTTGGAAAACCACTAAAATGATGCGCAATGCAACTAATTGGGGAAAGTTATCCCACTAAATGGAAAAAGTTCTCTACCCATGGTCATTTCCGGGCCGAACGGAACATTGATCAACCCCACATGCATGTGTTGTCCAACAAACCCTATGGACGTGGGTAGGGAGTTGGCCTAGACGAACACGAGGACCCAATAAGAAAAACACTTGTGACGTCGCGTTTAGGGAAGGGGGGAAGGTGTCCGACATGCTGCAGATCCTTGGTGGGTTGGCCATTTTCGGGTTTGGAGAAGCGTTGCTGAAAGTCTCCCATGAGCCATGGTCAGAAATATGCGATTGACGGTGTCTAGTGCCATGGCCATGTAGTGACTATGTATAGCGGCTTTTAAGATTTTGGCGGGCAACATTTGTGGATGTGGTTGGGAACCTTAGGATATGCCATTCGAATCCCCCAAACAAACATCTGTGATTTTGCGGTTCCCCACTGAACTGGGGGGTGCAGGTTTGGTTGTCTCTCTCTTTGCGGACCAAAGGGAACCGGATCAATTTTAAGACACCCCCATTTCGGTCTGTCTGAACCAATTGAGGCCCAAAAAGGATGGTTCGGCTTCCCTTTGACAAACCCCCCCAAAAAAAGGAGGCCTCCAAAATTGACACGCCACTTGCTGTTTTGCCAGGCAGCTCATCCAAGAGGCTGCGCCCGCTGTCGAAGGCTGCGCTCTCTCCCCCAAGGTCCAAGCTCCTGCGAGGGGAAAAACCCATCTGGCTCCTTCCTGAGGGAAGCCCCTCGCCATAGGTGTCCTTTTAGGGAAATAGATGGCCCTGGTAGATTAAACCATATTTCTCTAGCAAAACAACCAAAAAGGACACCATAGCCCCTCGCCTTTGGCGAAAAGCAATGGCAAAGCAAAAGAAGGCCAAACCAGTTTGGGGGGTCCCTAATTTAGGCACGTGTTCATCAAGACCCGAACCCAGGGGTGGCTCATGTTCAAACATTTGGAACCCCCTGAGTTTATCTCCACAACTGGCCAGCATCTTTCCTCCCCGTAGACATGGGCGGGTACCTGCTTCATTTCAAGGGCAGGCAAACGTTTTGATCCACACCCAAGCTTCACAGCCAGAAGCAAGCCAAACAACCCACCATCACGCGCTCTGACTGCGAGACTTGCCCTGGTCGATGGATCAGCTTGATCCGTTTAAAAGCCCCCCCCGCCCCACTAGCTGACGAACAAATTGACCAAAAACGGGCACCTGCTTTGAACCACCCTCCATTTCAGTACGAAGAAGCAACCCAGATGTGCAACCCAGAAGCTAGCCTCGCGAATTGCTCTTGCTTACTACCCTCCATTTCAGGCTTTTTGTTGAACCACCCTCCCTTTCAGGCTACAAAGAAGCCACCCAGCAGCGTTGTGGATGTACCCCTCTTGTCCGGCGCTTTTGCTTTGGAGCCCGGGGCTTTGGAGCAAGTCTTGAAAGAAGCCCCCTGGTCCCTTCCACCCAAACCCGGCGAACCACCAAACGCGGGGTTAGCTGACCTTCGACTTCCAATGGCGTTGTCGCCCCCTGGAAGAAATGAGAACACACAACAAGGGCAAAAACAACCTATTCGTAGTTCAGCACAAGGAAGTAGATCTGAGGAAGAAAAAGAGCTGCCACCGAATCGAATCTTGTTCGCGGCCTGCCATTGACGTTGACCTTGCCCTCATACTGCACTCCCAGCTGCACCCGCGGCTTCTCCCCCCATTCGCTGCCCTTGTAGAACTTCCCCGTGCCGCGCAAGTAGCCTAGGACATGCACGAGTGAACCATCAAAGTGGTACGGTATACCCCCAAAATGGGTGGTTTTCCTTTTGGTGTTCCTTGAAAACCCCTAAAAAGGGGTAGGCTCACAAAATATGTGCACCGGACTGAAATCTAGAGCTCAATGAAGAGTTCATCACTTTTTCCAAGGGTCGGGCCCCCCCCCGCTGTTAGCACCAAGGGGCTGCCACCACCAAACTCCACACGCGGCAGCCTGCATGCTGGGCGCAGTCAAGCTTTCCGCTATTGGCAAATGAATCACGGGCAGATTACAATCATTGCAGATAAGCCCTTCCCTCCGGGAGGGGGCCGTTGCCTTGCAGTAGGGCAATTCTCTCCTCAGGGGATGACTGTGTTGCTGTCGGGCGGCGGGAATTAACCTGACTACAAATACCTCCTGCGGCTTTTACCCATTGGCCGTTACCAGCGCTACGTCTTTGCGCCTATATGGATAGCCCTCTGAGTCTGCTGATATGTTATATCTCGCACAAGGCCGCGGCCCGGACCCATGGGAGTCAGCTACAATTTTGGGGAGACAACTATGTCGGGGTACTACCCGGAGACCTACAACGTCGGGGAGGCATTTCTTGCCGCCAGGACTGCCAGGTGCACTCTTGGTGCACCCTTTGTTTGGCCTTTAGCAGTCATTGTGACTGCTCGCCTTTGGGAGCCTTGCGGCGACGGGGCCTGCTGGTGCTAGCAACTCAGTAGGCCTCTGCATGTTTTTTTCTGCTCGTGCAGTCATTTTTGGGCGTACAGTTTCCAATTTTGACATGTCATGCTCGTTCACGGGCGACGATACTCTGCTGCTGCTGCTGCTGCTGCTGCTGCTGCTGCAGATAAGCCCTTCAAACCCAACAAATGGATGGCTCCCCCAAACAAAAGGATGGCTCCCCCCAACCAAGGATCCCTTCAAGAACAAACAAAGGAGGGCGCCCCTCAAACAAAAAGACCTTGAAACCAACATACCGCAGGAATCCTTATGAGAGGCGAGCCCGTTTACAGGTGAGCTCGTCATACCATCTCCACATTGCACGAAGGAGTCCATGACCTGATGAAGGAAGCCTATTGAATATTTGGATGAGCCACCTACCAACTGGTGCTGATCGCCATGAATGGACAAAACTCGTCCACCCACAAATTTTGGCTGAGTTAAATAGGAACAGTGTACTTCTCTTGGGGTCCCTTTTCACCACCCCTAAAGGGTACATAGACATACACCCACTGGTTTGGAGAAAAGCAACACGCTGCTCCCTGCCCATGCGGTGGGGGGGGGGGGAGATGGTGGCAAAGTCATTCATGTATCACGCTCTTAACGCTCTATGCGTTCGTGAAAAAACAAAGAATCAATACACAAAAACACTACTCCGCTTCGAGCAATCCCCACGAGCTTACGACCGTGAACACGGTTGTGTGAATTCAAGCATGGTTTTCGAGTGGCTTGGGGCAAATGACTGCTCAACAAGCTTTGCGTTGAGAGCCTTATCCACCTGTCTGTGTGTCAAACTCCACTTGTCTGCGAGCCGATCTAGAGAACTCAAACATTGGTTCCGTTAACAAAAGCCAAGCCCCTTCCAAAAAGAAACCCGACGGGGGATTAAACGAAGTTGCTTATTCACAGCCCAAACCCTGGGGGGTAAAAGGCTTTTAAAACAAAGGCCGTTACATGAACATCCTTTGTTTGACTAGCTGGGGGATGGGGGCCTGGGTGGAATTCCAACTTTACATCGTCAGCAACAAGCCTTTTCCACACCAAGCTAGACTTGCGAAGGCCTCAATGTTAAAGCAGCACATTTCTGCATCATCAATGGAACAATCATGGTCTTCCCGAAACATCAGCAAGACCTTTTCAAACCCAGCAGAAAGCAACGCCAGCCAGGACGAATGCGAGTGGTTTTTCGCCTGCCAAATTTCACGGCGTTTCACGGTCTTTCACTGCAAAAAAAAGGCGTTCACGCCAATTTCACGGTATTTTCACGCTTTTCCCTTGTCGATGTCCCATTGCTAAGCCCATGATCAATGTCTCTAGAAATCGCACAAAATTGAAGACCTTGAGCATTGACCAGCTTCAACATGTCTACATGGTTTTCGCGAGGGTTTGGAAAGCGTACTTTTCAGCCACAAGCAGTGCAAAGCCATGTGGCTACTAATGCGGCTGTCAACCCAATTCAAAGCGTCCAGCTTGCAAACAAAGGACGTTCCCCACATTTCACGGCCGCTTCCTAAAGGCCTTTCTTTTTAAGGCCCCCGAACCCCAGGGCAAAGAAACACAAAAGCACCACCCTTTCCGAGCATCAGGGCACACTCAAAGCACGAAGGCACCAACATGAAATGTAAACCCATCTGTGCGCCGGGCGGGACATTAAGCAAGACTAGACTGGCAAGCTGCTCTGGAGGGATACTGGCGGGATCCACTGGCGAGCCGCTCCGGCTCGATACTGGCCGGATACTCGGCAAGATCCACCGACAAGGGATACTCAGCGGGATACTTGGCGCGATTTACTGGCAAGCTACTCTGGGATTCTCAGCGGGATACTAGCGAGCCGCTGGCGGGATACTCGGCGGGATCCACTGGCGAGCAGCTCGATACTGGGCGGGATCCACTCTGGCGGGATACTCGGCGGGATCCACTGTCGAGCTGCTCTGGCGGGATACTCGGCGGGATCTTCCCACTGGCGAACTTCTCTGCCGGGATACTGGGTGGGGGCGTGGTGTAGAAACATCGGAAACGCGGATTCCAACATAAAATCTAGCCACCCCTTCCTGTCGGGTGGGGAACAAGACCATGATCTGGGCAAACTATAATGGCTCACCCACCGCAAAAAGGACAAACAAAACAACAAAAACAAAAAAGGAACCTTCGCTTTAGGCGACGTTGCCAACCTTGCCACTCCCCAAAACACTCCCCAAAACGTGACGTCGTCATAATTTCCCGATAGAACACTTGTATTTGGAGCCTTGCGATGTTCTCTTTCCAGAACCCAACTTTCCACCCTGATAGCGTTGGAACAACCATTTTGCGGCCTGCCAATGATGATTCACATCCCGTCCACAGCTAGGAGTCCTTCTGGAAAAATAGCTGGGTTTCCCGGGCAAATGGTTTGCATAAAACCAATTCAAACAAGTGGAACCCATCGATTTCTTATCAAACTACCCTAAAAACTTGCTGGTTCTCAGCAGGGAATGAGGGAATCACATCTATAAACCATCCCTTATGGCTTTCTTCCAACGAATCCCCAAACGGATCATTCCCAAAGAAAAGGACAGGTGCGCCTCACTTCAGAGGCATGGCGATAGCTGCCCTTGGCGGTGGCCAACTCGTAGCGGGCGTCCACGCCGTGCAAATCTTCCATCGTGACCCTGACCGACACTGCGACATCGGGGGGGACCTGACAAGCAACCCAGCCACGCAAAGCGGCGATGGGAGTGAAATCCGCGTTTCCGAAACCGGCCCAAAATTTAAAGGCGGAATGCCAAATAAATGGCATCCGCAATACTTCAAGGCCTGCACCTTGGTGAGAACTCCAATACACAAATCCACCAATTTGAGATGCACTCAGCCAAGCACACCATTGGTAATAGACATCTTTGCTCTTGGGTCCAAAGTGACATCCTCAAGACTACCCGCAAGAAGTGGCTTCTTGTAAGGGTGTACCCAGCCCCAAACTCAACATTTAAGCCTAGGCGGTATCCTCAACTATCTTGACCCACAAATTTTAAGGGGCTTTCCCCACCCCCCAAAAAAAAACTTGACCCAACAAAAAACAAGAAACACAACAAAAGAAACACAAAAAAAAAACACAAAGACCTTACCAACAAAACAAAAAACACCACACCTGCGACGTCCTCAGTCCGCCCCACGTTATGGGACTCCCTTCCGCCGGGTGAAGCGCGCCTCAATGCGCCGGAGGTCTCGCCGTTGTCGGAGTACGCGGCCGTGCCGGTGGCCCGCAGCTGCGGCACCTCGAAAGCGGAATCGAGGCCAAATGGGTTTGACAGCTAGTTCAGATCGGGTCATATGGGTGTAGTGTTTAGTGCTTGGATTTCCGGATTTCGCCCACCAGATGTTCTTCGCTAGCGGGGGCTTCCCGCAAAGTCAACGACCCTTGCGACCAGCTGCGCTTTGCTCCGGAAAGGACTGAGAAGAGGGATTGGACATATGGCTGTGGTTAATGCCCTCCCTGGCAAATGGAAACATGGACTAAAACCTGCGGTCCAATTCCTGGTGGTTTCATTTTGACCCAGATCTAAAAACCTTTCTGGAATCGCATGGCAAAAGCCTAAGGAGCCTAAGCCGGACGCCTAACCACCAAACCAACTGGAGCCCTGCTGACGCGCGCGCTTACTCGCTCCATCGCTTCATGGCTGGCCTGGGCTGGTGACACGCTGGCCAGGCCCTGCAAGCTGGGGTGGTCGCCATCCAGCTTGTAGAGCATCCGCAGCGCCACCTTCCTCGCCGCGCGTGGCTGGGACATGTTGGAGCTCGGCGATCCGGAAGTCCCTTGAGAGGCCCCAAATGGTGGCTTTGCTTTGGACCCCCGGTGGAAATTTGTGTTGCAACCTCCAAATAGAGTCAAAGGGTACGTTGAAAGGAGGTTCACTAGGGGAAGTGGCCTGATGGCAAAGTGGAAATCCCAACCAGCCTTTAAACAACCCGAAACGGATACCCTCAACAAAACACAGACCGTGTGTTTTGTCTAAAGTGACAAAGGTTCATGGCTGTTCACCATCCCCAAGAAAATCCATACCCAAGCTGCCTCTTGAAATTTAATATCAACTCCTTGACTGCCTGTTGCAATTTCGTCTGAGGATGGATTTGGGTTGTTATGCTCACATTATGCACTCACGGTTGCAGTGACTAAGCGCAGTGCAAAGCAAATGTGGGTCCCACAAAAAAGATGCTAAGAGAATACTAGCAAACAGTGAAGGGGTGCAAGGAATGTGTGCATGGTATGCGAGCCAATATTTCAAGACACTGCCATGAGTACAATCACAGTGCCAGCGATTCTGATACACCTTCAAGCGGCCAACCGACGTCCAAATGAAGGCTTGACTTGACATGCTGGCTGAAACGGCCAGGATCGTCCTTATGCATCCGGACTCGCGCACTGCTGGAAGTGTGCCAAAAGCCTCTTGCTGGCATCGAAGTAAAGGGTTCCCATGTGGCAAGAACTCAACAAGCAACAAGAGCAGAATGCTTTGGTTCAGGGGACCCAACAATGGGTGGTGTTCCTTTTGGTTTCACTTTGAAACCACCAAACAAGAGCAATTACCCTAAAAAAGAGACACCCATGTTGCAACAATCCAAGATATCTGGTTCAAGGCGCGAAGGCCATCTAATTCCAGCTCAAGTCGGTGCATTTTGGAGGGGTTTCCGCTTTTCCACTTCCGGATGGGACCTGAAAAACATCCTTGGAGGTCAAACTTCGGTGTTGGTCCCGCCAAAGGCCAAAAAGCCCGGCAACCCAAAAAATGGCGGGAACTGTTCGACCCCCCCCCGGCTCCCAAACTTAAAGCTTAGACATTCAGATCCTGCTTCAAATAAAACATATGATTCAAAATATCTGTTGGATGTACTTGGGATGGATCAAAGTACATCCTTGCAGTACATCCTTGCAAGGGACTCTTAGCCCACCACGCCATCACTTTGGATGTTGCAAAAAAGTTATCTAACAATGATGCCTTTTTGGTCTGTACTTGGATGTTCACCCCAGGTAGCTAGTAAGTGGTTAGTCATTTAGGGGTATACCCCCCTAACAGGGTTCACCCCACACATAAATGGGTTATAACCTATAGGATACCAACAACGAATGGCTTATAGCCTAAAAGTTGCCAACAGCTGGCTTGGCCGAAGACCCAAGGCCCAAGTAGCTGGGAGAAACGGGCTTGTGGTCTTTTCAGGGTACCATGTGCCCTGTTTGGGGTTGCTTTTTGACGGCTTTCACCGCAGGGAAGGACCCAGCCGCCGGCCAACGCCGCTGTTTGGTCGCGCCGAGCATCGAGTCGCCGCCCGCGAGCTTCGGCGCCAGTTTCTCGAGATCCGCCACCGCCGTGAGGCCCAGGGGGTGCAGAGTCACTGTGCCCTTCTTGGCCGAGGCCTCCAACGCGCCGCTTTGAGCGAAGGCATTTTCTGGCCGCGGCCGGGTTCTCCCGGACACGGGAACCCGGGGGAGGGACAGTTCCCTGCTGAAACCGCCAAAAAGGAGCCTCGAAACTCCGGACACCCCGCAAAGTGGAGCTGCAAAGGGGGGGGAACTCAAGGGCAACTCACGAGGTTTGCAGAGGCCTCCCAAAGCCACGCCTCACCGAAGTTCGGTTCGCGCATTGAACGATTGGGGTTCTGTATAAAGGAAGAACGTGTGAGCGAAAATGGTGCGCTTTGACCCAAGCTTCCTAGCATAGAGAGGCATCATTCCCCAGCAAGGGCTAGAAACTTGTGGTTTTCTTTGGGTTTCCCTTTCAATCCCACCCAACACATACCAACTCTACAACGAACCCACTGAACCATAGAACCTGAAAGTGGTCCCATCAAACCACGGACATGGAACTCGTTGCAATGGCGCCTGGAAATAAACGGCGCTCAGCTTTTGGGATGTGCGTGGGCGTTTGTGCATCCGAGGGTGCAACTGTCGTGCCTGGGCGTTTGGCAGAACCCACTTCGGAAAAGTGTGTTACTGCAAAATGTCCATATGTCCCACGACGCAAAAGTGTGGCCAGAGCCGTTTTTCTGCCGTGTCAGGGGATATGGTTTCGGGGTCGGCTGGCCATATATTGGGGATTCGAGTTTGCGGTTGTGCAGTTTGAGCTTCCGGTTTAGCGGATTTGTTGGGGCTTGTGGCTTGTCTGCAGTCTGGTGCCGTGGGGGAGCGCGGGACGGTGGGCAACGAGTAGCTGTACACGATGTTTCAAGCAAAGGCATCAGGCGTGCACATGTTTCACTCGCGCCAAGCTGGCTTTCCCCTTGTTCCTTTCAGGAACCAACGAAAACGGGCCAAACTCTTTCAAACAACAAGTTGACAGTCGGCAAGTGTGAGACGAGAACTCCATAAGTGCGCAGCCCGCACCTTGGTGTCAACCTCAAGGGTAAGACCGTTGATCACTTCGTGCTTGCCGTCCCACTCCAGGTAGCCTGCACAGCCCATGCACGCGGGGTGCGATTTTGCAGCAATGGTTGCGTAAAAAAGACTCCTGATTACACTCCTTTACAGTGGATTTTGATTTCAATAGACTACATACCAAGTTGCGGCAACACTGTTTTGCGACGAACCCTCTCCTTGGGCAGGCAACACTTCTGAACGTATGGCTAAAAACGTTGCCAGTTTCCTGGCAGACATGGGCTAGTGCCAAAAAATGTGAGGTTTCCTTTTAGGCTTCCCGCTAAGGCAAACCCATCCACCTAGCTTTCCACCAACCATAATTAGAGTTGGGCCCAGTTGTAGAATGTATATTTTATTGTTTGCTTCACTTTGAGTCACTAGTAAAATGTAAAATGCATCCTAAGGCCACCACAGCAACCAGGCATCCGTCTCCCAAGGCGCCGGCCTTCCGCGTCATACTCGGCCTTTGGGGACACGTGGCCGTTCACGCCGAAGGCGAAGCCCCGCTTCGCCGGGGCACGGACCAGGGCATCCAGACCATTTGGGGACAGCCGCAGCAAGTACCTCGTACAAGTGACCGCCGCAAAATGCGACCTATGGACTGGCTGAACAAGAAACCAAGTAAAACATGCGACAAAATGGACTGACCGAAAAAGAAACTGGGATTCAAAAGTAACCTTAAGGACTCAAAATGGCGACAAACTTTAAATTTGAAGGTGTCCTCTTTGAGCGGTGAAACAAGCAACAAGCAATCAAGCTAGTCGGTCGAATTCTTGAGGTGTCCCAGTACCACGCATTCCAAGCGCAGACCCTGGACCTACCCTCCGACCAATTACCTGAACCGGACTCCGCAGAGTTCCAGATATTTTCCCAATCACTACCGAGCGAAGCTCACCTTTTGGCCAAATGCCAAGGTGCTGCAAAAGAAACCGCGAGGGGAACTACGCCATCCGGAACAAACATAAAAATAACATCTCCGGGTGTAAGTCTGCCCAGTCCGAAAACGGATCCTGTTGAAGGGTATGAGTCATGTTCAGAGCTCCTGTGGGTCATTCATGGGTTTTCATTAAAAACCGTGTCGAAAACCCCCAAGGTTCACAATTAACCATCCCTTCCAAGCCCAAGTAACAGATGTTTTGCCCATACGTGACCCCTCTTTACTCTTTGGGTTGAAACCACTTGTTGTTAGATTCGCTTGTTGTAAGGAAAACCCGTGGCACGAAAACCGAGCATTTAACTAAGCTCGCTTCCTTTGGCCACCCGGAACCGATCGCAGGTCCAGCGCACAAATGGGTCAAAAGCCAAATCGGTGAATTCACCAATTCCCCAAAATGGGATCCCAAAACGGTTTTGACCACCACAGCCAAATGTGGCTCGATCGCACGGCTTCCAGCGAGGCGCTGTGGGTCCCTGCTGAGGATCTTGCCGCCCCGCTTGGCGCTCCACCCCTCCAAGCGGCCCTTCAAGGAGGCGGCCCACTCGTTGCTGCTGATGTTCGAGGCCTCGAAAAGAAAAAACAAAAAACGCCGAGACCCACGATCCAGCGCAAGCAAGCAGGAGCCCTCAACCCGGAAAACAGCTTGGGAAACACGCTAAAAACCCATTGCGTTAAACGAAGGCGAAACGCAGGGAGGAATGCATAGCCGACACAAGGGGCACCTGAAAAAAGCATAGGAACCGCAAGGGCAAACCCATTGGGAAACACGCTTTTTTCTCATGGGTTAAAAGAAGGCGACACGTGGGAAAAGCACGAAACCGATCCCACAGGGTTTCAACTGCTCGACGCACCGGCCAATATTCATTCAGAGCAGTGGAGCCATGACCCCTGGTCCTCGCCTATGAGGATTTAGAGGATGTCTCGCTGCATTTCCACAGCTTTTCCAAGATTTCCCATGGGGCTTTCCGCATTTGCTTTTCGGTCCCACGGTTTGTCGTTGCGGTTTCTATGTCTTTATTTTTTTCCCGGGTGCCCCTTCAACCTGCAATTCAACTCTGCCGCGAGCTTGAAAGCGACTTGACGTTGCTGCGAGCTCGCGAGACTTTCGAACGAAAATTGACCTCAGGATCCCAAGCCCTCCATCCAACAGAACTTGGCCGAATCTCTGGAACAAGG
The DNA here is from genome assembly GCA_963377175.1 of Effrenium voratum. Lineage (NCBI taxonomy): Eukaryota > Dinophyceae > Suessiales > Symbiodiniaceae > Effrenium > Effrenium voratum. The sequence continues at coordinate 212,349 of CAUJNA010003281.1, forward strand.
AGCCCCTGGTTCTCGGCCAATTCCCCTAGATTGCTTTTCCACTTTGAAGGGATCTCCTTGGGATCCCCCAGAAACTCGTCCTAAAGCATTCTCTGGCCTCGCTGGTCGAGAAGACGTTCACCTTTGCTTCGCCCACAGAGGAATTGTACCTCGGGAGCTTTTTGCGAAGTTGCTCAAAAGGGTCCTTTGCATTGGATGGCCATTGGGGAAACCCCTAAAAATATGATATGTCCCACTAAATGGGATGATCAACCCCATGGATGTGACCAAATTGTGAGATTACGCATCTTTGGTGTCCTTTCAGGAACTCAACGAAAATGGCCTAGGAATCCGAGTCGGATTTGAAGGAAACCAAACCGCAGCCCGCCAAGGGTCACGTATCAATCAGAGGAAGGAACCCGTGCACTCGATACCACTTTAACTGGACCCGGGCAACACTCATCCAAATGGCCCTGCCTTGTGCCTAGGTTTCAGAACCTTCACATGTGATTCATTGATTGCAGGTGGCTGACTGCTTGGCCTGAAAGGGCGCTCGCTCGCCGCATGCGCGCTTTGCAGAGGAAAAACACCTTCATACACACTCTGAGTGGGCATTGCACAGCAAGAAGACGACCACCGAGCCCGGGGGACTGGAAAATCTCACGATAACAAAAGCGTTAAAGACGAAAGGGATCGGTGACATGGCAAACAAATTCGAATGTAGCCAAACCAGTGGCCAAGCAAGTACACAAATATGGCCATGGGTCAAAACCCCGTACCCCCAGTGAACATCCCAACTCCCACTAAAATAGACTAAAATGGGTGGTGCACCTATCCCAAACTGGTACCATTGGTTTCGAACCATGGCCATATCTGGTCAAAACAACTTGCAACTCAAAAACAATCTGTGCAAAATGCATGCCATCGAACCATACGGCAAGGATGAAGCAATCCAAGACCAAACCGCCCCCACCCCAGACATTTTGGCGTTTTAAATGGAACCACTTCAGGAAAACCGCGATTTCTGGGTTCCAAATCCCCTTTTGACCACATACCCAAGCAACTGAAGTGAGGGCTGCGGTGCTTTAACACCAAACTCAGTCGCATCTATACGAGTAGTCTGGTGTTGGTGTGTGTGTGAGGGGTAGGTTAAAGCCACTTTGACTCATGCCTGATGTTGACCCCGGATTAATCAACCAGTCCTTCATAGAAAGGTCTTCCCTCCAACACTGATGAAATCGATCGAGATCAGCCACAGGATCTGCCGAATCCCAGGTTCCCATTCTAGGCGAGCAAGCTCGCTGATCCAACTTGCGATCGGTGCGATAGGCAGGGAATGAGAAATCGAATGAACCCGAGAAAAACCATCCAACTGGTGGCGTCCCCAAGTTCCTTCCCTCATTCCCTACTGAGCACCAGCAGAAAAATCACACAAAATGGCTGTGGCTCAAAAGCCTTGCTAAATGGAAAGTAGTAACAGTAAAACCTGCGTAACCCCAGGTTTCCAATTTTGAGCCACACTCAATTCATTTCCTCATTCCCTACTCAGCACCAGCAGAAAAATCACACAAAATGGCTGTGGCTCAAAAGCCTTGCCAGATGGAAAGTAACGGTAAAACCTGCGTAACCCCAGGTTTCCAATCTTGAGCCACACCCAATTCATTCCCTCATTCCCTACTGAGCACCAGACAAAAAACATGAATAAAAATTAAAAACAAAAAATGGCGAGGCGCAAGAGCCCCAGCCCGTGGCGGAGCCAGGGCCTCCAAGATTGCCCTGGCCGTCGCTTGATGTCGAGGCCATAGCGGCCCAGCACATTGCCCCTCAGAGGCCTGGACGAAAACCGCGTCTTTCTCACGGAGCCCTTGGTGGGGCTTTAAGGGGAGCCCAAAAAGAAACCAAACCCCTGGGTCCAATTCGGAGAAATTTCTCCAGTCAGTCACGACACCGGGCCGTTTTCGCGCACGCCAACACTCAGCGCAGATTCCGCAAAAGAGGAGAAGGGGGGGGTTGCTACCTACAGATGCGACCGGTGGAAAAATGGCGGAAGATCAAGTTCCTCTCGAAGGGACCGCTAGGTGTCATCTGCGTGGAAGCGAGGGCAACTTGTCGGAAAGAGTGGCTGTTCGTTGTCCCTAAATGACATGCACAGCAGCAGGGTCAATGGAGTTGCCAGGAAGCTTCGCAGCGCATGGAATCAAGTTTCAAGGGTTCCTGACCATGTTGCACTTTCTGGTTTCAGTGCTTGACTTCTGGGTGCAAGCACTTGCGCACAGTGCGCACCCAACCTCCCCACGGTTTCCCCTGCTCTCACCACAATCTGAATCTGGCGCTACAGTTGATTTGCTCTTGCGAGCATGGTGAAGCGAGCCACTTGTATGGGTGAGCCTCACTGATTTGCCAAGCCACAAACCAGCACCCAATCAGACCTCGGCTCCCAAAGACATCTCGATTCCTGCCTCTCCACTCCCACCGCAGCTTCGTACAACACGTCGTCGCCGTTGCCCGTCATGGAGATGTGTAGTGGCTCGGACCGCTTGCCTTGCAACGGCAACATAGATGATGCCCAAAACCCAAAAGCAATGGAACCCAAATGCAGGACAACCATCTGGGATAACTAATTACACAAAAAAAAGTCGGATGACCTCACCAACATCTGGGATAACTAATTACACACACCAAAACCAGGGAGGACTAAAGCCAACACTCGGGATGACAAAGGCCAACATGTGGGAAGAATAAACCAACATCATTGCATCTGAGTTGCACGTTTGCAACACTAAAAGGGTTCAAATCGTACACCATCTGCGTATGTGTCAAAATCTGGAGGTCCTTTTGGCGTTCCTTTGAGCCAACCTCAGCGTATTCCCTAAAAAACACAACACGCGGCATGTTTCGAATATCTCATGTACTTCTCACGCGATTGGTGTTGGAAACAGACTGTTGCGAGCCCTACGCAGGTCCAACAAAAGGCGACCACGGAATGGCTTAGTCAGTGCTGAGCAATACGCAACACAATCATGTCTTGTGACGCCCCCTATGCATGACCTCCTCGATTGCTGATCGAAAAACCTCCATTTGCCTTCAGCCCCCTGGAAAACATCACAATATGTCCAGTAGTGATAGATTCCCTTCAAAACCAATAGGAAAAAGGCATGTTCTTAAGCAACTGGAAGGAAACTATCTGAAGGTCGGCATGGCGGGAGAAAACATCTACAGCACAAGAGCCGCGCTTTGGTTTAGCCTACGGGAAATCCTGCAGGCCATATTTGTTCTGGTAGGTGCTGGCAAGATTCCGGTGCAAACTCCTGTATATTCCGGGCTGTCCTCAGATCCCCCGCTAAAAGTTTAAATGGACAGTACCACTAAACCCACTAAAAACCACCAAAAAGCTAAGGGGATGGCTGAGAGCCGCCAACTAATACCTGGCTTCTGTGACTGAACTCCCTGCTTGCTGACAGTGCATCCGAAGTACCCGCCACTCGCAGCGTCCAGTCAACATTGCTTCCATCCTGCAAGCTGAGAATCAGGGCTAGGGGCTAGGGGCCCAGAAAAGAGTCATCAAAAACATGGCTTAGCCACCCAGAGGACGGCCGCGCCTGTTTATGCTGAGACCGTCCCTTGCGAAGCTTCACCTACACAGGTTTGACTGTGGTTCAAAAGAGCTTTCAACCAAATACTCACAACATTTGAGTGCGAACTTTACCCTTTGGTGGACGTCATGTAGGTGGAGATTCATGTCCCCCAAAGACTTGTCTGTGAGGTGGTCCCCTGTTGAAATTCATGGCCATTTTGTGTGTAGCCCGCAAGGAATTTTGCATTTCCAAAGGCCGCGAGCAGCACATACAGGACAGCTGCTATTCGACACCATCCTTGCCAGTCCGCAATGCTCAACCAGGGGCGAGCTACATGGCCATGAGTCAAAATCCCGCCCCCAGTGAACATCCCAATCCCCACTAAAATAGACTAAAATGGGTGGTGCACCTACCCCAAAAAAGGTACCATTGGTTTTGACCCACAGCGACATCTTATCAACAAACACTTGTTCGTGCCCTCCAAGATCTGCTCGCAAGAGATTCGTCTTAGTTCTATGGAGCAAACGGTTCGTATCTTCTGACAGGGTCGAAACAAACACATAAAAAACAAACAAACAACCAAACAAGCAAGAAAACAAACCAAAAGGAAACAAGCAAGCAAGCACGCAAGCAAGCAAATAGGCAAAACAAGGCAACACAAAGCAAATCAAAGCAAAGCAAAGCAAAGCAAAGGAAAGCAAAGGAAAGCAAAGGGAAGCAAAGCAAACAAACACGGGGGGGGGGGGGGAAAAGAGTAAAAACAAAAACATAAAACACACACACAAAGACGTGGACAAACTACCACTCGACCAACCAACCAACCAACCAACCAACCAACCAACCAACCAACCAACCAACCAACCAACCAACCAACCAACCAACCAACCAACCAACCAACCAACCAACCAACCAACCAACCAACCAACCAACCAACCAACCAACCAACCAACCAACCAACCAACCAACCAACCAACCAACCAACCAACCAACCAACCAACCAACCAACCAACCAACCAACCAACCAACCAACCAACCAACCAACCAACCAACCAACCAACCAACCAACCAACACAAACAAAATAAGTGCTGGGCAAGTTTGTCGGAATTTAGAATCTTGAATCTGGCTGTGCGTTTCAAGTCCTCGTCGGTTGCAGCGGCAAAGCCCAGCTTGGCCCTGGATGGCTGATAGCGGCTGTGCGTCGAGTCGTAGTTCAGTCCGTACGTGACCTGCCAGCTGGAAGCATGAAGCGAGCGTTCAAACAAAGGGTGCGTGTTTTTGTTTTTGTGCTTTTTTTTTGGGGGGGGGGGGTGGTACCCTTTCAGGTTGTCTAGAGGGAAATCAAAAGGAACACCACCGTTCTTGCGGTCCTAACGCCTAATTTCCAGAACCTGGCAGCTCGGGCTCCCATAGGCCTTGAGCATCTGCAACCTGCAAACGGGTTTTCCCAAGCAGCTTGTCTTCAGGACAAAATGTCATATCCTCTTACGAGCTCTGCCGGAAACAAGCTGTTGCTTGGCCACATGATCTCGTCTTGAGCATGTGTCCGGATCCTAGCTTGAGCCCCACAAAATACAGAACTCATCAAAACGGACCGCTCCAAACTCGGCATGCCCACCTTTTGGAATAACACCAACCACATTCCATTCTGGATTTTGCTCGCCGAAATCTGCACGTGGCAATTGATCGGTCTGTTTTCCTTCACTGCGCGGTAAAAATCAAAACAAAAAGCGGCGCCGTTCAACACTGGCCATCGAAATTTAAATTGCCAACCTGGTCACCGGTCAGGTCATTGCGATTCAACGCCCACAAACCATTGGCTTTTGGCTCTACTAACACAGCCACAATGGTTCAGCTTCATGAAACCAGGTAGAAGAATAGGGCGGTTTTGGGCGCTGTTCACTTGTGTCTTTCTTTGAGGGTGCCCATTTCACCTTTGGCTTAAAGGGCAACCAACACTCACCTTCGGCTTGTAGGGAAACCAAAATTCGCCTTCAATTTGGCTTAAAGGGAAACCAAAAGGGACACCCGAACAACACGACACAGCCGCCTGAAAAAACCCTACTGACCCCACTGGGCGCGGCGAGCGAACGCTCTCGACCTCTGCCACCCGCGGACCGCGCCTGGCCACCGCCCTCGCGAGCCGCGAAGAGCGCCGTGGAGCTGTTGCCGCTCTCGGTGGCCCTAGCGGATAGCTTCCAGTGGCCAATGCTCTTCTATTCAGAAAGCTGCTCGATCAAAAGGGGACAGGACACTTTAGGAAGTTTGACTCTCTTGTGGTGTGCGTGTTCCTGAAATCCTTATCTAACCATGTGGACATTCCGTTAATCCTGGTGTACTCTCGCAAGTATTTCTTGCCAGTCAGTCGGAAACTCCCGGGCGAGGGGGGGCGGGGGGGGGGGGGCCTCAGCGTGGGAAACTGGGGGGTGTCGAAAGGGTTAGAAAGTTTGTAACCGTATGCTGGACACTAAAGGGGTCTACTTTGCAACGTCCTTCTTTGGGGTGTTGTTGTTTCAGGGTTGGAGTCTGAAAAATAGACTCTAAGTGTCCATGGCACTGAGGGGTTCCCCTTCACATAGGAAACTGGGGGAGTTTAGGGTTTAGACAGTTTACTTTATTACCTTTGGTTCAGCGCTTAAGGGTTGCGTTTAACCTACTTCAAACGCAATACTTGAGCAATGCTCAAGCAAAACAAGCCTTGTTCAAACAAACTCAAGCGGGAAGCGGACGGCCGGAGGGGTTTTGAAAAAGATTACATCCCTCTTGCAAAGGCCGTGTCCAATTCCATTACTATTAAAAAGGGTACCAGAGTCGGAAACCGGGGCAGTGTTTGAAGTCGCCTTTCAATTCCTTCAAAGAGAAACTGGGTAAAGGTCCTTTGACATTTAAGCAGGTCAAATTTCAGGAGTTCTAGGTTCCCTTCTCTTTCTGAAGATACCGCTTTAGGCAGCCAACTGACTTTGCGGTGGTAAATTGGTGTTAGGGTTGGAAGTTGGAAACTGGGGTTGTTTCCATTCAACCTAGCACTTGAACAGTGACTTAATGCTAAAAGCAGGCAAGTATGCTTGATCAATGAACCCTGAAGCAGGGATGACACCTCTCTATCCTTCATTTTGAGGGTAAAGATGCATGCAAGATGCTGACCCATGGCATTCAAACACCCCACTGAAGTGAGTCCTGGCCATAGTACTGCCCCACATGGTTACAAAAACAAAAAAACAGAGGGGATTGCAGGGACCCCCTGCTTCAGCGCCGCTGTGCTTGTGGCGAAAACAGGGTCCGCTCTCTTCGGTCGGAGTCATTCAGCGGAGTCTTTTGCAGGAAGTCAAGACACTGCAAATCTTCAACCCAACTTGCTGGTGCGATAAGTAGGGAATGTGGGAATGAACCCAGGGGTCCCCTTAAAGGAAACCACAACGGATAATTTAAAAGGGTCGTTCCCGGAATTCCCTGAATCCCTACTGAGCACCAGGAGGTAAATTCGCAACTACAAATTCTCTCAATTTCAAATCGTCAACTAGTGAATGTGAGAAAAAGACAATGCCATCCTGGCCTGACAGATTCTTGCCATCACACTTGCGATTTGGATCGGCAAGCCAAACGGGTGTGTTTTCTCAATGGTACCACCCTTGGCAAATGGCAAGCACAACTTTCTGCGCTCGCAAACCATCTTTGAGACAGTTCTAAGCACAACATGCGGATCGTAAAAAAAAGAAAGGCCATACAAACATGGTCCGTACAAAGAAGACCCCCAGCAAAATTTGGGTGCGGCTTTTTTGGAAGCACCCCCCTTTTGGTTGGTTCTAGAGGAAACCAAAGGTGTTTTAACGACCATTTCTATGGGATCCCCAATTGAGTCCCTTAGTTTCGAGCCACGCAGGCGATCTGTCGAGTCCTTGCCTCACTTGCCATTGCTGCGAGCCCTGGGAGACGGTGTCCACGGCAAAGCTCTTCCCAGCGATGCGGAGGTTGTGCGGCTGCTTCCAAACCTGGAGGGAACACGTGAGTCATAATCAAAACCCGGTATTAAAATGGTCGTAATCCCAGAAACATGTAAAGACTTAAGCTATTTATTGTTGGGATTGTCCCTTACTAGCCTTCATCTACCCGGGTTTTGATTGTGGCTCACGTTGGAAAGTGTATGTGGCGTGGTTGCTGTTAACCCGCTGCAAACAGTTTAATTTCTGGGGGGGGGAGGTGATATCATTTGTACCTTCAACCATCTGTGAAAGCGCACAGGCAAAGATGAGCAGAAACAGCGGACATGACTTCGATTGCAGATTGGCCCAGACATGTTTTCCAGAGAATGCATGTCTCTACAGTTGGGGGCCATGCGTACTGCGGCCATGTTAAGCTAGCTGCTGAAAAGTTGTCACAGAATCTGTGCTCAAACCTTGGCCCGCGCAAAGAAACCTGCATTCAGGGGTGGCAGTGAGCTGCCCGGTCTGGAAAGTATGTCTGCTACATACAGGTATCATTTGCCACATAGCCAAAGGTCTCATGTGGTCATGCCAGCTGAAAAGGTCACGTGGAAAGCACATGTGATGGTTCTCTGCATGTAGGAATTACCTGGCAACACTGCAAAGGACCCAGATGTGAAGTTCTCCCAGCGCCCTAGTGAGTTTTCTTGAGGTCCTCGTATCATCAAGGGGCCCTACTTTTAATGTTTGCAGCATGTCTTATCTGTTATGGTCTAGAGGGTATAGGATACTAGTATGGTCCAGAATCTAGGAATTATAGCATATTGACAGCTCCACCTGTCACGTATCTGCCACACAAACACCGGCGATAGGAAATCCGAAACCCACCCAAACACAAATACACACATGTGTATGTACATTTTATATGTGTATATATACATATATATATATATGTATGATCAGCCTCCCATGATCTACTTTTTGCTCCTGGAAGTCCCTTCAAATAGTTTATCTGATTGCAATTCTAACATTGAAGGGAGTTGATTTAAGTTTGCAGATGCGACAAAGCACAGCCAGGAATTATACGCAATGACCTGCAGGTGGGACATCCTTCAAGAAACACGTGCTTTGGATTTGCAGTGGGGACAGAACGCAAACAGGTGTGATATACAAGGTAGATCATGGGGGGCTCGGCATATATACATACAGTTACATACACATTTATCATCTATGTATACATACAGTATGTGTTTCGGTTTACCACCGAACAACTACGTAATCAGTTCTGCAGCGCTTCTACCACATCACCAGTTGGAAGATTCTGGCAGATTCCAGCTCGCAGGCTCCACTCCGTACATTCACCCGAAGCTCGAGGTTAATTCCCCATTCTTTTCAACCATCGTTCTGTTCAAAACCCAGCTATTTTCCCTGGGTTTCTGGGGGTTTTCTGGAAAGAAGGATCCCTGGAAAGAATGGACATGTTACGCCTGGAAAAGCACCAAGCCTTCAAGGTCTTTTTCAGCTGCTCATCTTCTGCGCTGCTCCAGCCGAGGCTTGGCGAGTAAAACGCCAAGGCCTGGCAAGACAGGGGCCCCCAAGTGGTCAACGGTCGACTCTGGTGGTCCGGATCCCCTCCAGACTCACTTGGCCGTGGGTCAAAACCGTTTTGGGATGCCCATTTTGGGGTAGGTGAATTCACCGCCCATTTTGGGTTACCTCTTTTAGTGGGTCACTGGTACGACATTTTGACCCATGGCCACTTTGCCCAACGGACCTGGCATATTCCAGTTTGCCTTCTCACACACCGACTAAAAGTTGGGCCACGGGAAAATCCAAAGGTCGAAAGGTCGGTTTTGGACTGAGAAAAGAGACACACCGAAAAATCAAGCAGGGGTTCTCAAGTAAACATGGCGCACATGTGACTATCTGGCATTCCCTCCTATATCCCAAGATAGGGTCAGTCAATGCTGTCGCCCAATGCGATTGCTCCTTTGATGCAACAAACATGGGCAGACACATCAGACCCCAGTCCTGATTCATGAATGTGGAGCTTAAAAGTACAAGTACAAGGAAGCGAGGAAGCGGGTCATCAATGAAACCTCCCACTACAATCAAACCTAAGTGAAAGCCAACCAGATTGCTGATGCCAGGTTGGCTTTCAAATCATACATTTCAAGCTAAAGTGTGGAACAAAAGATGTGCGACTGCAAGTCGTTTGCCAATGTGTGCTTTAGACGGTGAGACAGAGAGAGAAAGCGAGAGAGAGAGAGAGACAGAGCGAGAGAGAGAGAAAGAGAGAGAGACAGAGACAGAGACAGAGACAGGGACAGGGACAGAAACAGGCAGAGAGAGAGAGAGAGCGAGGGAGAGAGAAGAATGAGAGAGGAAGAGGGAGAGGGATAGAGAGAGAGAGAGACAAAGAAAGAGGCAGCAACTCGTCAGAGGCAGAGGCAAAGGCAGAGGAGGACAAGGAGGAAAAGGAGAAGGAGGAGAGGAGGAGGAGGAGGAGAGGAGGAGATAAAATATGTACAGACCTATAGGCTGTGTAGTTAAGTTCTCTTGGCCGGGCAGCGACCCAATAGAGAAAGGGCCAAAGAGGGAAGGACCTGGAGATGAGAATATTGATGTGTATAAGGGCTGCAAAGACTACTTGAGCGTTGTTGAAGCCCACTACCGGTTTAGGCCTTGGTCTCAAATTTGAGTTGCACGTTGTCAGTCGTGTGAAATTGTAAGCCGTTGCTTTCAAGTCTTCAGCGGTTCCAACGCAGTTTGCAAGCAAGCAAGCGCACATCATGTCCATGGCCTGCCTGGATAGCTAGCAACGGCTCGGGTGTTCGAAAGCTCGGCTGCCTCAATTCCTCTAAGTTGTGAGCATTCCATTGTTCAATCTCTGCCACCTGTCATTGGACGATCGATCCGACTCGATGTGGCCAGGCTGTAAGCGCCGGGCCAGCACAGCACAAAGCAGCACAACCTTCTTCTCTCGCCGGGCCATGGCAAATCACTGGAGCTCCGAATAGGCACTGCGAATGGGCTACAAGGGGCTGCAGATCAAGCTTTCGAGCTGGCCGCATGCATCTCCCCCGCATTGCTATTTTTACGTTGAACCCAAACCCGCAGTCCTCCCCTCTGGGAGATCCATGCTAACCAGGAATCAATGCGCAGGCGCACAATTCCATTCCTGGGGACGACGGTTGCATGACTTCCTAATAGTAATTTGGGCTCGTGTGCCAATGTCATTATCTTTTTACATGAAGCAAAAGAGAAGGGCGCACAAACGGCGAATCCTTTTGAAACCCCCTTTCTCAGGGATTTTCAGTAAGGTGGGGGTGAGGTTCATTTGGGACCTTTCCCGTTTCAAAACCTTTCCTTCTCCGAATCTGCGAATCCCTTCAAGTCAAATCTGGACTTATTGTTTGTGTGTTCCTTTGGGGGGGAAGGGTTTTCAGGTTTTCAGGCGAAAAAAACAGAGCCTTGCAGGCTCCCCGCCACTCGAAGCCCGTCAGACGTTTCCGTCGTTTCCGGCCTGGCCCTCCTCCAACTCTGTCATACCTAGGACTGGCACCGTCCGCGGTCCGCGCGTTGGTTTTTGCGTGCACTCACCATGGGGGTTGATCAAAGGGTCCGTGATACATGGGACCATTGCTTGGAAAACCTCAAAAACAATAAGATTTCCCATATGGAAGTGAACTCACATGTGATCAATATACTTCCCATGGCGATAGATTCCCTTTATACTTCCAGTAGTGATAGATTCCCTTCCAAACCAACAGGGAAAAGAAACAATAATAATCTTAAACAAATGGAAGGTTTGCAACTCAACATAGGAATTGGCTCCTCCCAATTGGCGGCATTCCTTTGGCTCCCCTTTAAAACCACCCAAAGAAAAGACAGACCACACGGGGGTGATCAATACGACCACGGGTAACTTTTCCCATGTGCTGAACGTCAGATATCTTAAGAAGGTTGTCCAAGCAATGCTCATCTCAAGGACCTGTTGATCAACCCCAACATAGACGACCCCTAACTCGCTTGCCCCGCGGAGACTTGCAAGATGCAGGCCACGCGACTGAAGTAGAAACCAATTTAGGCTGGCCGTGTTCCACTTCCAAGATAGTCTACTTCAAGGGCACCAAATGTACAAAACAAAATGAAATTGGAAATCCCCACCATGCAAAGCACGCTTTACCCCGGCTGGGTGAGCTTGGCTTAAACATTGGCAGACTACGATTCGCAGTCTAGCTCTTCTAGTCTCAGCTGCAGCGACGGCAAGAAGCGCTTCGAGTCTTTTGTGGCGCATTTCGCAGCACTTACAAGCAGGCACATGCCGAAAAGCAGTCCGACAGCTCAGGTGCTCAAACACCCAAAACTGGTGATGACCCCGAAGGGCTATTCAAGGTAAGAATGGCAAGCAGTTTACAGCTTGCCACGGCCATCTTTGAGCAAAAAACAGAAACATGGCGCATGGAACTATTCCAACTCGCGCCTCCAAATTGACCGTCGACATGTTCATGTCACCAGGCCTCCAACAACTCTTCAGTTGCATCTGCAACTTCTTTCAAATCAAGGCATTTCCTAAACTAACAGTCTAGGTCCTCCAGTAGAGAGCTTAGAAAAGGGTACCCTTTTTTCTGTAGTCTATTTTCGTAGGGGAACCCTCCCCTAAAAAAAGGGTGAGAAAGGACACTACTGGAAAACCTAGCAGTGCAAAGGTTTTGTTCCAAATCCTTCCCATCGCAACTCTGGACGTTGGGATCCGACACGATCAAAAGACCGCCGCGGGCGTCCGGAGATCTTGTTCCTTCCGACGCTGACACGCCTCACAGGGGGAAAGCCTGATCGTTCAAACCACTGTTCTTGATGTGAAACAGCCTCCTGTCCATTTCTTCAGCTAAAATATCTTATGATAGAAATAGTGATTCGGGAGTAGTTGCGATGTTCCAATCACACCAACCTGGACCCACAAACGAGCACAAATTTCCGCTCGAGGGAAGAAGTGCCCGTTTCTCTCAATAGCGCTCGTTTAGGCAAAATGCGCGAGGCCAAATAAGTGCTCGGGTGAGTGCCCTTGCTTGCGCATCCTTATATGTGTGCACAGTGGATAGCGTACCTTCATATTCGAGCGAGCACCTGGATATACTCCAAAATCCAAATCCCATGGAAGTGGATTTCTGCTCGAATTGCATCTTTTCCCTAAAACATGCTCAAATAAAGTGCTCGTAGAAGCCAAAACCGCTCGAGAGAAGGGTTTGCCACAAATTTGTGCTCGTTTGGGGGTCCAGGAAGGTTTGGTTGCTGCCACTTTTGAAAGTGGGGAGCAGCGAGCACAGGAAAGCCAAAAACCGGGAAGCAGCAACGTCGCTTGTTCGTCGTTACTTGAACACCGTTCCCAAAAGTTCATGCATTTAACCTTACATGCAACGTAAACTCACTTTAGGATCAAAAACGCGATGTTTAACACCACCCCAGAGAAATATATGGGTATGGGTCAAAATTAAACCACCAGGGGACCGCAGGTTTTAGTGGTTTCCACTTACCAGGATTCCATTTGGGGGTTACCCTATTTTTTTCCCACGGCCTTATAGGAAACCCTGCTGAGACCCCTACCAATTTGCCCCCACACCTGGAAGGGCAAGAGCTGTTCGACTTCAAGTCGCGGCCACCACGCGAGCTCCAGCTGTGAGGGCGGCCTGCTGCTCCAGATGTGCGCCTGCGGTTTTGTGAGTCTCTCACTTCCCGAGTGGATGGTCCAAAAAAAGTCTGATCTAAGGGTTTTTGTATTACATTCTGGGAATGCACCCACTGGGCATTGACCCCATTTAGGCACATTTCCGGATAAAACCGTGTTATTTTGAACCATTCTGGGGCATTTCCCAAGGGTGCAATCCCAGGGTGTAATACAAAAACCCTCAGAACTGTGTTCGCCACTAAAATGGTCTTTCCACAAAGTATAAAGTCCAGGAACTCGGTAAGCGAGGTCTGTCTCAGAACAGGACATCCCCCCCCAAAAAAGAGAGCAAAACCAAAAAGTGAAAACAAACACAAATCCCAAAATGGGAGCTTTCCTTTAGGTGTGCATTGAAGCCAAGTGGGATAGCTTCAAGGAACACTCACGCAATCGAAAAAAAAAAAAAAAAAAAAAAAAAAAAAAAAAAAAAAAAAAAAAAAAAAAAAAAAAAAAAAAAAAAAAAAAAAAAACCTTTCTCACCGCCAGAAACTATCTCAACTTGTTGGGCCACACAACGGTTTCAACACGCCAACAAAAAACAAGCTTGTCAAGTCAACTTTGTGTTTTTTTGGCAAAAGGGCGCAATGCACCTACCGCCCAGTGTTGCTTTCAGCTTCAACTGGCTTAGCGCAAACCCCTGTCATCAAACATACTCTTAAGCGCAGGTAACCGAGATCGCTGAACCCCATGTGCAAAATCGCCACGGGAAATCAGCCGCTTGCGCTCCAAACAAAATGGCTCGTTTCCCAACGCCCAAATAATCAACAGACTTCCACTAGTCGCTTGTCAGTCCACCCAGCCCAGTGGCGCTGGAAAGAAAGGGGCACTCTTTTTGTTGGAAACTTCTTCTTTTTCTGGAAACCCTTTTTGTTGCAATGAAAGTTTTTTTTTTTAGGGAAACCCCCCCCAACAAAAAGGAGAACAGGACGGGAGGTCTTCGGTTCCCACTTAGGTCTTCGGTTCCCGCCTGCAGGCGCTCAGCGTCCTCGTGCCGACCCAGGTCTTGCAGGACTTGTACCCACATCCGAAGGCTCTCTTGCGTGTCCTCGCAAGACGAGGCGCAACGAAGTGAACGAAGTGGGGGCCTTCTGGCAAAACACCGCTGCGTGCGCCTTGCTTTAAGGCCCCCCCTGGATTTTTTTTTCTTTTCTCAGTTTTTGTTCAGTGTTTTTCAGTTTTTTTTTTCCATTGGCGTCCCTTCAAATTTGTAAAAGGGGGACCCTCAACAAACGATACACCCACTGGCTTTGATTTGTCCAGACCTTTCAACCACAAACAAAACTATATCTTGCTGTCTGGATCTCGCCGCTGGCTCAACAAAATATTGACGGTGCAATGAATAATTTCTCGAAAGCTGAAATGTCTGAGCAAAGCATTGCACTTCAGCATCTCCAAGAATTTCCATGAGGGTTGTACTTCATAAACTGGGCAGAAGGAGTCCCCAAAGGGCCTTTCTCGGTGGAATCGCTTGCTTTACCCCAGATCAGTTGGCTTGCCATCTGCCCGCAACATCAAACTCGCAAACCAATGTGCCAGAAGAAGCAGGCACGGGTATCACCTGAATAACCTGGGTGTGTCTACAGAGGATCCCCCGAAATGATGATTTAGATCAACCCAAGGACCCCAAAAAGGACCTCAGCCTCACCTGGTGCCTGCATGTCTGCTCACAGAGCAGCGCAACGCGCTAACTGGACCCGGTGCCGGAGTGAACTTGGTTGACGTTGGAAGGGGAGCACAAATTTAAATTTTAGCAGTTAAGTGGGGATTTCCCACTAAACCACAATAAGCAAAAATGTAAAATGTTTACCCAACAACAACCCTGGCTGGGAAGGGCAAGGTACCGACCAAACAGAAAATTGGAAGGCAGGTTCAGCCAATGGTTCTGCCAAGGTCGTTGCGGAAGGTTCTCGCGTTCTGCAGTCCCTCCAATCATGGTGGTTGCGGGGAAACATCCTTGTGATACCAACATGGGCCGTCCCGACTGCGACATATCACTTTCAGGGAGGTCTCCCCCTTGTATCGCGGAAATTGGCCCTACAAACTTTCCCACGATCCGCAGCCAACCTTGAAGTCTGCCCACAGTAGCTCTTTATCTACTGATTTCAGGCCCCTCTCTCTTGTTGTTTTGGTACTCATTTTGACCTAACCCAACCCCCAATGAACCCAACCCCAAACCAAACCTCCTAAACCAACCCCTAACTCAACCCCTAACTCAACCTCTCACCCCCAAGCCAACCCCAACCCCACCCAACAAATTCCTTCCAACCCCCAACCCCCCCCCCCGCCCCCGCCCCAACCCCCCCCCAACCCCCAACCGCCTCCCTCCCCTCGGCCCCCGGCCGGGTGGTCCAGGCCCAAGCCCAAGCGCCGCCGCGCGAAGGCCGCGGAGAAGCACTCCCCCGCCTCCGCCACGCAGTCCTGCGCCAGGAGCACCTGACGCCCACGCCCCCGCCAGGCCACCCACGCGCGCCCAAGGCGCGCCGAGCGCGCGGAAGTCGGGGGAAAAAAAAACGGCGGGGGTGTTTTGGACCCAACTTTTTGGGCTCCGAGTGGGGTGGAGGGGGAAAAAAAAAAACAACCCCATCCAAATGGAAAACATGGGTCCGAATGGATCGTTTCAAGTGTTTGAGTCGGGCATGGGAAACCAACCCACCAAACCACCAAAGAGAGAGAGAGAGAGAGAGGGAGGGAGAGAGAGACGGATACAGAGAGAGAGAGAGAGAGAGGCAGAGAGAGAGAGAGAGGCAAAGAGAGGCAAGCACAAAGAGAGAGGAGAGAGAGGGAAAAGAAGAAGCTTCAAACTATAGAGTTGAAACTTCCGACCCCCAGCTCTGCCGGACTTTGCTGGTATATGGGTCTGTGTAATACTCTCTTGAATCATTTGAACATTTGGTAAGACTGAAACGGCAAAAAAGGGTCCTCGTTCGAGCAAGGGGATGGTTTGGAGCTCCACAAGATGCTTGCAAAACTTGTGGATACAAATATATATATATATATATGTATATGCTTGTTTCCTAACACGGGGGATCCCCTTTTCCCTTTTGGATCAAAGCGAAACGGGGCCTTTTTGGAAGCCTTTTGAAGAAAGCCGACAGATCCATGAGATACAATCAACCCGCTCGTCAGTTGAAGTGCTTAACATCCAAGCATTGTCACATCCGGCGAGCGGCCCGGTTCCCCTCCCTTATAGCCGCTTTAAGTTGGAGCAATGAAAGCTGTAATCTTCCTTTCGTTGTCGGATCTCCATCGAATCCAAAATACGATGACCGTACCAGCACCTAACGACTACTTTTTGGACAGCATTTCGGACACGGCTTATTCTTTATTGAACAGCACTTGTTTTGAATATTCATTGAGCAAAAACCAATCCCTGGAGGGTGGGACATTCCTCACTCAGCGCCTTTCCCAAGCAAGTGAGGTGGGTCAGAGTCTCGGGATGGTCGTAGCCAGATCTCTCCCTTTCGCCTTCCTTGGTGCCACGTGGCTCGCGCAATGCCACAAATATCTCAGCTGAGGTGGTCTTGGATCCACCCAAAAGTTAGACTGTTTGCTGGTGAGTTGGGAAATTCGGGCTCACTATCCAGAAGGAGAAAAAGGTGAAAGATCACAGGGGGCAACCAAGTCAACCAGCATTCTAATATATCCAAATGGATGCTATTGGTGGTTCTTCCATCCCGGTCTTGCGTGTGTGTGTGTGTGTGTGTGTGTGTGTGTGTGTGTGTGTGTGTGTGTGTGTGTGTGTGTGTGTGTGTGTGTGTGTGTGTGTGTGTGTGTGCGTTTCTCTGCGTATGCGTGCCTGTGTGCCCTTTGAACCCAAGCTGACAAGGGTATCCTCAAAAACGACCTCGAGGGCCCAGTCGCGAAGGCCTCGTGGTAGAGCAGCTCCGCCTCTTGCAGCTGCCTTTTGGTGCCAGAGGCATGCAGCAGCCGGGCCAGGATAGTGAGGTACGCGCAGGTCTCGGGGTGCTCCGGCCCCAACGTCTTCCGCTTCTCCTAGAGCCAGGCGGCGAAATGCAAAAAGGTAGGACCATGGACTTAAAACCACTCTTACTTGAAGTAACCTACACTTGTTTAAACCAGATTTGAACACCACTCTGGCTGAAATCACCTCTTTGGGTTTCCCTTTCCAGGGTGCTGAAACAGGCTGCGTGTTTGCTCCTTGCACGTTTCGCCTAGCCCAGCCTCCAACAGAGCGCGGCAGGCCCGCTCCAGGCCGTCCAAACTCTGCTGGGTCTCCGCATGATCGCCCAGCTTCTGCTTCCGCAGCTGGTAGCTCGACTGGAAGTACTCCTTGCTCTCAGAAAGCTTACCTCGGGACACATCTCTGCGGAAGGTTCAAAAAGGGAAGTGTAGGGAAGACCAAAACTCACTTCCTGACTTGATTGGTCAGACAAAGTCCAAACTTCTCATTTACCGCTAACAATTGTCTTCCGATCTTCCCAAAAAGTTTCGTCCATGAACTCACCTGAAGAAAAGGCGAAGGAAAACAAAAAACAACTTTCTGGAACCGGAAGGCTGGTTGAACCACCCAGCAAAAAGGCGAAACGCGCACAAGGCTTCGCTCCAACAAGGCGTCAAGTTGCCTTGCTCCAACAAGGCCTCCGCCAGGCCATGCAGGCCCCTCCTCGGATTTTTTTCGAGCACAGACCTGTGCCTTCAGGATGGATGGTGGGTGCCCTAAAATGGTGGGTGTCCTTTAAGGTTTTCCGTGAAATACCACCATTTTCAGAAACACCCATAGTACACTAAAATGGCGGGCTTCCTGTTTCCTTTAAGGTTTTGCGTGAAATACCGAGCAAAAACACGCCTACCATTGATGGAAACACTCCTATGAGTGTTTCTCAAAATTGGCCCCCCTGCCGGCTGGTCGCTTTCCTTTTGGTTCCCTTTCAAAACCAACCTATACGAAAGTCCTACATGTTGGCCAGCACGTGTAGATAAACTGAACCCCTTGGGTCGAAAGCTTGGAGTGGAGCCACCAAAAGGGAGGAGACAGCCCGCTGCTTGTGGTTGAAATGTAGAGCTCGTCCTCCCATGTCCCTTCTAATCGACCATCTGGAAACTTGGACCCAACCTTAAGGTGAGCAGCAGTCAATCTTTACTTGTATCTAAGGTAAAAGGAATGACATTGAGCGACCCCCAACAAATTTTGGCTGTTGCTCACGACAGCTCCAGACATTTGACCCAACCTCACATCTCTTGAGTCACAATCCAAAACCGGCACTAAAGGGGTCGTCCCAAACCCATGGAAAATAGTCCAAAGGGCGGATATCCACGCCTGTATGGTTGGGACTTTCCCTTTACTGGACATTAATGACTCACCTTACAAGCAAAACGTGGGTATGTGTCCCACCAATTGGTCGACTTCCTGCTGGTTTTCTCAAACAAAACATAAAGGTTTCTGTCAACAAAACCACAACCCCAAACAAACCCTATGTCGCTCTCTTTGCAATGGTCGCTCTCCCGGTCGATTTCTCTCCAAACAACCTTACAAACACTACCAACACACACACACATATGCCACACAAACACCTATGCCACACACACACACAAGGCATACTCTTAATACAGCAAAGAGTGTTCTTACTGTCAAAAAACAAAAACACGGAGCCCACACACACACACATATTACAATATTTCCCTCAATCCAACCTACAAAGGCCAACCAACTCTCCCACCAACACCCAAACACACACAGAGAAAGATGTCTCGTGCTGTTCTTCGCCGCGTTTTTTGAGTATAAGGCGCAAGGTCTCCGGGTGGTCTTTGCCCAAACTCCGCTCCAGGCGCTGTACGGCCCGGCGCCAGAGGCGCTCCGCCTCCAAAGCGGATCCCTGCAGGAGGCCGGCTGAGGGGCAAGGGTTGCATCAGATGTGTCGCCTGACTCCCTCGTCAGCTTTTCGAAGGTCAACCAACCAGAAAACCAAGAAATGTCTTTTGCTCAAGGCCAACCAACCAGGAAAATCAAATCAAATGGATTCCCTTCCAATTTGGCTACCCTTTCTTTTTTGCAAGGGGAACCATCCAGTTTTGGGATTCCCCTTTGGCACATACCCTTAGCTGGTTTTGGAAGGTGAACCAAAAGGAGAACCATCCCACTTTCGGGGGTACGGACCCCGCCAAATGTTTGACAACCTATGCCCAAACGGGTGTCTCTCCCCCCAAACAACAACTCAGTTTGTCAGTTTGCTGGTGTCTCTTCAAGCACCACTCCAAACGGGGTAGCCTCCCCCCCCCAAACAACAACTCAGTTTGCTGGTGTCTCTTCAAAAAACTCCAAACCACTGGTAGCCTTCGAAGTGGCACGCCGCAGCCCTCCAAAGGCCTGGAGTTGCAAGACCTCCGCGAGCGCTTGGAGGCTCGACACCGTGTCTCGGTGGCTTGGGCCCAGCAGCTCCTGAAACCGACGTCTTGCCATTGGTGGGCATCACTTACTCGGTTGCTTTCTGCTCCCCTGCAAAAAGTGACTAACTTTTAGTGGTTTAGTGGAAAACCCATTAGTTAAAGTCCTAACAGCCCTTGGCAAAATGCACCAAAGCTTACACGGGGATTTACGTCCATCAACCGGTTTGACGAGATCCGGATGAAAACCGATGGCCAAATCTGTTGAACAAGAACTCTCATCCCCAAGACGATGTGAAAACTGTTCGGCAACCATGATTCCCTTTAGGCGTCCTTTCATTGGTGGCACTGCACATCCAAGGGACTGTTGGCTTCCTTACTCCATTGGAAGACATTGGGACATGCCTATTTCGTTTGTAGCGTCGGGGAAAGCCTTGGCTTTGCGCGGTAATCTCTCTCTCTCTCTCTCTCCCTCTCTCCCTCGCTCTCTCTCTCTCTCTCTCCCTCTCTCTCTCTTTCTCACTCTCTCTCTCTCTCTCTTTCTCTCTCGCTCTCTCTCTCTCTCTCTCTCTCTCTCGCTCTCTCGCTCTCTATCCCTCTTTCTCTCTCTCTCTCTCTCTCTCTCTCTTTTAGGGTGCATTGGTTTGGATGATTGCATGCGTTGACAGTGCATGTTTGGATTTGCGCTTCGTTTACATTGTGATCACTTTGAGATTGTCGTCTGAATTGGATTTGCCTGGACAGTGTCCTTGTGATTATTGGATGGTGACCAAATGTTCGCGTCAGGTGCAAAAAAACAAGAACGCGCGTCTGCGCCAAATCTTCCAGTGACTATAGTAGCTCACCAGCGTTTGTTTAACTCTTATTTGTTTTAGCATCATGGTCAACATTACTGTCGGTATTGTGGATCATCATGGCCCTTAAGAACCGTTACATTCGTTGTCCCAAATCCCCATTCTCTGATCCTTGGTTGTCGAAACCTTTCTGATCCCCCCTACCTTAAGGGGGAGGGGGGTCGCCCAATTCCACATATCTAGTATTCCCCATACAGCAAACAGAACCATAAATGAAATTCCAGAAAGTCAGCCCGCTCCTCAATTTCATTGATTATTTTGGGGGTGGTGGCTCCCACCAATCCTACCTTGAACCCAGAGGGAGCAACAGCTGATCAGAAAAAATCGGGGTCAAAACCATCCCTTCCCCACCTCTCCTCCCGGCCCTCCAGGGCTTCGCGAAAGAAGCGCTCTGCGGCCTATGTTCATCGTGTGCCAGGGTCAAAACCGGCAACATCTCCGCCGTGGTCATGGGCCCCTTACCAGAAACTCTTACAATGGTCTGAATTCCCCATTGCAGGGGTCCATGACCGTCCCTGTACAAGGACGGCATTCAAATGGGGAGTAGTCTCCCACCATTTTTGAGGAGGTTTGTCAGAGATCATGCTGCATGTGACTTTTCACCGCAGAGCACGTCAAACTTGATGGTGGAAAAAGCCCGCGTGTCCTGCCCACATCTCCCTAGGCCTTGGGGGGAAAAAATTCACCAACTGTCCCCAGGAGGCCACGATTTGGGGTCATAACGACAAGAAAACACCCGGTGTTCGGCATTTGACGATCCGAATTCCAGACTTGAGGAGCTGGAGCCTCGCGCATCTCAGCTTACCCCGTACACCAAAATGCCTCTCTTTTTTCTAGGGGTATCATGTCGACCCTCTGCTAAAAAGAATGGTATTTCCCATGAAAACCCAGGTTTTTCAAAATATACCCCAAGAAAGGTGGGTATTTGGATTTGGGGGTGGCATCAAGTTCATAAACTGAAGTCAGCCGGGCCCATGATTTGGACTCTTGGGGCGTCAGAGACCAAGGGGATGGCACGCTGAAGCTCTGGGAGCACGGGAAGAACAAAACCTCAACCCGCACCAGCAACGACTGGTTCATGTACTCAATCCACACTGACCAAACAAAGCAAAGCTACAGGGAGGTATCTATGCGAGCTATGCACTTCAATACACTCAAGCCTAGCACATCCTTCAAGGGCAGAGTGAGGGCTAAACAAACCACCGCCGGACCCAACACACAGAATGACATGCAACTCGGCGATGAAATCATCTAACACATCCACCCACCACAACCACTCCAACCACCCAACCACTCCAACTCCAACAAAAACCGGCCCACGAAGCTCCAAACATATTTGAAACCAACCACTCACCAGTCCCAGCCTCCGATCCCAATTCAATTCTACGAAGCTCCGAATAGACGTTTCGCGCTCGTATGCATCTATTCGATGTCAGAATCACCACATTATTGCATATTGCTAGATCGACATGCGAGTCATAATCAAAACCCGGTCTTAACCCTTGCGAACCTTACTAACCTTCATCTACCAGGGTTTGATTGTGGCTCATGTTTACCTCACATTGCCACAATCACATATTCCTAGTCAAAAAGCCGTTTGCGCTGCTCCTCAAAACAGGAATCGGGCCCACAAAACTTGCTGGTTCTCAGGAAATGAGTCGGAATGACCCCAACAAAAGCCATCCCCTAGGGTTTCCCTCCACTGAGCCCCAAAAAACCAAACTCGCCACACGCCGGGCGCGAAGGGGACGGGGAGCGCCTTGAGCCGCTGCTTGCGCTTCAGCTCCGTGGCCAGCTGATGGATCTGCGCCAAGTCCTCCGGCCGCGCCAGGCCCAGCTGCCGGCTCCGCTCCTCGAGATTTGGGCGTGGCAGAGAGGTGGGTGGGGTCTCCTTCTGGCAAAAAATGGTGGCAGAGGCGGACGTGTGTGTCTTCTTTCAATAGAAAAACCCACCTGAACGGGAAATTTAACCACTGAAACACGAAAAAGATCTAGAAACCCAACGGGATGGCTTCAACCCTACTTGACGAAAAGGGAGACACTGGGTGTGGCGTTCTTTCTCCGAAATCGGGAACACCTTGCTGGATCTTAAAAGGAACCAAGAGGAAGCCAATGTCGGGGAGTCAGCATCACCACGCAGAGAACCCCAAAAGAACCAGACGCTGCCCATGGACGATGACTCGTGGACCCCCAGTAAAGATGGTCATGTTAAGGCCGTCACTTGGGTGTTGATCACTATTCGCTGCGGCCCCCAAATGACCATGTGTAGCTTTGCCCATCTGGTGGTGAAAGTCATTTCGTTTCTGGTGTTGTCATGCTGTAAAAGAGCTTTTGATCAACCCCCACTTGAATGGACAGAGTCGAGGGCGACCTTTGTGCGAGGGAACGCAGTCGTCAATGCGGGGGCCTTTTATGCTTCACACCGCGCCCTGGAATGACACCAGCAACTTGCACATATTCGCAGCCCGCCAAAACAGTGAACACCTTCTAGAATGCCATACGAAGTCATGGCATTGCTAGACTTGCCAAACCACCAACCAGTTGCAAAGACTTGCTCCACTCATCTGTCGCGCATGTGGAAACGTCAAGCTCCCTTTGACGCATCTTGCGCATGTTCGAGAAGACAACATAGACACCGCCAAAAAGAAAATCGGTGGCTTGCATGTTCCTCTGTGTGAACAGTACTGGACTTTCTGCGCGATGTGACAAAGTCGCGCATGACGAGACTCACGGACTGGTAGATTCAGCGTGACGTGAAACACATCATGGTCACAGCTTCCCTCTAAAGCATACCAGCAGCTTGGTGTTTAAACATCCTGCTCTGGTCCAAGTACCTTCTCCCAGAGACGCAAATCTTCCATTTGGTTCAGGCCCCAGGAAAAAAATACAAATATGTCCAATAGTGATGAGTTCCTCTTAAAGCCAACAAGGGAAAACACATCTTAGGCAAATGGAGACACAAACTGCATGCCGGAGTCTCGAGAGTCTCCAAGTAGAGCATCTCCGCTTCCAGCCGGCCATCTTCCATCCCTTCAACAGGTCTAGCCTTAGCCACTCCTCCGTGCAAGGTAATGGCCTTGGCTACGAGAGCAACGGGTAGTCGTTATGTCTAATGTTGCCCCCAAATTAATCAACCCCTGTTTATTCATAGGGGGTGTGCCCCTCCAAAAGTGATGATTCCCCACTAAACCCAGGTCACCCCTCTATTAATCAACTGGGGTCAATTAATATGGGGGCAACATTACAACTGTGAGTGCCCATGTCATTTGCTGGGTGCAAGTCAATATTGGCCGTTCACATGAGGATCGGTCGAACTATGCGGCAGTCTATGGTTGGTCTTCTTTTTGTTGGGGGAGGGGGATGACGTTGGGGACTCACTCAATTCCCACAAAAACCAGTGGGATCACGGTTTCTCCGCATGGTGTAGGGTAGGGAAAGCCTTCCACAGCAAGCCAGCAATGCAGGCACATGTTTGTCCAGGCCAAGCAGTGCCCCTTGCGCGACACCCACATGCAAGTCCGGAACAAACTCAGCCGACGCCATTCAAGGTGGGGGGAAAGCTGCAAGATTCACATCATGCTGCGGAAATATTGCTTTGGGCCCACCTCTGTCGCAATAGGACATATGACCAACCATTTGGATAGTTTGGAGGGTCGCTTGTGAAGTGATTGAAACAGAAACTCGCACGAAGAAATTCTCGTTTTGATGAGTCACTCGTTTCGCGACACCCCGATTGTTCATTTCGAGCTGCCCACACATTTGACTGGCTTTCGCTGGCAGCGGCACACATGATCGGCACGCAGTACTCGGCCTGCGCTTTGCGCAGTACATCAGGATCAACGCAGATGCCACCATTCCCTTGCAGGTACACTAAGGTGGGGGCAATTGTGCCGCAATCAAACCCAACTGGAAGTGGTTGTAAAT
This sequence comes from Effrenium voratum, assembly GCA_963377175.1. Classification (NCBI taxonomy): domain Eukaryota; class Dinophyceae; order Suessiales; family Symbiodiniaceae; genus Effrenium; species Effrenium voratum. The sequence goes on from CAUJNA010003281.1 coordinate 236,669, forward strand.
GCTCAGAACCTGTCCTGAATACGGAAACCCCTGTTTCATTCAGGTCCGGAAAGCAAAACCAGCAATCCCCTTCTGTGCTTTGTCCCATGGAATCGGAGCCATGGAGATGGCATGGGGCAAACAGCACAAGCCTTTTGTTTGGTGGACTCCGAAGGGAAGCCCTCCCCAAACAAGCATGGAAACAAGGGCATCACTGGAGGTCTGGGGTAAAACTTCTCGCCTTAAGCAATGTCAAGCTCCGAACTGAGCCATGAGCCTGTCGCCGTCTGTAAGCCGTCAGGTCACGGGGAAAAAGCAACATGCCAGCCATGCGGATCAAAATAGGGGACCCCTAAAATGGCTGGCTTGTGTTCAGCGCTTTCCTTCCGCCCACAAAAATACCAACTCCAAAAACACCCACACACACACACACACCCACACACTCCGTGTCCCCCGCAAAAAAATGGCATACTTTCAGTACTGATAAATTCCCGTTAAACAACAAATCCAACCTTCTTTTTCGCAAATGGAAGGCACATGCTTACTATACCATTAACTTGAACACCTGAGGAATTTGAAGAGAGAAACTCGGAGCCATAGGAACTCTGGGTTCCCACTTCACCTCGTCTCAGCGCTTATAGCCTCTGGACACCAACGGCCAGTTCCCATGGCTCAAAGAATGGGAGCCAGCTGCATATGTCATGAGCCAGGGGAACCGGAAGTCGGGCCGTCAAACGTGACATCGGAGCCCCGTCCCTTTGGTCTCCCCTGCTGGGGACCTTTCGCCTCAGAAAGAAAAAAAGGCAAGTGGGGTATGTCTTTGCTGCATTACCAAACCCCTGCCCCCCTCCCCAAAAAAAAAACACAAAAAGGAACAAGAAAAGAACAACCCCCCCAAAAAAAAGAACAAACAGAGGAAGACACACACAGAAACCCTTGGTTCTCCTACAAAACCCTCGGTATCCCCCCACGCCGCCTGGCCTGTCCGTCGGCCTCGCCGGGCCAGAAGCTTTGAAGCACCTGCGAGCCGTTGGCTCCAAGATGGGTGCGTCTTTTTGTTGAGGCTGCCCCCTTCTTTGAATGGTTTCCACGGGACACCTGCCATTTATTTATTTATTTTTGGGGGGACTCCTTTTGTTCGAATGGTTTCAAAGCGGAAACCCGCCCTTTTTTCTTGGGGGGGGGGGTTCCCTGAGAAAAGGACACACCTAAGATGGCTAAGAGTTTTGGCCTTGAATTTTATACTCCTGATTACACTAGGTAGAAGCACCTGCCATTTATTTATCTATTTTTGGGGGGACTCCCTTTGTTCGAATGGATTCAAAGCGGAAACCCGCCTTTTTTTGGGGGGGCGTCCCCTGAGAAAAGGACACACCTAAGATGGCTAAGAGTTATGGCCTTGAATTTTATACTCCTGATTACACTAGGTAGAAGCACCTAGATGGCTGAACCGGTTGATATTATAGCTTTTAGTAAAAAAATATAATAATAATAAATAATAATAGACAAATACAAAATAATAAAAATAATAATAATAATAATAATAATAATAAATAATAATAATAATAAATAATAATACTAATAATAATAAATAATACTAATAATACTAATAATACTAATAATGATGATCATAATAATAATAATAGTTATTACAATACATAATAATAGTAATAATAATAATAAAAAAAATAAAATAATAAATACATAATAATATTAATAATAATAATACATCATAATAGTAATAATAATAATAATAAATAATAAATAATAAATAATAATAATAATAAATAATAATAGTAAATAAATAATTATCAATAATAATAATAGATAATACATAATAATAATTAATAATAATAATACTAATAATTATAAATAATACTAATACTACTAATAATGATGATAATAATAATTATTATTACAACAATAATACATAATAATAGTAATAATAATAAAAATAAAAATAAATACATAATAATATTAATAATAATACATCATAATAGTAATAATAATAATAACAATAATAATAATACTAATAATAATACTAATAATAATAATAATAAATAACACTCATAATAATAATAATAATTTCATACATAATAACACTAAAAATAAATAAATAATAATACTAATAATAATAAATAATATGATAATAATAATAATAAGGTAGCATTGAGAACTCCACTGTCCTATTTAACACGTGAGCGTGGGGGCCTGCTACAAACATCCCCGCAAGCGTCGCCCCAAATCGTGCCTGCGGATGATTCAGGGGATGATTCAGGAGATGGTTTTGGGCAGGGGGGATGATTCAGGGGATGGTTCTGGGCAAGGGGGATGATTCTGAGGATGGTTCTGGACAGAGAGGATGATTGTGAGTATGGTTCTGGGCAAGGGGGATGATTCAAGGGATGGTTCTGGGCAGGGGGGATTGGTTTTGGGCGGGGGTGATGATTCAAGGGATGATTTAGGGGATGGCTCTGGGCATGGGGGATGTTTCTGAGGATGGTTCTGGGCAGGGGGGATGATTCTGAGGATGGCTTGGCCCGGGGGTGATGATTTGGCGCTTGATGCGCGGGATGTTGTTGCACAAGGGGGATGATGTAAGGGATGATGCTGGCGGATGTTTGGGGGATGGCTTAAATAGACAGATGCGCTCTCAAAGGTAGCATGACCCCCAAACTGCCAATCAAAGTTTTGGTCGCTCAATTCGACTTGAAACCCTGGTTTAGCCACAGTCCAACCTGCGTAAAACTCCTTGGGTGTCTCCTTGTTCCGAAAAGTTCAAAGGGCACCCTATGGCATCTGACGTCCCGGGTTGAGCCATCCATTTGCCTCCAGGTACTGGGTATGTCTGCTTTGGATGACCCTTTTGTTTGGGTTTAAAGGGAAGCCAAATGGAACTGCACGATGTTGGAAGTTCGAAGATCCTACTTCAGAGTGGCCCTTTCACAAAGATGTCCCCGGTTTATGGCCCCCCTGCAGACTCCAGATAGAGATAAACTATCTTCTCAAACCTATGCAAAGCTTAGGCTGGACGCCAAAACACAACCAAGTTGGGCTTGGAAAACAACTCACCAATGATGCTTGAACACAAATGCGGAATCACCCCCACCCCGCTTCCGAGACACAACAATTAGGACACCGGCTGGATTGTGTCAAGAATCAGATGCGTGCTTGAAGGGGTCATCTACTCCTGGAAACGGGGAATGGCAAAGGGACCACGACCCAAAATGGTTTCTCTTCGGGATTTGAACACCCCCCAAAAAGCGGGAAGGTACTCGGAAGCTACCCTCTTTCATTCGTGGCGGTTTTGAAAACAGCGGACGGATGCTCCCAACCCAAAACCCCCCGCCCCAACCCCCCCAAACCCTTCAGCGCCTCTTCCTGGCTGGCCCAATGCTCAGGCGAAAATCGCGTGGCCAAGATGCCGTGGCCCAAACCCTTCGGCAGCTCCTGGCGCCCCAAATGGGAGGGGGGATTCCCTTCAAGCACACCATGAGCCGCCGGCGAAAATAAACCTCTTCGCTTTTAAAGGCTGGTCATGGAATCGTGTCGTCTCTTCCCTTAGTCCTCCCGCAATACTTCAGCAGCCTTCCTATAGTCTTCCCTTGATCTGGTACTTACTTCTCATCTATCGTACTTCAACAGAATCTATATCCAAAGACCAACTTCTCGTTTGCCAAGGCCTTGGTGTAAGCTTCGTCTGGCCCTCATTTCCAGAGATCCTCGCGCCCTCAAGGAGCTGCCACATGCACAATGAGGATTCTTCGGCCTTAGACTCGCCTTCGTTTTAGGGAAGTCTTTAGTGCACTTCAATGCATATCCCTGGTACCAACGCGTTTGGTGGTATCTCAAAGGGTACATGAATGTCTCAAAATATGTAGGGAACCCAACCAACGGTTGTTTTCCCTTTTGGGATCCCTTCAAACCATCATTAACAAAGGGGTGTGCGCAAAAACCCACTATTCTTGGTGTGACTCTCTTGGTATATCTTGGTATCACATACCCAAATCCTTGATGGCCGTAATCCCAACTACAACTTGCTACATGTGGAAAGGCCAATGTGTTACAACCACCTACAGGGCTTAGATTTTATCCTTAAACATCACACCAACAGGAAACACAAAGAACTGGCAACCAAAACGGTGAAGTGAAGGGTTAAAACGGGAAATATGGGCGTGTCTTAAAATAGGAGAAGCAAAAACAAATCCTCTGCTTGTCCTTCTGGTTTTCCTTTAACACCAGGCAACACAGGGTACCCTAAAAGAAAAACACACTCTCAAAGAAGAGGACCCCCGAACCCTGCCAGAGCCGCCGTGGTCCGTCCTTCCCGGCGCTAGCGAGCACTTCGATGCCCTGGTCCCGTTGGCATGTAAGCATCTCGAAGGTTCCTCGGACTCGGACTCGGAGGTTTTGCTGGGCTCTATGTTTCTCGTGCACAAGCGCAAGCCTCGTTTTGCTCCCGGATAGCCTCCCAGAATGTGAGCCAGCCTCTTGTAAAGGGGCGTGGGGCTCCCAAGAGCTTCCCAGCGAGGACTGCAAAGCTTCCAGATTGGCCCTTATGCGCGAGCAACGCCTACCAGACCAACACAAACAGGGCTCGCTGTGCAAATAGGACAAGTTGACTTCCATGTCTGTGATAGTGGTTTCATGCCTCCAACCTTGCCATCGCAAAGTTTCAGGCTAGTGTATGGACATAAATGGCTGTGGGTCAAAAATAGGTACCCCAAAATAGAACCCTAGTAAGTGGAAACATGGACCAAAACCTGCGGTCCCTGGTGGTTAATTTTGACCCATACCCAAATCATTATGGATACTTCAATGACCACATCAAGTCATGATCATAGAAAGCAGCATATCATTTGGGAGTGACGCGGGAAATGTCACACACAAACCAGATAATTGTCCCGTGTCATCTCGAGGAATCAAGCCCTATTAAATTGGTGGGTTGATGAATAATGCTGAACCGGTAATAATCAACCCCTGTTTATTAAATGTTTATTAATAGGGGGGTGTCCCTGCGTTTAGTGGGGAACTATCACTTTTGGGGGGGGGGGGGGGTGTTACCCCCCCATTGATAAACAGTTTAAACAGGAGTTGATAAACATGGGGTCAACATTATGGGGTCAACATTACTAATCAGGGCGCTCAAGTCCGTGTAGTAGTAGAGCACCGCGCTCTCGGACCCGTCCCGCAGGTCCAGCGCATAGGCCCACACACGGATGCCCGTCCTGCGAGCGGGTTGAACTGCTGCGACCCCTTGTTCGACATATACATACATATGTACGTGTATATATATATATATATGCTTGTCTATTTTTTGCGTGGGAGAAACCCTCCTATGTTGACGCAAAAGTATTGTTTGGGGGAATTCGACCTGGCTGGAGCCTTTGGTTGTGGAGGATGCTCCATTGAAAGCCATATCATGGAAGTCTGAACACACAAAATAATAACAGACTGAACCAACAACCCAACGGGCCAGGTCTCTTCGCAACATCCGGACAGTGCCGTCCAAAGGTTGAGCCCAAGGGGGGCAAATTTGTTTAGAATGTCCTTGGGTGCTGTAAATCCCCCAGCAAAAAGTTTAACTTCTTGCTGGTTAAGAGGAAATATGAGGGGAATCCAAAAAGTTAAAGTCTAAAGATCCAACCCAACAGCAGTAGAGTGTCGTACAACATAATTGCCGGCTCCTCAAATGGACGAAGACATCCTCCTCCTGGCTGTACTCTGCAGGATCCGCGGAGGCATCCGGGCACGAGGAGCTGCTGCCCATCGCAAGGGGAGCCCCCAGCGAGCGTTTCGAGCCGCTCGGCTTGGCGCAGTTGGAAGCGATCAGCTTTTCTTGCTGGTGCGATAGGCAGGGAAGGAGGAAATGAACCCAGTCCCCTTAAAGGAAACCACCAGTTGGATGGTTTATAAGGGTCATTCCATTTCTCATTCCCTGAGCACCCCCAGCAAGTTTTTGCCTTGAGAAACCAGACCCACGGCCGAAACTAGCACCCGGGTCCCAACTTGCTTGCTTTTTGGACATTGGGATTTTGGACTTGGTGGAAAAAGCGGGCAAGTTGGGGGGGGGGGGGGGGTTGCTTGGAAAGGGTGGTTGATTTGTTGTTGTCCCAAAAGGGCATCCCATTTTTGAGAGGGTCAAATTCCCACAAATGAATCAAATGTAAAAACCAACAACCGTTCAACAATCAGCACCCCCAACTTGCCTGCATTTTCAACCATGCCAAAAATCCCAATGTCCAAGAAGCGATCGTTGGGTGCTGGAAAGGGTGGTTGATTGGTTGTTGTTTTCCCTTGAAACATGAAGAACAATGCAGCTGGTCATTGCTCCGGGTTGGTGGCATGGAGGTGAAACGGGGTGGTGTCCAATCTTGGGGGTCAAACCCCCGCTAATCCAAATCACCAACTATAATGGCTCCTCACAAGGCTTCTTATGCCACATAGGACTTCTGTTTAACCACAATTGATTCGATATTGAATAGAATATACATGGAGGGAGGCTGACATTTGACCGGGAACAAAATGGGCACGCGGCCAAAAAGAAAACCTCCAAACACAAAATGGCGAGATGCCCTTTGTCGAACATGCCTAAAATAGCGGTCCCTACCCAACCTTGCAGACAAAAGCATAAAGTGCCGACTAGTGCCGACTCAAAAAAACAAACACCAACTGATTTATTCCACTACATCAAAAAATCAACTGCCGCATACCCAACCTTGAACCAAAAAACAAACGAGCAGTGCCGATTCCAAGAAAAGCACCAAACATCTGGAGGTCTGTCAACCTGGGTGCCGGGCTCATTGCTCTCTCCATGGCCTTCTCAACGTCCTTCTCCTCCTCCGCTTCGTTGATGGTGTCCAGAACCTCCCTTCCTAGCGCTTCGGGGCAGATGGGATGGGATGCTCAACCAGGAACGCCCATGCGATGTTTCGGGGGGAAACGAAGAACCGCGCGAAGCCTTTAACCTGGGCAGAGAGAGAGAGAGAGAGCTACACCTACACACACACACATGCGTGTCTGTGACATGCTGCGCCGGCATGAGGAATGCCTGAGGCATCAGCTCGATAGCGACAGATATTGATAGCATTTGGCAATGATGAATGCAGTTTTGGACAGTGCTTAGCGTCCAACACTTCAACACACCGTTGATCATGATCCTGCAGCCCCTAAGTTTTAGTGCAAGGCCGGAACAAACCTACCTGTTTGCCCAAGGCCCAAAAGGGCATGGAACATGTGGGGCCCCCTTGTCCCCCCTCGTGGCTGAAACGTTAGGTGGCCCCGCCTTTTCGTCCAACTCTACCAGCTTAAGGGCCAAGCACTTTGTGAGGATGCACTTTGGCAGCAAAGGACCCCTTTCCGGTAGAGCGCGGAAAGGGAATTTGGACCTGGTTTCCTGAAAAGACCTCCGAGTCTTTCTACAACTCCAACCGCTGTCCTGCCTGTGTGTTCATTGTTCGGAAGGGCGGTCCTCTTAGGAGATTTTTTGGGAGTGGGTGAGGTCCGATGATCTGGAACTTGGGTGTCCTTTTGGAGGGTGCGCTTTTCTCCTTGGTTTCTTGGGGAAAATCAAAGGAACACAACACCTAATTTAGGTTCCACCGGCATTGGGAACCGTCCGTTTCGGGTTCGTCATGTTGTTTTTCCTTCCCGACGGGCAGTCCTGGGCTCTCCTTCTTCCCAAGGAGCGCAGAAAGGCCGGAAAGGCCTAAGAGTCAACACAGATCTTGGATTCTCCATTCGTGCCTTTTCTTGGGGACCCACCCCCTATGGTGGACACTGAAGGGGTCTATTTTGGCAACCTCCATCCTTTTTGGGCAAAGGTTGTTTAGGGTTCTTGGTTGCAAGATAGACTCCAGGTGTCCATGACACCCCCCCCAAAAAAAAAATAAACATAAATGTGCATGTGTTGGTTTCTTTTAAAACTGCCAAAAAGGGACCCTCAAAAAAAAAGTCACATGAATTCTAGCTGTACCTTCCATGTCCGTTCTGGGGTTTCTGAAAAATGATGGGTGAAGAGAATGGGCAGTCAGCCCGAAGATGCATGGCGTGTCAAAGTAGCGCAAACCAACAAAGGTCGTTCCTTATGTGTTCCCTCAAAACAAACCTAACAAAGGGCTGCCCGAAAAGCACACCACGCACAACAGCACATGCCTGAAACCACAAACAAACACAAACAGAAACAGAAACACAAGCACACACACACACAAACACTGAGACAGCCTTCAAAGGTGGCCAAAAAAATAGCCCAGGAGAAACAAAGAGTCGAAGTGCTCTTGGAGCAGTTGAGCTCGGTGAAACAACAATTTTAGCCCAGGCACTTTTTTAGGGATGCAAGGTCAAACTGCACATTCAGAAGCAACGCAAATCCTGGAAAAAAATGCGCCTGGAATCAAAGTGGCACACCTTTGTCAATGGGGTGCAGCTGAAAGCAGTGCTACAGGCTACAGAACCCAAGCCTCGCCGGCTGATTGGTCGACAGCATTGGGCGCGTGAGTCATCCCTTTTACCGATTTGACTGGAGAGGCCAAAAAGAGGACTTCCCCCAAAAAGGCTGCCCAAAAAATCCCCCAAAATGAGACTCCTCTGAAAAATAAAGCTGTTTTTTTTTGGTTGCCCGGGCATTTGCATGTAAATGTTGTTTTGGTTTAATCTTCAAAAGGATCGAAGCGAAACACCTCTTGCGACCCAGGTCCCAGGTCGAGAGCACAAGATCGCTTGGTGAATCCCCTTCTTATCCCTAGAGGTCTTTGAAACTGCCCCAACTCGGCTGAGTGGATGGCCCAAGAAAAGTCCAAACTTTATATTTACCACTGAAATGGTCTTCCCGAAAAGTTTAAAGTTCACGAATTCACAAAGTGAGCCAAGGAATTCTTGAACAACCTACACATCCCCTGATCCCTGTTGGGTTGTAACACATCCCAACCTGCAAATCTCTGAGCACGCCACAGGAACAGAGCCATCGCTCCGCACCTGCGCGGAGTTCGTTTCTCCGCGGCTGTACTCGCGTGACCAGCTTCCTCGTTGAAGGTCTTACAGAGTCGGCTTCCGAGATCGCAAATGAAACCCATGGATAAACGTTGGGCTTGTCTAAGACCCAGCCCAAAGTTGTGTTTTAAGATTAACACAACCAAAAGCAATGCAAGATGTGATTCATGCCACGGATTCGGATCCTGCTCAGCTCGTGGAACCAGACTTTTGGGACGGTTCGCGGGAGGCCAGCCTCTCGCTCAAGGTCGCTGCTTTGGCTGGGCTTGGCGAAAATCCGTGTCAAGTTGAGGGAGCACAAGAGGGGTCACGGGATTTCCCCTGCGAAACTTGCAACTGTCTGGTGGTGTCTGTCGAAACTGCAACTTTCGGAGGTTCCACAAAGTGAAATGGAGTAAAGCCTGACAGAACTCTGCTTCTCGGCCAAATTAGCACAACAGGACACCATGATGTTGACGAATGAGCTACGGCAGTTTGTGGTCTCAAGAGGGCAGGGGACAATCCCACAGCTTTGGGACATTCGGCTGGGCTCCGCATGCTGACACTCCACCAGGATGGTTGGACAGAAATCCCCCCTGCAAATGCCCGCCATTTCAGGTTCCCAATGACAGTGCCATTGCATTTTCAATGCGCAAGAGTCCCTTTCGACCTCCAAATGGCCATGGGCAGCAAATTCCAATGTACCCAGGAAGTCTTAGACTAAACAAAGTTAAGTCTTTGTTCAAAGACCGAAGTTTGGCTTGGAAGACCGAACTTTGACTTGCGCTATTTCTTCCAACCGTATCAGCAATATTACTGGTCATTTTTAGGACGTTGGCCCCGCTGAATGTTTCCGCAGCAACATATTTGAATACAGGTATATATGTTTGGTTGTTGCCACGCCGATGGCGCTAGATCTCGTCCACTTGCTCGACATGCGTTGGCGTTTTGCGCTGCCCTGCTTGTTGGCTCGCTTCCTTTCAGATTTCATAAAGAACACCGTCAGCTCCTCCCGAAAGCGCACACACAAACGGCTGAACGGCTGAAAGCAACTTGTGCATGTCACATGGTCAAATGGTATAGAAGGGGAAGGCTTCAACAGCATGAAGACGAGCTATGGCAACGCACTTTCCATTCGTACCCGAGAAACAACTAAACGCGCGCAACCAAACAGCAGCATCGCAACCCGGCCAAAAGAAGCCAGGAAAAAACACCCATAGCCAGAAAGGGGCTACATACCAACCTGCACTCCTGAAGCGCATTTCGTGCGCTCCTATAAGGTCAGCTGTTCTGCTTTGTGCTTCTCGATTGTTCAGGCCAGTTATGCTGAACCCATGCTCACAGCTTGCAGAGCGTAGGAAGCCGTACTACATATCAAGCGCATAAACAATTAGGAGTATGTGTGCGAGCCACTACGATGTGTTATGTCTGTTCGCCTTCCGCTCAGGTGCCATTCCGCTACACTCAGTAGAACTGTGTGTCGATCCTTCCTAGCATTTCAACATGTAAGTGTCTCCGTCGCGCTTCCATCCGCCATGGCTCCAACCAGTATTTTGCGGTTGCGGTTGCCCATTTGTATCTTGTGACACGCACGACGTCAAAGGCACACCGGCGACAACTGTAGTCTTATGCACTGCAGGACCACGCACGCTTGACAACATCCATGAGCGCCTGTGTTACTGTGACATAAACCAAAATTAGGACCGTGTATCGAAAAGCGAACGTATGTGGCGCTGCCAAGAATCTTGCCCTCATTACTACGTCTTCCCACAGCAGGGCGATTATTCGCGGACAACTGAGTTGCTATGGAGCACTTGCCTGTGACATTTGGAAAACGTGGGGCGTGATGCACCCGTGACGGAAGCGTGGTAAGACCAAACTTTACCGTGGTAAGACCAAGCTTTGCCGTGGTAAGACCGTGGTTTGCCACCCCCGCCGAAATCTCGATTCTGTGCGCTGGATGCCGTGCTGTTTTTTGCGAAATTGTTCCGAACATGTTGGCTTAGGGTTGCTAAGCGTTGGCATTTTTAGAGCCTAGGCCGGTAGTCAACGATCAAGCGCGCATGAGGCAACTGTCTGCGATCCGCAAAACACATATACTCAGAAACAAGCTGCCACGATATGCGTGCCAAGGATCTACTGCCGCAAGTCGCACGCTGCTGCAACCACATCAGCAACAACATTGACAGAGTGGTTTTCCGCTTACCGTTGTGTTTGTCATTTGCTCCTGCCCACTGCCATCGGCCAAGTAAATGGCCGGATTTGGCGTTGAACTTTGTAGGGCTTTGCAAGTAGCGCTCGTGGCGCAGCCGGCAATGATCCACATAGGTGCATGCCACGGCCTGTAATTAGCTTGGCTGTTGCTACGGTGTCTCAGTAAAGCAATGAATGGAAGCTTAGCCAAGAAGGGAAACAAGGCAAGAAATTGCCCACAAAACACGACAGCGCCAATGAGTTCCACAGAGTTGCAAGATGTCGTTGCAATCGCTTTTAGGCTGCAGGCCTGGGCTTTAAACAGCGTAGTGACAGAGCGTTTGTTATGTTCAACTTGCTGTGATATTGCGTGCAACATAGCATGTATCAGCATTTGACAGGGCGGCGTGGCTCGTGACACCACTAGTGTGAGTTCTATCTCGCTTGGGCATCCATGCGGTGGAGCCTGCAAAGAGAGTAAAATGAAGGGAGGCAAGCGCACGGTCTGCTAGAGGCTTGTGAATGTGAGTGTGCGTGGGCGTGCGTGCTAACATATGTGTTTTCGGTGTCAGAATGCAACGGCAGATTGTAGAGTCGTCGTTTTTGCCGCAGCATTTCGAATTCATGTTTCTTTCCACACATATTGTCTGGGCATTATCTGCTCCAGCAGGGCCAGCCAGTCTACCCCTGTTGTATCCGCGTGCGCAAAACGCATGGACCTTAAATTTCTGGATCTCTCTGTGACACGTGCACAGGCATAGTCGTTCAACACACATTCCCCCTCATTCCTGATGACCTGGCCAGGATCTGAGTCCGGGCGTGATTTGCGTGACGCGCGTGATCGCGGCAAAGAATGGTCTACTGTAGAAAAACCGTTCTTTACATAGTCTTTGGACTTCCTGGGTGTAGGAAAGTCACCTCTTTGGTTGTTTTCCCGGATGGTCATCCCATGGAAGGACCTTTTGATCCACCACATTTGTTTAGGCTACGGGTTTTGGGGCGGTTGAAAAGGGAAACTGGGAAAACCAACATGCTTGTTTTTTGCTTCTTTTGGGGGAGTCCCAAAACATTTCGATCCCAACCAAATGCCAAACAGCAGTGGCGTCATCTGCAACCAGCCGCCCCCGGTTCCCATCCGGCCGCTGTGCTCGAGCGCATGTTCCAACTCCTGGCTCAAGCGCCGGCTCGGGATACAAAACTCGGTGATCCTTTTGGAGGTGGTACCCCATGATTTAAAGGGAAACCAAAAGGAAAGAAAACACCATTTGCTGGGTTCCACCAACAAAAAAGGAGCCACCCATCTGGGGCTAGAAATCAGAATTCATCCAAACACCAGCTGAGTTGGATCCGAGTCCTTGTCAAGCGGATCCTTTACGGAACTATGATGCTGGCCGAGTACAAAGCTCATGGTCAGCCCCAAGATGGAAACTCTAACCCGTGTTTTCTTTGTGGATGGGGTACCACAAAGTGCGCCCCAAGCATCCTCAACATTGTTAATTGGAAAGAGCTCTCCTCAGGAGAAGAACAAAAGCACCCTAAGACGTTGTCTCAAAGGCGCTGGGGCTATCTCAAATCGGAGGAAGTAGACGTGTACAGCTCACCGCCCCAAAGCTTCACATCCACAGCTTCCCCGCCATCGTCTTCGCTCTCAGGTCTTTCCGCTCTTCCATGAGATTCTGGACCAGCTTCTCCTGGGCGCTGAACAAAAATATGGTAAGGCCAGGCATGGCCATGGGTCAACAGCCAAATCGTACCCCCAGTGAAAATCCCAATCCCCACTAAAATTGATTCTAAAATGGATGGTGCACCTACCCCAAAATGGGATCCCATGGGTTGTTAACCCACAGCCGCATGAGTTTGTGCTCATGCGCAAGAGCGCTTTCGTCTCAATGCTTGTGTTAGGTGTTGATCAACCCCTTCAACCGGCTGTACAAATCAGTGCCAGGGAGTGTATACAAGCCATCAGTGACCGGCCACAGTTCAAACAGTGGTCAGAAATTGAAGACACAGAACTGGAGTGTCTGGAAAGTTGCGCCGGACCGTACAACTGTACAATGCGACGTGAACACATCCGGTGGCAAACTACAGCCAGGACCAGCAAACACACGTGGCCAAAATTAGTTTAAGAAAATGGACCATGCCCCACATGTTCAGGGATCACACAAGGTTTCGTAAGCAGTACGTGTAGCGGCTTAAAAACGGCTTAAACAAAACACTGCAGAATCTTGAGTGGATTGAACACAATTCAAGTGGCCCCGTCCCGAAGGACCGAACAAAGGACATGTCCAAAAAAGTGGACCAATGCAAACCCACAAGGTTATCAGGGCAATACGCTTTGAATAAAAAGCGCAGAAGCACCGCTGCCCCAAGCCTTAGCACTCCCATCTGGCCTTCGCCTGGAAGTCAACCTCCAGTGCCCTGAACAAGGCTCTGGGGAGGCTCTGAGAAGGTACCCACTTCCATCCAAACTTGTTTACCACATGATCTTAACAAGCTTAAGGTCTAACTCGGGGTACCCCTGCGCGCAAACTGCCACCCTGCCAGAACGCTATGCAGCGAGTCTTGTTTGGGAGATGTTCCTTACCTGCTTCTGTTGCCAAAAACACAGAGGAGGTTGGCGAAAAGAATCGTGTCCGGGTTTTACCTCAGTTGCCCCAAGGGGACCCAGAAATGAAAGGTGATCACCTTTTGAAACCCTGATTCAACATGGACCAAGTGCATGCCCAGTTAAATTGTCCGTGCCGTCAGTCGGCTCATGCGCAGCTCCGTTCAGATTGGTCGGTGCTTGTCACGCAAACACTTGCCCCAGCATCGTCCTATTTTCATGGGTTTGCAACAACCACACACACGCCGTAGCGACAACACTCGCACACACAAAGACACAGTCACAGATACAAACAAACAAAGAAACACAGGCACAAACAAACAAAGAAACAAAGAAACAAACAAACAAACAAACAAACAAGCAAAGACACACACACACACACAAAAAGCCCACACACACACACAAGGACAGAACGACAAAAAGACAGAACGACACCAAGACACAAAGACACAAGACACAAAGACACACACACACACAAAGACACACACACACACACATTTGATAACTACAACCACTTGGATCTCCATGCCCCAATATCACCAGAAAACTCCCACTGCAAACCGAAAGGGGACCTTCGAAACCAAAAGGAAAACCCTTAAGAACGATATTCAGGCGGCTCCAAGTGCTTGTGGGTGATGATGTGAGTGCTTGAGATGGGTCTGGGTACCTTGAGTCTCCTTACCCTCAAAAGATGGTGTCTACCTCTCCAAAGGGTCAAAAGGAGCAGGCGAGCATAGGGTCGGGGCCCCCTCCAAAAGTGATGAACCCCACTAAAAGGAGACCATTCATCAACCAGCTGCGGTTTACCATTGCTACGAAATTAAGTGGGTACTTTGAAACAAGTTGTGACATGTTTGTACGGGAGTACTACTCCCCCTGCAACGGAAAAAAAAATCCTCCAAAAAGGCGATCCTCGCAAGGACATTTGTCAAGATGATAGCGTTTTGGTTTTAAGTTCCATCTAAATCTGGGGAGTGTGTGTGGTGGCCTTTCAACCCAGCAAACCACGGCGGTACTTCTCTCGCCCCCAATAAAAAACCTACACCAGCCCATTCCTCCCTCCGCGCCTCTCGTGAGCTTTGGTGACCCGCAGCTCTCTCTCCTCCTCCCGCAGCTTGGCGGCCAGCTCCGACTCCTGAGAGCTCGCTGGGCACGAGCAACTGGAAGCGAAAGTGGGGGGTGGGGGGGGGGGGGGGTGGGGGCCCAAAAGCAAGTCATTGCTTGCTGAGGTTGTTTGTTTTTTGTGGGAGTTGAAGCATAGGTTGGCCCAGAGCCAAGCGAGTTGTTGAGAGAAGCCGGGACAAAAAGCCAGCCCTCGTAACTTCATTTGAGGGGATGGGTCATTCTCAACTTGAACTGTTCGTTGGTTCGAACCAACAAAGCCGAGCACAAGGGAGCACTCAAAGCAACGAACACCCATCTTGTTCCCGAAACATATCTTGGCCCATCTGGGGTACACAGAAAGTAGCGTGTTCAGATTCTGTGCCATACCACTATGTAGTCTAGCCTAAAGAAACAAACACCGTTTTGGAGGAGACCCCCCCCCAAATATGGGCACTGGTATCCACTTGGGAGTACATGCCGGGCAAGTTTTCTCTGCTTCCGACTGCTTCACGGGCGGTGCCCTCAGGAAGCTTTCCATTGGTCCAACAGGCAACTAACAACATCCCTGCCCCAAGTCTTGACGAACCGGTCACCTGCGGCAAACCTGTTGTTGTTTGGCTATTTGTTTGATTTTGTTTGGTTTTTCGGCACTATGGTTCAAACAACCGCTTCTTTCCTCTTCAGAGTCTGGTTTCAACTCAAAGCACGTGGCCCCAGTTGCATTTCAAGGGGAGCTCTGGGCAGCGCAGTGATGCGATTCGGACAATCCCTGCAGCACGAGAGCAAGCCACAGCATCACGCAACCTTTGCGGTGCATTGATCCCTGGCAGGAAGCCAAACTTGCGGCACATGTCACACAAATCCCTCCAACCGCTGACAAAGTCAAGTTGGGAAGTGCCAATAAAAACAGCGGTTGACAAATGATTAGAGATGAACGCTCTTGTGATTGGGTTGTATATCTTTGCCTGACTCACATAGCTCAAGTTGCGGAGGTGCCCCTAAGCATGTGTGGAAAGCTCAAACATCAGTCTCACATGAGGTGATATACTCCGTGTTCACCCCATCAACCTCCTCACCCCAAACAAATAACCAATTGATGTACCCCACATTCTCATGAACCTCCCTAAAATAATTTGAAGTTTCTTCTAGTGGCGACCCTAACTTCTAGCCAAGCTGCTGATGCAGTTGCATCACTGCTGCGGCGTGAGACTCCTCGGTGAGAGGAACTTGGCCCTTTTTCCGCGCCTCCGGAAAAGTGACCTTCGAACTGATCAAATGGTGTATGTGTGTGGGTGTCTATTAAGTGTACGATGTGTACATGGGTATATGCCTTCCACATGTATGTAATGTTCACGTACGACGTAGAACTTGTTGTTTGTTGCTTGTTTCCCGGTTCTCTATTAAGTGTATGATGTGTACATGCGTAAAAGACGCCTCGCCTTCCACATGTACGATCTGTATACCCACAAAAGACTATGTATGTGAACCCACGAAGATCGAAAC
>CAUJNA010003281.1:260519-273019 GCA_963377175.1 Effrenium voratum
CGCTCGCCAACTGAGGCGGGAGCGGTGCGAAGCTGTGACAGCGACCTGAGACAAATCGTACCAACCCCTTGTTTGGCCGTCTTCAAGGGAAACAAAGGGAAGACCGCGTTGCCGCGTCCCCCAAAAAAAATCCGAAGACGGGTTCGTGATTTTTCGGGGGCTCCCCCAAAAATCAGAAAGACACGTGTTGGGTTTGGTCCGTTCAGTTTCTTGGTTCACAGGTCTGTTCGCTGGGCCACTGGCACCACAAAAGTGGCCCTGCAGCCTGATCCTCCCCCGGCCAACCTGGACCTGAGCCGGGAAGCTGCGAGCAGTCGGCCTTGTACTCGCTTGACTGAAAGAAAAGTAAACCCAGGTGGTACTGTGGATGGTTGCGAAATCCATTTCGCGCCATCTAAGAAACCCTAGAATGATATGATCCTCTGATATCCTCTGTAAATACCAGTAAACAATGGTTTCCCATGGTGCCTTGGGTGGTGCAGGAATTTTTCCATCCACAGTATCCCCAACAGCCCCGAACCCCCCTGGAACCCTCTCGCATTTTCCTGAAAGCTGCCCCGAACCACCCTTATCGCCTATCTATCTGGGCCTATCAACCCCATTCAGCTGTTGGGAAAAATATGAAACTCTACTTTACAGGCCCCGTCTCATGGCTTGGCTGGTTCAACGTACGGATCCCTTCGCAAACCTCAGTGGCAAGTCGTCTGTTTCTAGAAAGGCATTCGAGCTTGGGCATCTCCAATTTGCTCGCTTCCTCCTTGCTAAGTGGGAAAATCACCATATAGCTAACCCTATACCCCTAGTTGAACATCAAAATAGCTGGTACATGGGTGTTCATGCGCCCCAAAATGGAGGCATAGGTTATGACCCATGGCCATGTTGCTCATTTGCTCACCTCAACCCAACCAGTTGGCTCAACAATCCCCGACACCGTGCCTGTTCCTCCTCTTCGGCATCTTCGCCGTGGTGGCTACCGGGCATCCCTGGGCGCAGAATCAATCCGATCCATACTCTTGCTACATCGGAGATTCCCTCAAAAACTGTCAAGGAAAATGTGTGTGTTGGAGGTACGGATGCTTACCAATGTTTACATTTATTAGGCAGTATGTAATAAGGGGTGTACCAGTGGTGGATACAACCTGAAAACCATAAGGGTTTTTCCATATAGTATATGTATATATATATATATACACCTTTATTTCCCAAAAAGTTAAAGTCTAAAGATCCAACCCAATAGCAGTTAAGATGTGGTGTATGTATATATATATATATAAACCTCCATACCTCCAAAACCAAGACCCCGAAAGTCACTTTTAGACTCTGTCGAGCCATCCACAGACCTCTCACCCGGCTCTCCCGCGTTTCGGGTTCCCCAGGCCTCGGAAGCGCTCCGAGCGGCGCGGAAAGGAGTTCTTTTCAGCTGGTGTCTGGTGGCTGGGGAGTCTGGAAGCTTCCAAATCCAGTTGCCAGCTGCATATGCTTGGCTGAAGTTGAGACATTCTGACCCTCTCAACTCGATCTAAAATAGATTGGCCTTGAAGCTGCGAAACTTGGCTCACAGCCGAGTTTTTGGGAGTTGGGTGGAAATGCCTCGGTTGTCTGCGCCTTGCGAAAAGAGGCTGCATTCTGAGCGAGGCAGGCTCTGGCAAGTGATTTGCGAATGGCCATGGCAGCCTGACGCATTCCGAAACGCCAGCGCTCTCACTGGAAATAGACGTACTGCCGGCATAGGAGATCACTTTTCCAGGAATGCCCCTGCCAAAGCCAAATACGTATTCCTTCTGTGGCACGACCCTAGCAACATACTGCAGACCACCAAGGCGCATCCAAGTAAGCAGCTTGATCTGTCACAATCATGACAAATGCTAGCCTTGAACATGAACCGACCTGTGCTCAACACCTCACTTCCAAAGTGGATTGGCCAAACCCAAAAACCAGTTGTTTGCCACTAGGGTCCAAACACTAAAAGTGAGTCCAGAAGTTGACAGTGAGAGAAAATGTTCTATATATATATATATATTAAAAAAGAAAAAAAAAAAAACGTGCTGGAGCATCAACCGCCTACCATATTCATACTCCAAAACATGTCATCCGCCTTGCGCCTCCTTGCCCGATCACACACACACACAGCCAAAATTCGGCGAAACACGGCGAAGTCTGCAAAAGGAAGCCAAACACGAGAAACTCCCAAAACCGGCTTCCCTTCACACTAATACACCACCCGTGCCCACGCCACCACATTCATCGCATGGGATGGAGTCATAGTATTCCAAACCCCTTCTCCCCCTTTCGTCCGAAGACCCCTTCTGCCTTAGAAAGGACCTTAAGAAGTTTGGGTCCACGCTCCCCCAATGGTTGGACATAGACATCCCCACCATGTTTGACGTGAGAGTTCAAGACTAGGCTAGTCGACTCATATCCCTTTTGCCTCGAAACCGGGGCTGGGGGGACGGCTCAATTACACATATGATCAAATAATAAAGATACACCATGTTGGAAAGATGGTATACTTAAAAAAATAATAAAAAGGTGCAATGTCAAATTATACAGCTCCGAGCCGGGGGGAAATCCCCACCATGCTTGACGTGAGAGTCCGAGATGAGTTCAGACTCATGCCCGTTTTGCCCCGGTTTCCGGGGCCGGGGGGACGCTCCGAGCCGGGGGACCGGGGGGACCGGGGGAGGGCACGCAGGTAGTCTCAGGATCTCCTCCAGCAGCTGCTGCAGCCGACGCTTGCAGCTGCTCAAAAGCTCCTCACTCGTCACTCCCAGGTTCTGGGCCCGAGTCTTACCTAAAAGCCTAAAGAAGGATAGCAGGGATCCGGATGCATGAAAAACACCTGAACATTGCAACTTGTAAATGGTGGTTTCCCTTTATTCTGGTGTTGAAAAAGCAACATGTTTCAAATGGTTGCAAAATGTATCTTTTAAGGAGCCCTGGATAGGGGTCCGTCTTTTTTCAGTGGGTACCCGTTGCTTCCCTTTGAACAAAAAATAACAATTGAGAGGGATACTTCAAACTTTGTTCATGTGTAGGGTGTGTTTTTGGATGCACCGGTATAGCCATACAAAAAGGATTGGTTCAAAGGGAAACCACTAAAAAGCCGACCATTCTGAGGGGTCACCCATACCTACCAGGATATGGGTTCATCATCTCTTGGTGGGTACCTGTTTTTGGGGTGGATTTAAAGGGAACAACACTGGAGAACCACCATTTTGGCGCTAACAAACGAAAGAAAAGAAGAAAAAGGATCCAAGAACCAGCGCCCCAATGGCTGGCAAATGGCCCCCAAAACCGCCATTAGGTCACTCAACTGGCTAGCCTCCCCAACATGGGAAGCCAAAGCCAAAACCTCCCGCCCACTTCCATTGAAAGTGTGCAACAAACCAAAGCAAAGGACAAGACACGGGACCATGAGTCACAAGCAAAGGTCATTCTGGGTGGGACAGCTCCCCCAAAAGGTGTTTAAAACTTGGCCGGACATGGGCAAAAGAGCTGGGGACATCCGCAGTCTGTTGTATCACACAGTCTTGTTTTCTCTTCCGGTCGCTCTTGGAGTCGCCTGCTTTCTCATGAAAACCTCGCAGTTGGATCGTGGAAGGGTCACAAGCCTCAGGCCGTAAACTAAGTGCAGGCGCATCATCCATTTAAGACAACGGGATGGTGTGCAAGTGCAAACAAGTCAGTCACTGGGCTCGGCCAAGCATCGACCCGCAAGAACTTGGCTTGTCGCTTGAAAGGGAAAACGAAGAAAGACCAAGGCGCAAAGTTAGCAAGGTCAGCGAAGTACGTCCGATATTGGAAGGTGAGCAAAGTAAGGTGGGGGCAAGAAAAAGGTCGAGCCATGAACCAATCTCCCCTCTCCTCCCCACGTACTTGATTGCAAATACTGCTCCTAGACACATGCTTGGTGCTTTTGGAAAGCACCCATATTCCTGGACCGAAGAGCACGCGGATCAACCAGTTTTCGGGGTCTTGCTTGTAGCACTCCAGATCAATGGAGCCAAAGGACCTACACCATGGGCTTTCGCTCAGTTTCCCCCCCCGAATCGGTGGAAACGCTCGAAACCTATGAACAAGCATCCCTGCTTTGCGGGTGCGTGGAGCCATCTCTCCTCGACACTCTGCTGCTTCTCCTCGAGCTGGAACGCCTCTTCGCAAGGCGTGGCCTTTTTTCTTCGCCATGCGAGTGGGACTTGCTGACATGCGCGACTTGCAACCCGAAAGGACATGGGACCATTAGAGAGTCCTAGCCTGGATAAATGTTTGCTTGCATCCTGCTTGCTCAGGATATGTTTCTGAACCTATTTGATTGCCCTGCTTGACATGTGGCTGTGGCTCAATAAAAGGAAACCCAAAATGGCCCCTAGCTAAATGGAAACAGAGACCAAAACGTGCGCAACCCTAGCTGTTAAATTTTGAGCCACACCCATGTGGGAAACACCAGAATTATCTTTTTGTTGGGAAATCCCAATTTAGAGACTTTATGTGGCCCTCACGGACCATAGACTACTGGACATTTTGACCGACACGGTATGACGCGGTCTACGTCGATGGCTGTGAGGGTATTCCCCTATGATCAACTCAGCCCGATTCGATTCAGGTTGGCCTGGGGACATGCTCGGGTGCGGCCTACATGAAAGTTGGCTTTCTGAATCTCGGTGAGTTCCCTTTTGGATGGTCATAGGCTTTGCAACTTTCGGAAAGCGACCAGACTATGGGTCGGAACCTATCTCAACACACATCAGCATATAGCCATTGAAGAAAATATGGCGAGGATATTTCATCAGCATGTAGCCATTGAAGAAAATATGGCGAGGATATTTTGTTGAAGAGTGTTTTGCTCCGCCTTGCGTTTGTTGACCCGCCTAGGTTTCTGTCAAAATAGGCACACCCCGCAAACGGTCGGTTTCCTTTTGGATTCCCTTCAAAACCATACCAAAAAGGGTACCATCAAAAAACAAAAAGACATACACCCCCTCAGATCCCCTGCTAGAAGTGAATTACCACTAAGCCCACCAAAAAACAGCTAAAAAGTTAACTGGGCTGCCCTCAGATCCCCGCTAAAAGCTTAACTTTTAGTGGGTTAAATGGAAACTGCCACTAAGCACCAAAACAGCTGAAAGGCTAAGGACCCGGATGGCTGGGAGCCAACCTTTCAAGGCAAGGACAACACCCCCCCGTCGGAAGGAATGCCTTCAGCTGCTTCAGCCGATCTGCTGCATCCACCAAAGCACCTCGCCCAGACCTGCCAACGGCTCAAAGGCTGCTGTGTCCGCAGCAAACAAACAACACACAACATATTACATACAAAGGGTTAATTTATGTCATTAATTACAAAAGGGTTGATGCATGGAATGAAATACAAAGGGGTTGACTTATGTCACTAAATACAAAACGGGTTGATTTATGGCATTCAATACAAAGGGGTTGATTCCTGGCATGCTTTACAAAGGGGTTGAGTTATGGCATCAATTGCAAAGGGGTTGATTTATGATGGCAATACATACAAAAGGGTTGCTTTATGGCAATAAACACAAAGGGGTTGATGTATGTCATTAAATACAAAGGGGTTGAGTTGTGTCATTAAATGCAAAACCGGCTAATTTATGGCATTCAATACAAAGGGGTTGATTCCTGGCATGCTTTACAAAGGGGTTGAGTTATGGCATCAATTGCAAAGGGGTTGATTTATGATGGCAATACATACAAAAGGGTTGCTTTATGGCAATAAACACAAAGGGGTTGATGTATGTCATTAAATATAAAAAGGGTTGAGTTGTGTCATTAAATACAAACGAAAACGGGTTGATTTATGGCAATAAACACAAAGGGGTTCGTTTATGGCATTGAATACAAAGGGGTTGTCTTGTGTCATTAAATACAAAACCGGCTAATTTATGGCATCAATTACAAAGGGGTTGATTTATGGCAATAAATACAAAAGGGTTGCTTTATGGCAATAAAAACAAAGGGGTTGATGTATGTCATTAAATACAAAGGGGCTGACTTATGTCACTAAATACAACACGGGTTGATTTATGGCAATAAACACAAAGGGGTTCGTTTATGGCGTTGAATACAAAGGGGTTGACGTGTGTCATTAAATACAAAACCGGCTAATTTATGGCATTCAATACAAAGGGGTTGATTCCTGGCATGTTTTACAAAGGGGCTGATTTATGGCGTCAATTACAAAGGGGTTGATTTATGGCAATAAATACAAAAGGGTTGCTTTATGGCAATAAACACAAAGGGGTTGATGTATGTCATTCAATACAAAGGGGTTGAGTTATGTCATTAAATACAAAAGGGTTGATTTATGGACCCAAATACAAAGGGGTTGATTTCTGGCATGTTTTACAAAGGGGTTGATTTATGGTATGCTGAGGTTGGTTTATGGCATGTACCTGTGTCTGGTCTTGTTTGTGCATACATGTGTCCAAAGTGCGCGTGGTCTGTGAGTGAACTGAGGATGTTGCGCAAACTGTTCGCAGGTGTCCCCAAGCAGGGGACCGTCATGCAAATCGCTCGACAACCACCCACATCGGTAATGAGTTCATTGGTTGTTCGTCTTTTTGAAGCTTGGGCCCCCCTGAAATTCTGGTTTGCTTGTTGGTTTCCATTGAAACCAACCCCAGAAAATAAAAGACACCCCCATTTGAGAGAATGCGCACTTCGATCGATCAGATGTGCGCTATCGCGACGCGGGTTTGTGAGCTGGCAGCAAACCGTGTCCTGTTCTGCACCTTCTCGATATGAAATTATACCTACAGCACAGTCAGTGTACCACGACAAAACCAAGCGAGCGCGTTCCCGCTTCAGGAAGGCTGTTGGTAAAGGGTTACAGCTATCTGCCTGACCACAACCCTCATCAAAACCAGGTAGAACCACCTACTCCACACAGCCAATGAGGGTTTTGGGCACTGCTCTGCTTAGGCTCACCTTGAAACCCCGCACACTTGCTACCATATTTTCGTGCGGTGCAGAAGCAACAAAGTCAAGTGCGAGATGACATTAAGCACCTGGAGTCTCCATGACCCTTAAACATGGGGTCATTGCCCAAAAATAAAGGGGTCATGACCCCAATTACTTTTATGGGACACTCAACAAAACGTGTGGCAAGTCTTGGAAATGTGTTTCCCCCCCCCCCCCCCACCCTCCACCTCTTCGAAGGCCCGCCCCCCACCCCCCCGTTAGCTGCTAGCGCACGCAATGGACTCTTTTTGCTACGTGCCGTCCATGGCTGCGGCCATCTGCGAAGAAGCTGCTTTCTCTTTGTCCTTGGCAGGAACCCTCGCAGTCCCAAGATTCGAAACCCCCGTTTTTCAGCTCAGCCGATACCGCACTAGCTTGTGCTACCAAGTGCAAAGGGTGTTCAAACAGTACCCTCCACTCCAATCATGGAAGCTGACAGCAGTTTTGATTCGAAGACTAGTTTTTTGGGGAAGCCCAGAGCGTCCACTTCCCGGGTTCTGGAAAAAAGAGGACCATCTATTCCAAAACCAGTCTCCGCCCAGCTCATTTCACCAAGCCAGGGGTCTGCCTGCTCTTCCGCCTGTAGTCGTGCTTTGGACTCCAGCATCAGCCGCATACCATACAACCCCCGCTGCTCGCAGATGTCGATGGCCTCGAGCCCAAAGTTGCAAGCTTCAACGCCGATCAGTTGTCCTGCTTGAGGGCTCCCCGGGTTCTTGCGGCTGTAAAGAGAACAAGGGAAATCCAAAGGGCCCCACCAGTTTGGGGTTTTCCCTGAAAACAAACACATACCCAAATAGGAATCGGAGCCCCAAACAAGATTGACTTCCTTTGAAGGCTTCACTTTAACACCAATGAGATTCAGGGACCCAGAGAGCGACCCACATACATCTATCCGTGCCACCACGTTTGCCCTATGCTCTTGGTTCCGTTCTGGGCAACTGGCATGGCATGATGTTTTGCGTCCAAAAACTGCTGTCAAGCGGCATCCTCTTTCCCGGCATTCTTCAGCAGTACGTCCAAGAAGGGATCATTCTGCAGCCATCGGGCAAACTCCAGGGTCTGCGCGCAAGGTGTCGGGTTGCAAAACGCACGCAGATTGAAAAAAAAACCTCAGCATATTTCAGACTTCGGTGCTTCGGCAGGACGCAACACGCAAGTCGATATGGCTGTGGCTTTCCCTTTAGTTTCCCTTGAAACCATCCCCTCAAAACAAAGACTCACCCACATTGGAAACCTCGCGCGTCATGGATCTGTTGTCTCTCTGGTACACCATGGGGTCATCCCAACACGGCAAATGAAGGGCGACACCAGCTTACTGATGTCTACCACCCGAATTGCGAGCCAAATGAAAATGCAAAGTCTGGCGATCGCATATTGAATGGTAATCAGGCACTTAGAACTGAACAGCGATCCAAGATTGATACTGGGCTGGATTGTGGTATGACCTTAGCCCCTCACACCTGTTGGAAACAATTTTACTGATGGATTTTCCACTAAAGCTACACCAGGTTACCAGGTAAGATATGTTGCTCGTTCGGGGGGAAGAGCAACCAGGCATCTAAAATATTCAGTGGCCATACACTTCAGCTGGGGAGTTCTCTCGCGTCTTTTTGCTCATGCAGTAGCTGCTATAGGAGTATGTTGCATCTCACAGTGTGAAAGATAAGGGCAAACACTCTTGTCATGATTGCATCCGTCGCAGGGCAAGGCAAATTGAAACCCACGCTTTGGCATATTCCCAGTTCGCTCTGGTGAACTGCTGTCACATTGAGACGCCTGGAGACAAGCTCATGCTTTGTTTGTTCCACACCTGTGTCTTGCTTGCCCATACGCTAGTTTGCCAGTTGATTGCAGGGTCTCCTTTTCTCAGAGAGCGTATGTGAAGCCCCGAAGTCTTGCGGTCATGGCCCCTATGGATCTACAGATGTGCCAAGGCGGCGTTTCAGCCGAGGCAGATTCCAATAGCAGAGCCACAGTCGTTATTCATCGCGTTCCCAGTCATGAGATTCCAATGTCAGCCCCTGACAGTATAGCTTTCAACATAATAACGATAACATGTTTTTTCACTTCTTGTTTTCAAGAAACACTTCCAACGAGAGCTACGGAAGCAATAAGAAGCAGATCTTCAGCAAGCAGATCTTGAAAACAAAATGCTCAGGGCTTCAGCAACCGTCTTTGTTTTGGGCCAATCGGAACGAACCTCCAAGATACACGGCGAGTTCAAAAAAGACGTGTCCTCAAGCGCCTGGTCGTTGCGCAGCGCCATCATCAAAACGGAATCGCCAGCGTCGTTCTGCGCGTTGACACCTTTCTTCCGTCTCAAGCTTGCGGTGAGCGATGAACCCTAAACTCGCTATGAATGCATCGGATTGCAAGACTAGCCCTGGCCGCCCAAGAGGAAGTCCACAGAGCGTGCAACAGGCTCGACTATTCTTCTGGCGCCCACTCCCACAGCTCCGCTCAGCATTCGCCAGTTCAACCGGTGTTTCCTGAGGTAGGGGGCACTCCAGGAACCGATTGGCACTTTGAGTTGGTGCAAGGGAGGCAGGGAAGGAGAAATGGAATGGCCAGAATAAAAACCATGCAACTGGCGGTTTCCTGGAGTCTCCAAAACCCTTTAAAAATCAGGTCATGACCCTTTATTTTGGGTACTGACCCCATCTTTAAAGGGTCATGGAGGCTCCAGGTTGTTTCCTTTGAGGGAATCCCCTTCCGGTTCATTCCCACATCCCTAGTGACACCAGCAAGTTGACCCTTCTCAGTAGCTGTTCCTGTCGAAAACCACAAGACGTGACCCAAGTTCCCAGGCCGAGAAGTGCTACAGCTGTTGGGTGTGTACTGGGAAATGGAGAAGGCAGATTACTAGTTGGGGGGTGTCTTGTGTTTGAGGTACCCCTGTCTTGAAAGGGGAAAACCAAGAGGAACACACCCGTCTTCTTTTTTTTTTGGGGGGGGTGTCCCCGAAACAAACATCATTCATTTGTCCCGCAAGATTCTCGTGCCTTTATAACTCACTCCAAGCAGCTGCACGCCCGCTTCAACAAGTGGTGCGCCACCTGAAGGGCTTGGGCTATCTGCCATACCCGGAATCCCACCTCCAGTTCATGTGGCCTTTATCTCAGGGCTTGAAATCTGCTTGTTTGCCTCCTCAGATTAACATGGAACCCCTAACCTCAATAAGGAGATTCCTCGCAAAAAAAAAGGTGCTTGGATTCCAGGCTACTCTGTGTGAGTGTAATCGATGCAGCGGCGAGAATAAGGGTACTTTCCATTTCCATTCTTTCCAGGGATCCTTCTTTCTAGAAAACCTCCTGAAACCGAGGGAAAACGGCTGGTTGTTAAGGCAAGAACGGAGGTCGAAACGAATGGGGAATCGGCCCCCAGAGAATGTTCCACAAGCTTGGCAACAGCAAATACCCACAATGAACTGTGAGCTCTGCTAAGCATGCGGTTCAACTCGCCCAGTGTGTATACTTTGCCATTGCGTATGTGTCAGAGCCCACGCATCCATCCGGGCATTCCTATCAGTTCGTGCAACTGCTTCTTTGATCTATGGGCTATAGGAGGAACTTGGGCGCTAAGCACAAGTGCGAACAAAAAGACACAGTTCGCACCAGGCACTCCAACAATTCAGCCTTTTCACCTCGAGCTGCATTTGTCCAGGCGACCCCTTCCGCGCGTTTTCCGTTTGTCTGGCGCTCCGTTTCTGAGTCCCGGCCTTGGTGTTGTTCGGCGCGTTATAGGCCACCATGAGTGCAGTGTGCCGATCCTTGTCCACATCCTCGGGAGTCACTGGGACTCATGGAAACCAATGCAGGTAGGTTCCAATAAGCGTGGCTGCTGGCGAGACCCCCTCGCAAGGTATGTCACTTTTTGCGGGGTGAACAAAAAAAGACATCCGAGCTGTTTCAACCAAAACGTCGAAGTCCAAAGATCCAAGCAAATGGCCAGAAAGCAAACATGGCCATGGGGAAATGAGGAAGAACCCACAAAATGGATCGCTGAACCTTCGCAGGTCCAGTCCACCTCTTCGGACCGCGACCGCGACCGCTATGGCGAAACAAAAGGAAGGCTTGCCTTCAGGCTGACTTTGAAGATGGAGCCCCGCCCAAACCGGATTTTTTTTGAAAATAATTGCACCTTTCGAAACCCGCTCTGATTCGCTATGCTATTAGGATCAAACATTGGCCGTTTGCCTTCGCGGTTTCCATCTATTGGTGTGGCACTTACACGGCGAATGAGGGCCGCAACAGTGGCGGCATGTTCATTGAAGCAATGGTTCTAAAATACTCACATTGGTTTGTCTCTTCTTCCAGGATGGTTTTCTTAAGAACATCCCTGTGAAAGGACCCTGTCCAACACGGAACCCACCAGCTGGTCCCTTGTAAAGGAAAAAACAGTCGACCCCGCAACCTCAATGGCGTTAGTGCACGGGGAGTTTCGTCCCTTCGTGCCTGGAAACCCGAAACCTTTGCTAGGTCCTCTAGTAGAGAGGCTAGAACAACGGTACCCCTTTTTCTGCAGTCTATTTTGGTAGGGGAACCCTCCCCCAAAAAAGAAACTGTAGAAGGGCACTGCAGGGGGACCTAGTCTGGTTCCATGCTCTCGTTTGTAACCGAGGTCAACTTTTTCTCCACCTTCATCCTTTGACGCATAGGCCGCCGGATCCCGGATCCCCTCCCCCCCCCCCGAGCCCCGGCCGCCTGGGCGGAGCAATGTTTCCTCAGCAGCCACTTCACCAAATCCACGTTGCCCTCGCTGGCGGCGTGGAAGAGCGGCGTCCAGCCCCGTTGGTCCTTCTTGGTGAGCTGAGCCTCGGCCGCGCAACGCGATTCGAGTCGACCGCTTTTAGGGCTTGAACCAAAAGAACCGGGAACTCACTTCCTGAGTGGACCGTCCAAAGCAAGTCCGAACTTGTTGTTTACCACCCAAATGGCCTTTCCAAAAAGCTTAATGTCCGGGAACTCTTGAAGTGGGCTAAACGTTCAAACAATGGTTTAAACTATGGTTCAACGATGGACAACAACACAGGCTTGCTTGAGACATGGTTTAACATTCAAAATCGGGGGCCAATCCCAATCCATATGAGGGAAACTAGGGGGGCCCTTTCGCCAATCCAAGGAAGGATCACCTTTGAACAGCCCAGCTTAACCTTAGATGGTTGAACACATCCGTTAAACCATGAGCCAGGGTTCAAGCCATACAACAAACTCCGCTTGGTTTCCCGAGTTTTGTGAGCCTTCACGGCGAGCGAACATGTTTCCGGCGTCCCGGAGCCCACGCTCCGGAGACACGGCGGTTCGGAGTTTTCTCGCAATGGAGCCCTTGCTGGGTGGCTTTTCCAAGGAAACCAAGGGAAAGGAGCCCTGTTTATTGGTTTTCTGTGAGAAACAACTCCAAATCCGCCGACATTGCTCGGCGTGTCGGATACTTTAGAGCCTCCGGCTCAGTCCGCCGACATTGTCCTCTCCCTTTTCTCCCTCTTCCTCTCTCTTGTCTCCCTTGTGTGTTCTGTCGTC
>CAUJNA010003281.1:280519-378019 GCA_963377175.1 Effrenium voratum
GACAACTTTTTTGGGGGCCCCCAACATGGCCCGGGTGTTCCTTTTGGCTTCTTTTTACAACCACCATTTTTGTTTTGTACCCCCAAAGAAAGAGACACCCAAAATGGCACCCGATCGGCAATTGGAAAGACCAAAGCCCGCGGTTTACCCTAGCTCTTGAATTTTGAGCCACAGCGAATATGGGTATGTTTTTAGTTCGAGCCCTTTGGCGAACATCAAATTCGGCGGGAATTCATGTCCGACCACTTGTGAGGCGGTTCCCCCGTGAACTTCATATCCGAGGTTGTCAAAACTAGGGGCCCTTTTGGGAAAAATCCTCTTTTCAGGGCGCGACAAGGAGGCACCGGAGCCCAAAAAGGGATCATATGTTTGACAACACCCTATGTATCCAGCATTCGTAACCCACCCACCCCTCCACTTTCGCTTTCAAGCTGTTGTTCCAAGTGGGTGGGATCCCTCCTACAAGGCGCAATCTGGGACTTCATCATGACCAGCGAAACACCTAGCGTCTGGCATCCAAGAAGCCCGAATCAATCATTTGTCCCCCCCCGTCAATGCCCATAGTTTCCCCCCTTTTCTCTTGAGGGAACCCCGATTTTTTTTTGGGGGGGGGGAGCTCGGGAGGTTCCCGACTTCGCGCCTTCCATTTTTCCGGCCGGCTGCCCGTTTTTCCCACACGCCGAACCGAAGGCTCCGCCCTCCAGCGTGGCCAACATCACGGCGGTGCGGCCGCCGTGGTCCGCGATCTGCAGCTGCGCCCTCGCCTTCAGAAGCCTCGAAGGAGCGGCGGAGGCGAGAGGCGGAGGAGGCGAAGGCGAGAGGCGATGGCTCGAGGCGATGTCACCTCAAAATGGACTGGGGGAACAAAGGAGTCGGGGCCCGACTGCAACACCGACTCACTGCTCGGACGTCCAAAAACGTGGGTCGCCACTCAATCGTGGAGTACCGCTTTCAGCTTTCTTTGGAGCCCAAAAGGCGTTGGGGGTCCAAGTCCCTATCACGCCCTCAACTCCGAAGACTATCAAAGCGCGAGAAATTGCGATGCTTTGAGGCTGGACTCGCCAGCTCGAATTGGACAGATTTCCATAGGAAGCCTATGACTTGGGCTTTTTTCCGATCGAACTCTTGCGGGTCAAGGGAATTCAGGATTAACACTTGCTTGAGTTTGACGGGTGTCCCATTGAACCGGCATACCGGATCACTCTTGAGGGCAACACAACCCTAACGCACAAGGTGGATTCTTGCGCGGTTGACATTGCTCAATTCTAGTCAACCTGCACAGGTACAAAATGTGGCTCACTGGCTCACTACTTGCTCTCATGAACAAGGCTCTCTATGAACGAGTAACTCTCCTATCTGACACAGGACCTGACTTGTCGCGATTGGCGGTCACTCACGTGCCGCGGCAATCTTGCTGGTGCTCAGGTAGGGCTTTCCTGAAACGATTCTTCCCTGCCCCTCTTGATTCCCTCTGAAGCAAGTCATTCTTCCAGGGGTACCTTCCCCATTCTTTCCAGGGATCCTTCTTTCTAGAAAATCTCCGGAAACCCAGGGAAAGCGGCTGTTTGTTTTGAAAAGAACGATGGTTGAAAAGAATGGGGGATCAACCTCTAGAATTCTCGCCTTGCCGCGGCACATGTCCACCTGCCCCATACGGTTGTTGCGACAAGCATAGAGCAGCGCAGACCAGCCCAGCACATCCTGGTCGACCCCCCGCCATGGCTAGCCCAATGCACTCAGCCGATGCTGAAGCCACGTTTTGTCAAACCACTGAGTTCAAACAACGACAACTGCCCAAATCTGCATCTTGAGATCAAACCAACCCACATCATTCTCACTCACCTGCTGAGAAATCATGCTATACTTGAGATCAAAAGCGTTGAATTAACCTTGCGTGTCGTTGAACATGATGAGTTGGCAAGTGTGTCGAGCGTGATCCATCTTTAGAAGTGCGTTTCGGCAAATGCTTTGTGACACATTGCATCAAACATAGACCTGAACATATTTTATATACATGTGGAGAAATGTCAAAATCACAAACAACACCCAGGATTTGTCACAATCAGGGATCGAAAGATAGAAGTCCATGCTTGTTCTGGAAGGATACCTTTCAAGGTATACTGAGGTGGAATCGTGGACTCATGACGAGGCAACATGCTCTGAGCACCCCGTCCTTCGCTTCTAATTCAGCTGCAGCATCCAGCAGCAATTGCATGCATTCGTTGGCACCTCAATCGCTGCCATTGGCTGACATGGATGGGTTGCTTGGAACATGCAAGTCCAGTTTGGAACACGCCTCCATACGCCTCTGCCGCTTTCCTCTTTCAAGGGCAAGGCCAAAAGCAACCCTAGAAAATTCGCAAGCCTTTTGATTGGTCGACAGATATAGAACCTGGGAAAACATATGTGCCATGGTCAAAACACTTCATATGGCCTGCGGTCATGGTTCCCTTAAAAGGTGTATGACGATCCCCATTAACCCCAAGTAGGAACTGGTCGCCTGACCATGGCACATGTGGGAGTTGATCAAAAGGTCCGTGATACATGGGATGACCATTGGTTGGAAAGCCACTAAAAAGATTTGCTATTCCAACCAAACCACATGGGAAAGGTTACCCATGGTCAAAACTGGGGGCCGAACGGAATATTGATCAACCCCCATTCCTCCTGGAAAAATGAGAACATATTTCTATCAGTGAAAGATAAGAACAAAAACATCTCAGCAAATGGAAGTTGACCCTGGCACCATTTAAACGACCCCCCATTTGATGTACAGAGTTGAACAGGCGGAGGTCCGTACCCATTTCTGGCTGGGATTGTCCCGTACCCTCCAATGACCCAGGCTTTGATCGTGACTCATTATATATATATATATATATTGTAATTTGTGTTGTATATTTTTTCAGAGTCTATCTGAAGAACATACAACCACAGTACTTAAAAAGCTAGATATGGCTTTGAATCTTCATGGGGAACCCCTTGAAGAGTGGTTGGTGGGCATAAACAAATCCCACCGAATTTGACGTCCACCAAAGCGTCCCGAGTCAAGATGTCACATCCATATATTTCAGGATATGGATGTTGATCAATATTCCTGGGCCCCAAATGATCATCGGTAACTTTTCCCATTTAGTGGGAAATAATTATTTATCATCTAGTGGTTTCCAACCACTGGTCATCCCATGTATCACGGACCTTTTGATCAAGCGGGTCCAATGCCCTCTCAGATGCCCAGTGGCCATGAGAAAAAAATAGGTGGCCATGGGCCATGGGGAGTCTGTTTATTTATTATGTTCGCAGACTCAATTCGAAGAACATGGAGGATATGAAGACCCCACTCTGAGACTCGGCTTACCCCGCGGGGCGCCCCTCACGGCCCACAAGGCCGCCCCGCCCATGGCCTGGCGTGCGCGCGGCGGCCGCCAGCATCAGCGGGCTCTGCCGCCGCTGCGTGGTGCTGTTCACCGCGGCGCCCTTGGCCAAGACGTCCAACATGGCCTCGGCCACCCGTGGCATTCAAACCATTTGTTAAATTCGGAGGCTTTGGTTACAGGGAAAACTACGGGAAATGGCCTCAAAACACCCTACATGAGCTGCTTTCCTGTAGAATGTCCTGTAACCCAACCCTTTGATACGGGAAAATATATGTATGAAATCCGAACACCGGCCTGCTGCACTGCTCTGACAGGACTGAAGGCAAGTCGCGCTATATGTATGACATGGCGTGTTTACATGACTTCTACATAAACATATATATATATATATGTGGAAAAAGAGTTGTTAAACATTTGTTACATTGTTCATGCGTGAAATCACTTGCCTTGTGCAATTTGCAAGGTATGTTACACTTGAATTTTCGTGCAACAATTTGTTGAGCCTGTGGGCAAAGATGGTTCTAAAACCATGTGGGGTTTGGATGGTTTTAGAGGGCATTTGGCTGGCTCTAAAGGGAAAACACAGGACAACCAAATGCAATTTGTTGGTCCCCTAAAAAAGCAACACACACACACACGCACCCAGGGACCTCAAACTAGAGGACGACTGGCCCGAAAGCATTTTTCCCCAAGCGCTTCCCATCATGTGCTTTTGGCCCTATGTAACTTGGCTTTTAGTAACTTGGCTCTATGTAACTTGGCTCTATGTAACTTGGCTCTATGTCACTTGGCTCTATGGTAACTTGGCTCTATGTAACTTGGCTCTATGGTAAATCGGCTCTATGGTAACTCGGCTCCATGTCACTTGGCTCTATGTAACTTGGCCCTGTGCAAGTTGGCTCTGTGCAGCTTGGCTCTGTGCAACTTGGCTCTGTGCGACTTGGCTCTGTGCAACTTGGCTCTGTGCAACTTGGCTCTGTGCAACTTGGCTCTGTGTAACTTGGCTCTTTGCAAGTTGGCTCTGTGCAACTTGGCTCTGTGCAACTTGGCTCTATGTATCTTGGCTCTATGTAACTTGGCTCTATGGTAAATTGGCTCTATGTAACTTGGCTCTATGTCACTTGGCTCTATGTAACTTGCCCTATGTAACTTGGCTCTATGTAACTTGGCTCTGTGCAACTTGGCTCTGTGCAACTTGGCTCTGTGCAACTTGGCTCTGTGGCTCTTTGTAACTTGGCTCTATGTACTTGGCTCACTCAACTTGGCTCTATGTATCTTGGCTCTAATAACTTGCTCTAATTGGATAAGGGGAAGGCTCTATTGAGTAACTTGGCTCTATGTAACTTGGCTCTATGTAACTTGGCTCTTGTAGACTCGGCTCTATGTGCTCTACTTGGCTCTATGTAACTTGGCTCTATGTAACTTGGCTCTATGTAATTGGCTCTACTTGGCTCTATGTAACTTGGCTCTATGTACTCCTGTGCAACTTGGCTCTGTGCAACTTGGCTCTGTGCAACTTGGCTCTGTGCAACTTGGCTACTGCTGCTTCTGCTTAGCAAGTTGCGCTGCATGATTTCTCACGAAAGTGGTCTGCGCAAGCTGCATGTTCCAGGCTGCTTTCGGGCAAGTTGCTCTCTGCACGCTGCTGCACGCAAGTGCTCTGTGCAGGTTGCTCTGCGCAAGTGCTCTGAGCAAGTTGCTCTGCGCAAGTGCTCTGCGCCAGTTGCTCCGTGCGAGCGCTTTGCGCATGTGCTCTGTGCAAGTTGGTCTGTGCAAGGTGCTCTGCGCAAGTGCTTTGTGCAAGTGCTCTGTGCAATTCGCTGAGCGCAAGTTGCCCTGTGCAAGTGACTCTGCGCAAGTTGCTCTGCGCAAGTGCTGCCGGAGCTGCGGGGGTGTGCTCCGCGTACTACGTTTGTACTTAAAAGTTGCGATTGTCCAGCCGGAGCCGCGGGAATGTGCTCCGCGTACTACGTCTGTACTTAAAAATTGCGATTTTCCAACCGGAGCTGCAGGAGCACGCTCCGCGTACTACGTTTGTACTTAAAAGCTGCGATTTTCAAGCCGGAGCTGCGGGGGTGTGCTCCGCGTACTACGTTTGTGCTTAAAAGTTGCGATTTTCCAGCCTGAGCTGCGGGAGCACGCTCCGCACACTACGTCTGTACTTAAAAGTTACGATTTTCCAGCCGGAGCTGCAGGAGCACGCTCCGCGTACTACGTTTGTACTTAAAAGCTGCGATTTTCAAGCCGGAGCTGCCGCGGACCAGGGGGGAATCGAACCCGCGACCGCGGGATTGCGAAAGCAGGCGCGCAAACCACGAGACAACTTCCAAAGGCCGTTTCGCGAGCAAGAATATTGCACGGCGCCACAGCGAGAGCGCTTCGACACGCACAATCTCCGCAGAGGGTTCGCCGAGACTAAACAAATTCGCACGGCGCCACAGCGAGAGCGCTTCGACGCGCACGATCTCCGCAGAGGGTCGCGCGCGGCGCAGACATCGTAAAAAGTCCTCAGTTTTTGAACCTCGACCACGCGAATCTCCGCAGAGGTCCGCGCGCATGCTAAAAATCGTAAAAAGTCTTCAGTTTTTGAGCCTCGACCACGCGAATCTCCGCAGAGGGTCGCGCGCGCACCGCAGAAATCGTAAAAAGTCCGCAGTTTTTGAACCTCGACCACGCGAATCTCCGCAGAGGGTCGCGCGGGCAGCAAAAATCGTAAAAAGTCCGCAGTTTTTGAACCTCGACCACACGAATCTCCGCAGAGGGTCGCGCGGGCATGCTAAAAATCATAAAAAGTCTTCAGTTTTTGACCTCGACCACGCGAATCTCCGCAGAGGGTTGCGCGCCATGCTAAAAATCGTAAAAAGTCCTCAGTTTTTGAACCTCGACCACGCGAATCTCCGCAGAGGGTCGCAATCCCGAGCGATGATCAAACTCCCCCCCGGCGCCTTAGAAACCTAAACTAACTTACATAGCTGCTAACGGCGAAGCTCTAAGCTCTCTACCTAACCTTGGCTCTATGTAACTTGGCCTATGTAACTTGGCTCTATGTAACTTGGCTCTATGTAACTTGGCTCTATGTAACTTGGCTCTATGTAACATAACTTGGCTCTATGTAACTTGGCTCTATGTAACTTGGCTCTATGTAACTTGGCTCTATGTAACTTGGCTCTATGTAACTTGGCTCTATGTAACTTGGCTCTATGTAACTTGGCTCTATGTAACTTGGCTCTATGTAACTTGGCTCGATGTAACTTGGCTCTATGTAACTTGGCTCTATGTAACTTGGCTCTATGTAACTTGGCTCTATGTAACTTGGCTCTATGTAACTTGGCTCTACTTGGCTCTAACTTGGCTCTAACTTGGCTCTATGTAACTTGGCTCTATGTAACTTGGCTCTATGTAACTTGGCTCTATGTAACTTGGCTCTATGTACTTGGCTCTATGTAACTTGGCTCTATGTAACTTGGCTCTATGTAACTTGGCTCTATGTAACTTGGCTCTATGTAACTTGGCTCTATGTAACTTGGCTCTATGTAACTTGGCTCTATGTAACTTGGCTCTATGTAACTTGGCTCTATGTAACTTGGCTCTATGTAACTTGGCTCTATGTAACTTGGCTCTATGTAACTTGGCTCTATGTAACTTGGCTCTATGTAACTTGGCTCTATGTAACTTGGCTCTATGTAACTTGGCTCTATGTAACTTGGCTCTATGTAACTTGGCTCTATGTGACTTGGCTCTATGTAACTTGTCCAAGGGCTCCGCACGGAAGAACCCTTCGCGATGCTTTCGGGAACAAATCCATTTTGGGTCCCGGACCCCAGGGCATTTGGAGATTGCCAGGATCCAACTCTTAAACTTCGAAGATCGAAGCCTCATGTTGGGTGGCTTGGTGACTTTTGAGATGGACTTGCTTTTCTTGGAAAGGAAACGTACTCCTCTCTTGTTCGTCCGATTGCTTGATTTAATGTTCCAATCGCCCTTATCAGTTCACCCTCAGTCGTGCCAATTGTTCTTTTGTCACACGGAAATCCTCATTGAATACAAAAAGCATTAGCCCCTAATTCATTCATCTGCTCATAAGCCTAGAGTGCAAACATACTTTGTTGAGCACAATATGTTGGCGTTGTTTAGACCTTATAGTTGATGGATGACATGCTGAACCAACATACATATACATACATATATATATATATCGTTATCTTGAGTGTTGGAAAAATGGGTATGTTGTTTGGTGCTATTTTATTTTCTACTTATGTCTGTAACTATCTATGACCTAAACAATTGTATGGTCATATAATGTCCTCCTTGTTTCATCGCAAAACGAACGGAGCGTGCTGCCAAGAGGTTCAAATTATGGTCGTTTGTTGTAATATAGCTGACCTATCAAACATTGAGATGGGGTCAAATGCACTCCTAAATCTTGTGTCATGTCCATAAGTTGTTTCGAATTAAATCCAGGAGCCCCATAAGTTGTAGTGCTAAAGCTACCTTTGTAGCTTTTTAATACTAGGGGGGTAATGCGGGATCTCAACATAGGGGAAGCCCCAAACTGGTGGGTTTCTTGTAGGTGTCCCTTTGAATGCCCACCGAAAGGGGGTCCACGATATTGAGAAACTCACAAAGCGGAAATAATTACCAAGGTGTCTTGGGGAGGGACATTGTGTGAACCCGGTATGAGCTTCAACTCTGCGGCATCTACGTGTGCCTTTTGTCGTCCGCCAAAAAATGTGGGGCTTTCCCTTTTCCCAGCAGCTGGAGCAAAAAAACAACACCCAAAGGTGTCCTTGTTGCTTTCCGCTTTTGGCCTTCAAAAATGGGGGGAACGTGCCCTGGCCGAAACATCATGCAATGGGATCATGAGTCCTTCTAATTTCAGCCGAGGAAACAACAACTTTGGAATTGGTTGATTGCAAAGGAAATCAGAGGAAAGCCGTCGAGACATATCTATAATATATATATATATAATATATATATATACATGACAAATAATAAACATGTATGTATGCATATCTACAAAGAAATGCATGATATATAACATATTATGTACGTACGTACTGGGGGGAAGGGGTCCCCATTTTGAGAGCCCAAATCACTGGGGCCTCCCAAACCCGAACCCAAAGGCGTCGCCACCTGAAAGACCTGACGGATCGGGTTTGGGAGAGCAAAAGCAGGCACGCGGCACCACCAAGAGCAGCTTTTTCTTGGGGGGGGGTTTCAAGGTTTTGGGGTTTGCACAAGACTATTTTTGGCCAACCTGAAAGGAGCTTTCCCAAGAAGCACCCAACAGGCCCCGAAAACTTCTTCCAACTGGGCGCGGATCCTTCCTTCGCGACTGCCCAAACGGCCGAAAGCGCCGAGTTCCGTTTTCCTCGTTTGTTTACACGGTCTTTGCCGTGCTGGTGCCCCAGCGGAGTCGTTGCCTCCGGTGGTTTCCCAAACCTAAGGGCGTCCACAGCCACGCCGCTACAGATGCGCGCGTGCACGCGTGCTTTGGGTTGAGATGGGCGTGTCTGAAAAGAGAGGGCTACCCCAAAATGGTCCTAGTGTTTTTTTGGGCCTCTCTGTGAAACCAACCAAAAAGGGTACCCTGAAAGAGACACACCCACATGGGTATGATTGTAGCTGGTTGGACCCTTCCGTGCAGCATAGAAGTTCATGTCCATGAATCATATGTTTCCCCTGCTAACATTCATAGCCACATGACTAGTGTCTTGCCCTTTGCACATCAATAAATTATTGGAAAGCCTGTATCTGATGATTTCGGGAAGATGCCGCTGACTTCTTCGTATTGCTGACTTCTCCCACTGTGCTGCGTGTCCTCTCGGAAGCCAGAACTGTCGCGCTGTACATGCGAGACTGTACATGCGAGCTCCTCTGGCTCAGGCCAAAGGATGAACCCTTGCAGATGGACATGGAATCCTTTGGGCTGGTAGGTTCCCTTGCAACTTTGAGGCCCAAACATGCTGTCAATAAGGTAAAGGGCCTTACTGGTTAGAAAGGGTTTTGTGGTAGTAGACCAAATGAAGTCATGATTACAGGGGCCAAGTGTTGGCGATTTAGACATTATATGTGCTGTGTTCTTTGAAGGTACCAATTTTGGTTCCAACATTCTGGAGGGACCTTTTGACGCATACCCCCCCCCCAAAAAAAAAAAACGTTTGAGCCAGTTGACAAATCACTTTCACCAGCTGATTTAGAGGATGCCCTTGAAGCATGCGCTGTGTGATCGGCTGACTGTTTCAACTGTTTCTAGCGGCACCAAGTCAGAAACTGGGATCCTTTCGCTACCTGCTGCTGGGGTTTACTTTGCCTCACTTGGACTGTCAAAACAAGTCTGAACTCTTGATGCCTGCCGCGAAATGGTCCAAACCATTGCAAAAGTGACTAAAGTCCATGACTGTCCCACAAACAAACAGTCTGAGCTTTTCATGGTTGCAACGAACATGGCCCAAACCCCCAAGAAACAACCAGTGACTCCAGTCCAATCAGCTCCAGCGGCACCTGCCACCTCGGCACGAGCGACGTCTCACGCCCCGCCGCAGCGGGGGTCCGTGGCGTCCGCCTCGGCCGCGTGGCGCCCCGCGAGGCGGCCGAAGACGACGCACTCCAGGAGGCTGTTGCCGCCCAGGCGGTTGTGACCTCAGAACGGCAAAGCCCCTTTTATAGGGAGGGAATGGGGAGGGGGGGAGGGTCCACCAAACTGGGATGTGCAGGTTACCTCAGAGTGGCTATGCCCCCCTCTTTTTCCTTTTGGGGCCCACGAGGATGGGACAATTACGGAGTCCCCTGAACTTTTGTGGGGCATAAGCCGAAGGGGGTCAGTCTCCCGCTTGCCATACCCACAAAAAGCTTCCGAAACATGGGTTGGGACCCGCACAAGTCGGTGTAATCGGGAACTTTCATGGGTCGGGTGTCTTTTTGGCTTGCCTTTAATACAAAATGAATTTACCCTATGTGGCTATGATTTTTTTTAGGGGTCTGTAACGCGCGACGCGCCACGCATCTTGTTACGGAGGTCTGTAACGGAGGTCCTTGTTACGCAGGTCTGTAACGGGACAAACATTTCCTGACAAGCAGTATCAGTAGCACACTGTAGCGCAGCAGAACGAGGTGTGTAATGGCTATGTACCGAGGTCTGTAACGAGGCACAGCAAAGCGCAGGACGCAAAGCGCACCCCCGCAGCTCCAGCTTGATTGCAGCTACTCAACGCAAGCCAAGCTGCGGCAAAAAGGGGGGTCGCTGGCCCGGGCTGGGGTTGGGTCTGTAACAAGGTATGTAACGGCTATGTAACGAGGTCTGTAACGAGGTCTGTAACGAGGCAAAGCAAAGCGCAGCAGGCAAAGCACGCCTCCGCAGCTCTATTCAACGCAAGCCAAGCTGCGGCAAAAACGGGGGTCGCTGGCCCGGGCTGGGGTTGGGTCTGTAACGAGGTATGTAACGGCTATGTAACGAGGTCTGTAACGAGACAAAGCGAAGCGCAGTACGCAAAGCGCGCCGCCGCAGCTCTATTCAACGCAAACCAAGCGGCGGCAAAAAGCGGGGTCGCTGGCGCGGGCTGGGGTTGGGTCTGTAACGAGGTATATATACATATACATATGTAACGGCTATGTAACGAGGCAAAGCAAAGCACAGTACGCAAAGCGCCTCCGCAGCTCCAGCTTGATTGCAGCTATTCAACGCAAGCCAAGCTGCGGCAAAAAGAGGGCAGTCACGTCACTGGCCTGGTTTGTTCGGGCGTGTAACGAGGGTGTGTAACGAGGGGTGTGTAACAAGGGTGTGTAACGAGCCAGCTGGTTTTGTTACAGAGGTCTGTAACGAGGTCTGTAACGAATGTCCGCCGCGGCTCTGTTACAGACCCCTCAAAAAAATTCACTGCCATGTCTGTCCACAGGGAGTTGTTTCAGATGGGACTTGTCTGGATGGTTTAAATGACGATTCCACCTGTGGGTTCCCGCTTGAAAAGAGCAGCAATTGGTGGGATCTAGAGGGGCATGGCTATGCAACACAGGGATGGGATATGATGGGATCCCAAGAATGGATTTCGGTATGCCTTAAGACGCCCTGAAAAGGTAGCCTCCCAAAAGCACGTTTTCGCAGAATTGGACATGGGAAGCTGAACCTTGTGTTTGTTCATGCCCAAACGTGGGAACCAAACGCTGGACCTGGACAACACTCCTATAAAGGCCTTCCGCCAACACGGTCGCGTCGACCCTTGGACATTCTACCTTTGACTTGCTTTAACCTCCTTCCAGCCATGGAAGTAGACGGGGATCTGGTTAACATCAGTCTTCCAACACCCTCTTGCGCACTGGGGTTGTTTAACGGGGTCCTTGTCCTGAACATTTCAGGTTGCATCCAGGCCCGTCCTTTCTCACCGATGGCTGCAAAGGATTGCTGGCTTCAGAAGGCTTTTCCACAGCCTGTTTTTTATATCAATCCGGATCCCATAAGAGGGGGACGTGAACATCCAGCCGTACTTGTTGCTGACTACTCTTTGAGGGGCGGCATATTATGGCCCCAAGAAGCTTCTCAGAACCCTTCTGAGAACTGATAAGGCTTTTCCTCCAGACCAGGGTGAAAGTAGACACACTTACGTTTCTGTAAGTGAAGAAGATGACTAAACCAAAATGGGTTGGAATTGTTCCATCCACTTTCACCCAATACTAAAACACCATGAGGACATACATACACCCATTACAAAATGGATGTGTGAATAGAATTTCATATCTGCAAATCTTTGCATTCCACAACCTGCATTTTAAATTCTGGATCCCAAGCACCTTTATCATGAGCTCGTTGTATCCCCACACCAGCCCGCAAAAAATCAATAGGCAGACATACCTGGAGTCTCTGACCCTTTAAACATGGGGCCATGACCCCTTTTTGGGTAGTGACCCCATGTTTAAAGGGTCATGACTCCAGGTCATCCAGGTCCCTCGTTTGTCATTCGAAGTTGGTCGTGCCGCCGTGGACGCCGCCAGTGACCTCGCCGGCCGCAAAGAGACCTGGCAGCACCTGCTGGTCTTCGCGCAGCACCTGGTCTCATGGGAGTCTCTGAATCTGACCATTTGGCAAAATGGGTCATGACCCCTTGACTTTGGGTAGACCTGTAACGTGTAAAGTTTCAGCATGGGGCCATGACCCCTTGAC
Organism: Effrenium voratum; assembly: GCA_963377175.1. Taxonomy (NCBI): domain Eukaryota; class Dinophyceae; order Suessiales; family Symbiodiniaceae; genus Effrenium; species Effrenium voratum. Next base: position 293,048 of record CAUJNA010003281.1, read on the forward strand.
TTCGGGTAGAAATCAAATTGGGTTTTATGTTGGGTAGAAATCAAACATCTCTTAACAGCAGGAGACTCTAGGGGGCCAAAGAATTAGAATGGGGGGGGGTATTTTAAAACTAAATCTAGCCATGCTTGTAGAGATAAACTACTTGCTAGTTCTCAGTAGGGAATCAACCGGGCTGTTGGGAATCATTCCACTATCTGGAGCCCCAAAATGGGTGGCACTTTCCACGTGTCCTTTCGCTTTCCCCAAAACACGTCTCAAAGTTCAACAAAATAAAGTCCAAAAGTGAAACCCAAGTTGGGATATCATTGAATTCCCGGCAGGCAAACATCGAACCATGGAAATGCACAGCAGGGTTTTGGAGAACTAATGTCATCTCCAGGTCCTCTGTCCACTTCCATGATTCTTGCAAAGAGCGTACGGCTTCTTTCATTTCCTTGTCTCTCATGCCACACGTTTTCAAACCATAAGACACCAGGTTGGGCTGTTTGAGCCAAATGCTCCAGCTTTCAGCTTCTTTTGGGATTTGAGTCAACCCCCTAACAGGGCACCAGCTTCAGGAAGAGACACAGCTGACCCCCGACGTTCCAAGTAAAATATTGGGGAAAAAAACAAAGTCCTTGAGTCCGCAGAATCAACTTTCCATTGTTCTCTCTCTGTTGCCTCCCAATGTGAAAGGTCAGAATTCAAGCAGCTCTTGGGTTTTTTGACCCGGCGCGAATCAAACTGTTGAAAAAGAACCTGAAAAGGAAGTGGCATTCGACTAGAGCTCCAACTTGTCTGCATCCACACCGCATCCTCGCCCGCTTCTGAACCCTCCCTTGCCCAGGGCCTCAGCACGCTCGTTGATGGCAAGACCGCCCATGCAGTAGTGTAGCGAGGGCGTGACAAAGGCCAGAAACAGTCGAGCGCCCGCAGGAAAGCGGACCTATGCAAGTAACTCCGCGCAGCATTTCTTCAGTCTCAGTGTATATTTGCTGGGATGACAGAGGCAGACACAAGGCGCTTCTTGGCGCGGGCAAATAATGAGGTCAAGAATGAGCCATGGTGAAACTCCCCATGTCAGGGTCAGGGTCAGGGTTCCAATAAAAAGCCTGTGATTTCTGTTTTTGGGGGGTAGAACAAAAAAACAACACCGCCTTTTGCTGGAATGGCAAAGGCAGACACAAGTCGCTCATTAAAGCAGGCAATCTTGAAGTCAAGAAATGAGCCATGGTCACACCCCCCAAAATGAGTTTTCCTTTTGGCTTCGCTTTTAACACCAACCAAAAAGGGTCCCCCAACAAAAGAGGCACACCCAAATGGCAAGATCTGGTGCGGTCGTCTTCACACCCAAAGGGCCGGGAAGACGGTCTTGCCGAACTCATCGCTTCCCCTGTCTGCTGCCTGCAAGTTGCCAACGAGCCAACCCGGGACGTTCAAAGCATCTTCCTTTTGGGTGTTTCTTTTTTAGGGGACCACCAAAAATGGATTCCGTTTTCCTTGTGGCTTGCCTTTGAAACCATGCAACAAGGGGTACAAACTCTTGAAACAGCATGGCACGGCCTTGTGGCTCCCCGTTCAAAGGTGGCCAGGGAATGGTCGCCTAAACATGTCTTGCAACCAGCCCTGCCAGCAAGCAAAGGCCTCAAAACCGCAAAGCCACCACCCCACTGGAAAACAAGAACTGCCCCACGCATTTACAGCAACGACCCTTGTGCTGATTTTGATAACCCCTGGAAACAGTCAAACTCATGATCCCCGTGGAAGGACAAAATAGGCCAAGGCCGCATTCAGCGGCCCCAGTCAAAGACCCTGCCTCGTTGTACTGCTCTAAGGTCGCTTCCAGCTCCGCTGCAGTGACGCCCATCTTCTCGGCCGCCGATTTTACGGTGCCCACTTCCTGCAACTCAACTCAGAGCTGCCCCGGTGACCTGGACACCCTCAACTTCTCAATTGGTGGCTTGGAGCCCGGTGGTTTCGGGGGGTTTGATACCCCGCGGAAAGCTCAGCAGCTTCAGCCAGGTTTGGAGCCAGGTTTGGAGCCAGGTTTGGGGGGAATGATACCCCCGGCCAGGTGGTGTAAGCCTTCAAAGCAACCGGCTCTTGAAGATCTGACCTGAGGCTTCTGATCCATATCTTTCGCACTTGGCTTGGAAGCCGGGAACCGGGAACCAGCCAGAGAAAAAAAAAACACCGCCACCACTTGACATGGAAGCTGTCACGGAAAGTCCCTTTCAAAGGGGACTTGGTCTTCCAGGCCTTCTTGTGAGGTTCATCATGTTAATTGGTGGGAGGGATCCTTTCCGCAGGCATGGAGAACTTGTTTTTGGTGTTTTCTCTCTCTTTCTCTCTCCTTGTCAGGCTAGCTCCTTAGATTCAATCCCCAAGTTACCCATCTTGGCTTGGCTGGCTCGCTGTCAAAACCAGCCGATTTAGCTCCTCTTTGGCCATGGCTAGTGTTGGCGAGTCAAACCAGCCCAAATGGGACGGGGGTTCTCTAAATAGAGCCCCCCCCCCCAGTTTTTGGTTTCCTTTTGCTTTCCCGATCAGCTTCTAACGGGGCCTGGGGGTCCGAAAACAATGGGTCTGTCTGTGGCGAGGGCACCCTGTCTTTTGGTGGTTTTGAAGAAAAACCAACAGGAACACCTACACCCACTTTGATGGGTTCCTTCAAAAGAGCAAGGTGTTGAAGAAAAACACACCAGGCAAAGCTACACCCATTTTTGGGGGAGACAAACCCATTTTCAGAGAAACACTCGAATCGATGGGCTCCTCCACGAGGCCCTTGAACTGATAGAAGCCCATCGCGCCTTTGCCGTACTTCTCCACCGCCTCCTCTGTCAGAAGCAGCGCAGCCGCCAGCGGATTCCCCGCATCGCCGAAGAGCGGCTCGCAGTGATCGAACATGGCCTTGGTGAGGTAGTCCCTCCTCGCGGGTCGAGTCGAGGAGTCAAAGATCTAAGTTGAAGGTCGAACTGCTCAGTCCCCGAGTCAACATATGCATATATATATATATGTATATGCATATATATATATATATAAACACGTGTATACATATATATATATACATATATATTTTTCAAAACATTATCCAACAAGTAGAGCTTCACTGATAGTCGCTCCTTGCACCAAGGATCCAAGTTCAGCCCACAGGGCTGCAGTTCTTGACTGCCGAGGCACCCAAAACAGTGGACCATCAGCGCCAACCGAAAGCTGAGATATTTTTTTTTGGGAGCCAAGGCCCGGCCCCAGAAGAGGATGGACTCGGGTGATCACAATAAGTGCCTAGGTCTCCAGTGGAGAGGATAGAATAAGGGTACCAACTTTGTTCTGTAGTCTATTCTAGTTGGGGAAACCCTCCCCAAAAAAGTTGGTCAAAGGGCACTACTGGGGGACCTAGGCGTTATGCGAGAAAGAAGCGCCTGGCTCACTCCATGGCCCAAATGGACCATGCATTCCCAAGGGCCACACTCAACTGTGCTCTGCTTTCGAAGCAAGGGAGTCCCCTATTTCGAGAAACCCCCCATGTTGGTGCATAGGAGATTCCTTCCAGACTTTGGCAAATCTTCTGGGGCAGGCTTCATTCTTAGACTAAATCCGAGGGGTTCTTCTTCCCAACCAAAAAAAAACACTCTTCCTACCTTCAGTCCCATTTTTTAGATGGAACAAAAAAGCAAGCTGGTGGCTCACGACTCCGTCTCGACCTCAATTTGCAGTGCCGTCCTGCCGAGCTCATTGGCAAAGCGCTTGCCCTTGCAGAGCAGGAGGGCGCCGCAGCCTGCGGCGGCGGCTTGGCACGGCCCTAGCGATGGCCTCAATGGGACGTCCGTTTTTTTGGGCTCAACGGTCAACGTTTTAAACGGGAATCGGGCCATTTTTCCGTGTTCCTCTAAAAAGGACTTTTCGGAGGATTCCCCCACAACAAGGTTGCCCCCTGCCCCCTTGCAATCATTCTTGAGGTTTGTTCTGTGAATATCGCCTTCAATGCCTAAAGTGCTTCATCAACCTGTGTGTTGCCTTCAAACTTTATCATTCAGGTGCAGATTGAACCTGCAATCACCCAATCGAAAGAACAGCTTCGGCTGCCTGCAAGAACCCGAATCGGCCTGCAAATCTCACACTTAAAACATATCCCACCCCATCTGACTTCTGAGCCGCGTAACAGCCGGCAGAGAAACAAAGCATGACGAAGTGGCAGCACGGCAACACTTGGACCAACGTTTTGTTTGAACATGTGGGGTGTCTTAAGATGTGGGATCCCCAAAATGGGTTGTCCTTTGGGCGATCCTTTCTAAACCAACCCACAAAAATAGGCAGACCCATGTTTCAACACCAAATGTGTGTGTGGGTGCGGGTGTCAAAATAGAGGACCCCCCCTCCAGGGTTGCTTTCCTTTTGGATTCCCTTTACACCAACCCTAAAAGGGGGCACCCAAACCCTCAATCCTCGCACTTCCGGGCCACGATGGATTCCTTCGGGCCTCGAAGGGCCTCCGGCGCTAGGAACTTGGTGTGGAAGTGCGGCTGTGCCGCTTCTATGAATCCTCGCGCGCAGCGCATCGTAAGCAGCGGCTTGAACGGCCGGCCGGGTGAACGAAACTGAGGCAGCTGGAAGCGAGCTTCGCACTAAGTCACTCAGCGTTCGAGCGCAGCGATTGACCTCTGGCAGTTGAGGCTGGCCATGTGTTTGCGAACCTTCGCCAGGGCCGTTGAACTGCTGAAGAGTCCGATTGAAACACTGTGTTCTTGGACGGGCTATAACCATGCTGCTTTGCAAAGCTTCCTGCTCTGCTCTTGTGAAAGCAAGACCTTCCCACTGGGCGGATGTGCTCCCTGTCTCAACTTGGTCTACACTCGGGGCTGAACACATCGGCAATGGATGAATCAAAGAAACATGCGGGCACAACCTCATCGCTCACCCACCGTCCCCTCTGCAAAAACAACAACATGCTGGTTGGACTGGGGTGTGATATCTCGAAACTTCAGCTCCGAAAACTCGGCTTCGGAGTTGCACCCGCCTGTTGGATGAATCTGCACCTTGTCCATCAAAGTCGTCTTGACACCAATCTCCTGACATGGTGAAGGTCGCGCAGTCACGCAAGTTCGTGGAATGCAAACATCAACAAGTCTGTAACACTGTAAGATGTAACTGCATGTCATGTGGGGGTTGATCAATGACGGCAAGCTTTCCCATTTGGTGGAAAATATCATCATTTTAGTGATTTCCTCCAATGGTCTTCCCATGCAAAGCACCTTTTGCTCAACCCCCATGTGCGTGTTCGCGGCAATGCGAACCTGCACTTCATGTGCGACCTGGACGCCTCCAAGCCTGTTCAATCGAGCGAAGTCGTGCATCCTATCATCCTCCCTACGGGTTGTCCCCCAATTCCAATTCTTCAGCCTTCTCCACAAAAGGTGAACAAAGGAACTCATGGAATTCCAGGGGTCACCACCCCTCCACTTCCCTTTTGACGGGGATAATACGATTTCGAACATACCCACATTCACCGAGTGCCCCTAGTGATGCCTAACTTCAGGTGCCGGAGCTTCCGCAAGTTACTCAGACCTGCACATCCTTCATATCTTTCGTGAACCCCTTAAGCAAAAAGTCTCTTGGAAAAGACCCCAGGTCCCACATGCCACATCCATGCCACCCACCTGTCCATGACTGTGGAAAATACTCCTTTCTGCGATGTCAATATCACGGGCCAGTCCGAGGACGACTTTGTCACTTTAAAGAGGATTCCCCTTGCCCGTTCACAGAAACTGGCAACCGACAGCCCGAGTTTCCACGGCCTCAAATGGGTGCTTCTCAAAAATGGGGACCGCAGATGCCTCTTTTCCTACTAACTGGGGGGTTGGGGCGGTACATTGATTCACAGCCGTGACTCTGAGACACATTTTTTGCAGACCAAATCTTGCCACGTCCATCCATATGGCTTACGAAGGATGTCCCCCTTCAACACCCAACAGGGAACTACCTTCCAAATGGCAAACAAGTGATGAATTTGGAGACCTTCAAAGAAGGTGTTCAACTCAACAAAGGGGGACCAAATGGAAACCAATTTGGACCCCGCCTGCTTGATAACGGCCTTGATGACGTCCCCAGTGGCGAAGGGCCCGTTTGTCGTGGGAAGCTTCGAAAGCTCCGGCACGTGGCGCTCCAGCAGCGAAGATTCCCCATGGTCGTTGGCGTAGCCTCAAGCGCAAAAGGGTCCCCCGAACTGGTTGGTGGTTGTCGGTGTCCAAACTTAGTTTCCGGTTTCTGTTTTTCCAACCGGAAAGGGGGTGCCTGAGGGACAAGATTCTGGCTCAAAAACGGGATCCCCTTGGATGGCTTTGCAGGGGTGCCAAAAAATATATGTATATACTATAGATAATCATGCATAGTATGCATATATATATATATATCTTATAACATGACCCATTCTTTGTCCAATCCCCCTATTAAGAGGTTGCTGTCCATCCCTCATACAAGTAAAGGAACCGGTCCTTTGACCAAAACAGCTGGAGCGGCCTCCTGCGGTGAGGACAACCTTCCCGTGCAAAGTCTCTTCCTTGCCCTCGTGCTCCATTTTCAGCCCCACGACCCGAGCGCCATCCATCGCCAGCTCCTGCATCGGGCGCCGGAGGCAGTGCCAACGATTCCGATCTCAAAATCGCCTGGGTTTGCCTCCAGCGGGGCGCTGTCCAATGGATAGAACAACCCGCAAAAAGTCGTCGCCCTCAAAAAAGACGGCCTCAAAAATTGGATCTTCACGGCGCCGACTGAACAAATGTGTCCGCTTCATGCATTGACTCATTGACACGGGCGGATCCTTGAAAGTAGACTTGGTTCTCACTGTGACCAAATCCTTCAGCTCTCCTTCCACGATCTTCCTGCCCGGAGTATCTTGATTGGTCACGCCCCCCTCTCTCTCTCTCTCTGCCAACTTGGAAAAAAACTAAATCCAGCTCAGGGTCTCAACAAAACTATGCGATGATTTTCAAGAAGCTGTTCGTGCAAATGCCTCCTATGTTGCTTGCCACCTAAAAAAGCAACTTCACATGTGCGTAAAACAATACGGGGGTGTGTCGAGCCACGACTTTTGAGGGTGTCTTCCGTTGAACATCATTGATATTTTAACTTGCTGACGAGCCGTGCCGTGACATGAAGCTCCGTATTCAACTCTTTGGCCTTTCCTAACATCATAGGAGTCTAATCATCCATTACCACCTGGCCGTTGCTCATTTGGGTCCGAGCCCGTGTTTGTTGACCAAAATTGAAAAAAGGGGGTTAAATATGAGTCATAACAAAACCAGGTATCAAGATGGTCTACAAAAACAAAGCAAAGAACGAAAAGGGTGTACATCCTCACCCGCGTTTTGATGGCTCCAATTGGCCTAGTGCTTCCAGTTCCCATAGGTAACCAGGGTTCCTTACCAGCTTCATGATGGTGTCCACTAGGAACCCCGGTTACCTTTTGTTAACTCCCGGAAGGCTTACCTAGTTTACCCTAACCAGGCTGTTTAACTGGTGAACAAATTGCCTTCTGTGACTGAAAGCGGGTCGATTCGTTGGACGCGTGGCTTACGTCGTTCGATTTGCCTAAGGCCACTGATCAGCGTCCAGCCCACAGGCAAAGGCTTCCCGTCGGCGCCGGCAGGGAAGCGATGGGTCCCTGAGCCAAGCGTCCGCTTCGAAAGGTATGTGAGTGGCGCGTCTTTTTTTGAGGGTTACTGTAATATCTGATTATTTGGAAAAACCGAATCCATTTTGGGGGTCCCCGAAAAGACACGACCATCTAAGTTGAATCAACCCTTTGGTGGATCATTCTGGGGTTCATGTCCAAAACTTGGAGGTTCAGTGAACATCATCGCCGCACACCCGCATTGAGCAGAATTTCGCGAGGGGATGTGTAGGTCCTTTTTGGATGGGGGAACACCCCACCGGTTCTCGCTACCAAGCAACGAAACAGCTTGAGACTTCCACAGCCAAGCCGTGACAATGTGTGCCTCAATCAGCCGATTCGAATGTGAATCAACACTAAACGTAAACTCACTTCCCGAGTGGATGGGCCAAAAGCTGTCCAAACTGTTTGCTTGCCACTAAAATGGTGTTGGAGTGACTAGAGCCAAGAGGCGCTCAAAGGGAAGCAGTGGGTCTACATGATGCACCATGGAAGGGGATTGAAACTACAACCATACTTAAACAAGTTCAGCCGTGGGACGTGCTTTATTAGCGACTAAGAATTTGAAACTATCTCAAACCATGACAGACATAGAAACAGGGTTTTCTTCTTGGAACAATCCTACCCTGATTGTGTGGGGAATGGCTGATCCTTGGTTATCGGCTGATATTGCTGAACAATTAGCGGAACCCATGTCACATGCAAGTGTTCCCAAGCAAAACAGAGAGCTTTCCGGGCAGCGTCCTTTGGCCTTCTTGTTGGCACACTGGAATTTGCGTTGCCCAGATCGACTGTTAACACAGTCCCTCCTCGTTCCCAACGCTGATAGTCACAAATTGAAGCGAACTTACCAGAGTCTGGGTTGCTTTCTGCTCCCCTGCTAACAGTGAATAACGTTTAGTGGTTTAATTCGGACAACTCATTGGCAAGAAGGTTGAGCCATGACCAAGGGCTTCCTTCGACTCAAAGCTCCCGCGACTTGGGAGGGTCTGCCATCCCTGCTTCCGCTTGAGATACGTTGGAAAAAAGAGATCAAGGGGGAATCCCCTTGGTATCTTATGACTACCTCCTCTTTAGATATGACTACTTCCACTTTAGAGGTAATTATTCGAACGGTGATTGCATCTCACAGTCCAGATCCTGTGCCAAGCTTCGCTTGGTGGAGTGCCCACCCAATTGCACCACATCGCTGAGATGTAGACCTCAGCTAGGGCCGTGTCCCTCTCATCCTGTGCCATTCTCGTGGGTCCAAGTTCTGGTCCAAACTGCGAACAAACGAAAGACAACATTCAAAGACCCCAAGCAAACCCAAAACAAAGAGTGGCTAAGCACCCGAAACAACTGTCCCCCAAAAAACACTCCACTCACCCGAACCATCCCAACTCCAAAAGGCCAACTCCTGCAAAAGCCCAAGCCCATCAGCTATAGGCCATCCCTAAATTGGGGGACCATCTTCTGTCTGCTTTTCAGCCCATGAACAAACCACCCACACCTTCCCGAAACCTGTGACATTCAGCAACTCAGGTGCTTTGGATTCGTTCAACACCAAACGCCCGCCCCCCCCCCCTTTGCAAGGGCAGTTAGAGGGGTATTCCCCCAACGTTGTGGTTGTCCTGTTGGTTTCCCTTCAAAACCAGAAAAACAACAGCAGGGACCCTCAAAATAAGACACCCCAAAATGAGGTTGTTTGACGAATTGGTGATTGAACTGCCAGCTTAAAGGTGACCAAACATGTAACAGGGGGTTGGCCCCACCATGCTTGAAAGACTGCAGTTGTTGTTTTGCGCCAAAGCTTGAATTGGGTGCTTTCTGAAGCAAATAGACATTCAACATGTTTGTTTTTGTTTGCTTGTTTGTCTGTTTGTTTGGCTAAAATACAAGTTGACGGACCTTTTTGTCTCCCCCCCCCCCCAACTCTTTGTGGGGGGAGACCGCAAAACCACCATGGCTCCATCGAACCGGCCCCGGGTCTCCGGAAAACGGCCGGCCGGCTGGGCCAAGCGGCCCAGGGCTCTCAGCCAGTCGTGGGCCTCCGCGCTCTGCCGCGCCAAGACCTGCACCAGCGCCTCCAGCGCCAAGCCGTCCCCGGAGCCCAGCGTGTCCTCTCCGCGAGCGCGTCGACCGACGTCGGTTGAGGCATGGAATTTTCGAAATACCCAGGAGAAAACTGAGGGAATGTCCGTCAAGATCTGGGGTGAGTTCAGGCACGGAGCATCAAAATATCCACAGAGACGAGGTAATTATCCTCAGCTTCTGGGGGTGAGTTCCGTTTTTTTTTTCAGGGGCAGTTTCAGGGGAAAGGTACCTCTTTTGGATGGTTTTCCAAAAGGAACCAAAGGGAAACCATCCCAAATAGTCAACTTGGAAATCAATACCTTGCAATTAAAGTTACGCCTCCGGGATCTCGAAGTTTCACTTAAGTGGTAGTTTCACTGTCTGGCCTGCACGGGCTTCCGTGGAATCAACAACTCCAGTGGGGCGGTGAATCTGGCCGGTGGATGTGCCCAAAATTCGATGCTCCCAACACCCATCAGAACGCAGACCTGGTAGGCTGTTGAAACCTGGTTGGAGCTTGGGGTCCAAAATGAGATCGTATTGTCTGTACGCCAAAAAGTTGGCATGCCAGCCCCCCCCCCCCAACAACTACTTGTTGGGCAGGCTTGGAGTTTTGGACAAGGGAAAAGGCAGTTATTGGGGGGCGTGCTGGTGGTTACTTTCATGTTGTGCTTTCTTTGTGAGTGTAGCAATACCGGCCCCATGAATTCAACCTGACCATTGTCAAAGTCACCTCCTTGATAAATGGAAACCGCTCCCTGTGTCTTTGAGATTCTATAGATTCAAGGGTTACCGGTTTGGGGCCCAAAAGGAAACAACAAACCGTCCAAGTGCGCTGCTCGCACATTTTCACGCTTGAACAGCCACACTGCGGATGCAACGGATGTAAAACCCCAAACTGACCGATCAAATTCTTCACCCCCCTCTGCGTGTTAAAGGGGCCTTTCACAAAGCAGCCAAACAGAAACACAACAGAGGGAGAAGGTCATGGGGAACCGTTGTATACATGCAAACCATGACAGTTGCGCTTTTAGCGCCACTGCCAAGTAGATTGGTAACCGCTGCTGTCATACCATCCTCCCCAACCGGACCAGTTCTGCCAGCTGCCTTGGCTCCAATGCTCACCCTCGCGGGCGGCGGGAGCGCTCTGATCGGCATAGCGAGCGGCATTGCGAGCGAGGTGCTTGGTGCTCTCGTTCTTTGAAAACTCAACTGAGTTTCGGGCATATCGCTCGTTCTGGCTGAATATCCAGTCCATTTCGTGGCGGAGGTCCTCGAGGGAATTGCTTCGCAAATGGATGATGCCATTCCAACATCCAATGCTGCGAGGCTTGTCCTGCTCGGAGACAACATTCACAAAAGCCCGTGGACTGTATGGCATTCCCTGAAACATGATGATCCAACGGGAACTGAGTGCATCCTGCAATTCGCTGGGCAAAAACTCCACCTCCGTCTTTATGTACGCGAGCCTTGCGATTCGCGACTCAGAAGTTGATCCAAGGCCAACTCCAAGAGTGCGCTGGGCTTGCGACTGCTTTGGAGCAGCCAAGACGAGGTTTGCACACAACTCCATGCGGAGTATATCCGCATCCCGACGGCCCACTTCAAGCATACGAACCCTGTATTGAAGGTCGAGTTCATAGCGATCAAGTAGAGAGTGGTAGCCGTTCTTCAGGGCGGACTTGTGCTTCTTCCGGGCCTCCTGAATGACAGCACTGTCCGGGGAGTTCAGGCCACGAAGGATGCTACTCCGATCCTCCTCGCGGAGGTCAAAAGTTCCCACGGATGCCAAAACCTGGGCTGTGACATGGGTGCTGAGGCCCATCTTCTTCAGCAAATTGGAACGCTGCACAAGGTAATTCTTTTGCTGCTCTTTCAACAGGCGAGGATTGAGGGGTGACAACTGCCCACATGATGTGCAGTGGACCTGCCCCTCGAACACACTGTTGTTGCAAACCGGGCACGTGGCGACATTCAGCTCAACGTTCTCCATTGGATTGAAAGTCTTCTGTCTCTTCGCTTCCCCTTGCGGGGCGCGAGGAGACGCCACATTGGTGCGGGTTGTAGCAATGCGCTCCAGTGCTGTGGACCGATCATCAACCACGGCTTGGTCGCGCTTCATCCCCTGGGGTTCATCCTCAGTCGCCTCAGCTGGTGCACCTGCATCCGATTGCTCGGAGCGAGTGTACCATACATCGCCATTTGTAGCGTCCAATACAGAAATAATCGTGTAGTTGGGCACCTTGTCGCGCGTGAGGACGCCATCGCTCTCTGTCTTGAAAAAGCAAAGCCCTGCGCGAATGGCCATCCTGAGGTCGATCTGTATTTCCAAGGGCTTGTTAGCGCGTACACCTGAGATGTAATTTTCGTTCGTGCTCGGAATGTCAGCGAAGAAAACGTGAGGTCTGCCTGTCTCGTGCTGGTCACCTCCTCCTGGAAGCAGTCCGTTTCGCATAATGTTGGCGAAGTTCCGCTTATCGGTGCGATGATAGAGCACCGTAGGAGGGTTGCTGCAGACGTTCCAGCCAGACCAGCGCCCGAGGTCCGTCCCCGGGTTCACGTACCACTCCTTCGCGATGCCGGAGTCGTCAATTTGGAGCCAGTCCTCATGGCCTTGGGAGGCCTTGATCTTGAAAATCCAATGAGAACAGGGGACGTCTCCGCACCGGCTTGCGTCCGGGCAACCAAGCGCAATGAACCTCTGCTTTTTGTCGAGCTTGAAGATGTCCATGATGCTTTGAATATTCCATGGAATGGGATGTCGCAGCTCCTTGCGAAGCGCGAGTCCCAAATCTTCAAGGTCCATGTAGCCGTCCTCATCCATCACGTACCCACATCCTTCTGTCCCTCGACCACGGAGGATCTTCGAGATGCACGTCAGGGAGCTGTGGTACTCATTGCTGATTCTCCTGACGGAAGGGTCGTAATCAAAAGAAGGCTGCTTGATGATCTCAAGTCGCTTGGGGCCCTCACCATAGTCAACATACTTCACGCCGTCATGGATGCTATAAACCCAGCAATCGTAGTGGCCCCCAGTCACGTTCCTCCCGTAGGAGTCGAGTGGTACCGGCCTGCTCGTCGCCTCGTCCCTCTGTGCCACCGCAGCCGCCTTTGCACCGGCTTGCGCCGGGCGAACACTTTCGGAAACATCAGCACCGGAAGGCTCACCAGAAGTTGCAAATTCGGCTGGATCGACAGGGGCGAAATCGAGGGGCTGCCGGAACTCCACTTCTTCACGGGTGAAAGGGAGCCCGATCATCTCTGACAATGAAACGCCGCACTTCGTTAGCGTTTCCTTGCAGTACGCGAGAACCTCAACGTTGACTGTGCAATCCTCTTGGTGGCGCACCTCGAGCACATCGATCGGACGCATTGTGCAATCATGCGAACGTGTCAGCTCGGCTACGCTGCCCATTGCGGGGCGCAAGATGGAAAGCATGTACAACATATGATGGGTTCCGCGCATAAACTGGACGGTCTTCGTGATATTGTCGTCACTGAAGCACATATGATACCTGTCCAGCAAATCGATGGTCTCGACGAAGGGTGTAGCATCAACATATACAAACATATTGTTGGGGTCGCCGATGATGTAATCCCGGACTTCCGTCATGAAACGGTCCCAAATCATAGAGAAGCCGTAGAGGTAGCTCTTCGCGCCGGTCATGACTCCAAGGCATGCGCAGCCCTTGCGGGCCGCGAAATCCCTGGTCCAAGCCAGGTGCCGTCTGGTGTCAGCGAGAAGTTGCTCGGCGTCTCCGATGGGGGTGTCGTAAGGATATGTACCAGTGGGCTCGAGGCCGTCCTTCCCAACGAGCTCGTTGCCATTCCAGTAAATCATCGGAATGATGGTGGCTGCTGGGTAGTCGGTACGCACCTCGTCGATGAGGGCGGCCAACCGCTTGCACAGCTGTTGTAAGCCCTTGCCCCAAAGCATTTCAGACCTCCATGCACCGACACGCGCCGGGCGAGAGGCATCCAAACGCTCCGCAAAGTCGTACTTGCGAAGCTTGCGCTTCTTGCCCGAAACCATGGACAGTCCTGAATCAGCGACAGTCACATAGATAAGGAGGTCGCGGTCTGGTACACGTGGGGCCTGCAAAACTTTCAAGTACGGTTCGCTTATGGTTAACAGGGGTGTAAGCAATTGCAGGTAGTGCGGTTGGTCCTGCACCCATGTATGAATAAGCGACTGTGCAGAGGTCGTCTCGAGGAGGCCCTTGACCGTGGCGGCGAGGTTAGCGTCGTATTTGCCGTTCGTGCATACCGAAGTGGTAGCGACATTCTCCATCCATCTCCTCCATGCCGGATCGCAATCCCTCGCGGGATGCGCCATAGCCGTCGCGCTGCTCATTGCGAAGAAGATGCAGCACAATCACTCGAAAGCAACGGCTGCATGGTGGCATGTTCAGAAAATGCATTGTGAACGGCATCGGTGTAAACATACGTGTATCCCTCGGCTTCCTTCAAATGCGTACCACGGCTTTCATCATGCTCGTGAGAACCATCACACTTGAAGTACTCAACCACGGAAATAGTGGGCATATTACTGGCAACGACCCACTGCTTTTTCATAGGTTTTCCATTTCTCCCTTTAATGCCGATTTTGCAACCATGGAATTCGTACTTGTTCATCTTGTACTTAGTCAAGAAACTCCATAGTTCGGGCCATTTCCAATAACGACACGCCTTGGGAAGTTCGAAGGCTACTCTAACGTCATCAGAATAGACATCATTGAGAATGCGTTTGAACCCTCTCAGCAGTGATCGGAATTGCTTGATGTGACCCTCAATCTTGGCAGCACCTTTGGGAGTTTGCTGGTTGACATAACCCCACGGGCATCCTCCAGTGCAAGGCAATGAAACGTAGAACATTATTGCACCCTTAGGATTCTTGCTCCTAAATTCGGCAATTTCATGGACTAACCACTGCCTGCATGTATCAGAGCACCCGTCTTCGGTTTCAGTTACCCGAATGACACGACATCCCTTTGAAGAGTCTCTTGATTCGCCCAACCGTGAGGTCGTCGAACAACAGAACTCAATAAGGAGGCGCTTGGGCTGAGCGTTGCATAGCGCGGCGATCTGCCCCCCCTGATCACTAACTTCTCCGGCCTTGGCGCACGGGGAGAGCAGCAAACTGGTGGCACAGGCTCGCGCCTGGCGATTGGGGGAGATACCGATCAGCTCAAGTGCATGGTGCCACACTGGGGTGCTGTCAAACGCCTTGGTCAAGATGTCTGCAGCTTGGAGGGTAGTGTCAACATTGATTAACTCGAACTGCCTATTCACGAATTGCTCCTGGAGCCATCTGAAGCTAATGCGTTGGGTCCTATCCGTGTGCCTTAGCTTCTGTGAGTGTCCCTGCTGCAGGATAGTGATCGTGGCCTGATTGTCTTCCATCAGCTTAACTTTCCACTTATCACTGAGATGCACAGTTAGGGCATTGATATTCGCTACACTTGTGCCCGCATCAACATTTCCGTACCGAATTTCATCCAACTCGGGGTCGATGCGAGCAACAATGCCATCGGGCACATCAAGGGAGGCCTTTCCTGCCTTTTGAGCATACCCATGTGCTTCTTTCCCAAACAGGCTGAGCTGGCAGAAAAGCGACAGCGTCGGCAATCCCTCTGCTCTGAGCGCCTGATTCGCAGCGATGACCTCGGCTTCAGTCGAGCTTGTTGCGGTCGCTGTCTGCTTCCTACTGAAGGCATTCAGTGGGTAGTACGTGTTTGGACCTACCAGGATCATGGTGCAACCAGTTGTACTATGCGAGTCGTATTCGCCTGCCCAATCCGCGTCAGCGAACAACCACAGCCTACAATCAGAGAACTTATCCCCGATAAAACCTCGCATCTTTAGATCCTTCGAACAGTGTATGTAAGACACAAGCCGATGTAGAGCGCTGTCGCACTCAGTGGACCATTTACTCACGCGCGAGGCAAGGCTTTGCGTGGCTCTTAGCAGGTCATACCTAGCCATGCGGGCTGCGAATAGAATCTTCATTAGTACTTTTGCAGCGATCGTTTGAAGCCTGCCCTTTGGCTCCTCCTCATTTACGACAGGTCTCGCGACCTTCGAACCAATGAAAGGAGTGCTAACCTTACTCAGCGAAGAAACGTTCACCTTGGCAAGTTCGCAATATGCGTCAACGCATGACTTGAGGAAATCAGACATGTCGTACTCAACAATGTTGACTTCTTTAGTCATACAACCAACAGGTTTATCGCATATCGTTTCGGGTCCTTTGAACTTCGAAACCTTGACTTCTTTCTTTGCCGCGGTTTTGTCTCTCATTGATCCAGGCTTAGAGGGCAATGCACATTGCAGAGCTGCTTCCTGATTCTCACCGTAGGAAAACACAGTACGTCCGGTCCACCACGCGGTGTCCGCAGAAATGCGATCACTTGCATGACGCGACCACTCATCGCAAATTGGACTTGATTTGGATTGATCTTTGATTGTCACACGCTGGGGGTCGAGGCTGCAAGCGAATGCACTCATTTGCTCCTTAGGACGGAAAAGGCACTTTCTGGGCTGCAAGTGATAGCGTGTCCACGTTTTCGTGTTCTCATCATGCTCCCAGTAGTCCTCAGTCCTTCTTTGAGAGCAAACACCCGCGTGTTGCGCAGAACCCTCAAATACGTGATTGAAAGGGTGTTCCTCTTTAGACAATCTGACATTGTTCTTTTCGATGTGATGACACCCAAAGTATCTACCGAATGGCTCGGGCGCGTCGATCTCGACAACCTTCCCGATCAGTTCCCATCCCTTATCAAGGCTACCGGCGGGTCCTGCAAGCTTGAAGTCATCAACGTATACGACGAGCAGCAGGTCGAGTTCCGGATGATGGAAAATGGATGTCCATATTTCGGGCAACACTCTTACAAAGCCTTGCTTGCTTAGGGCATCTTCGAGGTGCTTTTCCCAAAGCCCCCCTGAATCGGGATGTCCGTACAAGGCTAGCACAAGTGGAACAATGGGGTCAATGTATTGTTTGCTCCAATGGCTGGGCCATCTGTTCTTGGGCAATCTAAGCCATGTGGGAACGCCTTTGAACAGGGCTTGGATGTAGGCTTGCTTCGCATCGGCTTGCGCCTTGCGGTAGCCGGGCTGCGACCCGAAAGCGTCGAGGATTTTGGCTGCCTCCATTGACGCTGGGCTGGACCCTAGCTCCGCAAATAATGCTGCAACAGAGTTTTCATCGTAAACATTGTTCCCTTGGAAAACGGTCCTTCCTTTGAATTTCTTGTTGGGATCATCATCGGGAAGCTCGCTACCCTTCTCGTAACAAGCCTCGAAAATCCTTCCAATGTGAACCTTTTCCCCTTTGTTCTGGGCTTCTCTGATGACGCGCCTACACTCATTTACTCTGAACTCATCCCAAGTGCCTTTCTTTCGAAGGTTTTCCCATTCCTTGTCAAGGGCAGCTTGGGCCTTTGGCGTATTGGCTACTTCGGCTTTTGGTACAAGCCTGGCAACGACTGCACTGAACAGTTCAAGAGCAACATCAAATTCAACCTTCTTGATTCGCTCTTTGACCAACTCACGCAATTGCGGGCGATGCGGCTCCTTCGATGGCTTGTCACGTTCCGGAAGAACGGACATCGCAGGCGCGTGCCGGATCACAGGCAATGTCGGCTCGCCCTCGCGGGCGGCGCTGGTCGGCTTTGCACTCGATGCGGCTTCGGGGTGCTCGGATCTGGCCTCCGAAGAGACTGCTGTCTCAAGCACTGCCTTCTTGGCATCTGCGCGGAGCTGATCTTCGTACTGCTGGGTTAGGGCCTTTCGGTCCTGGCTGCCGAGCATGACCCACATGTCAGACGGGATATCGGGAGGCCTTTTGGATCCGGCCTTCCTACGGACGAGCCGAACCCCATCCCACACATAGCCATCAGGTACTGGTGACCCATCAGGCATTATGCTCGGGTCGAATGCACCGCCTTTGTCGGGCACGACAGGCTTGGTCTTCGCTTCGGATTTCTCCGATGCGGCGGGTTCCTCGATGTGGGCTTGCCCACGTTCCAACGGCACAGGATCATCTCGTGTCCTAGCACTGGCAACAGGTGGATGAGATGCAGGGTCTTTCAACAACCTCATCGGGAAGATGAACTCATCAGTCGGAAGCTCAATGCGCTTTGTTCGCTGTACCGTGAGGGACGCATGTTCGATATGGTAATCGAGCCCTTCTAGTTTTGCAACGAGGAACTCACCCTTCCATGCGAACCCGGGCTGAATATGGTACCCGAGAAACACGCCTTCATTCGATGTTGGCGAAGTCTTGCCTGCCTGATTGTCAGCTCGTGCAGGGTTGTTCCAGAACAGTATCTTTGCTCCGAAAGGTATCTCAGCTTCATCAAAGGTCTTGTTAAACCTGAGGTACCATGGCGAATCGTTTCCATTCAACTGTGGCAGGATGTTGGTCGCAACTGCATTGTGCTGGATGGCAAATGGCCACATCGACAGTGGGAACCCTGACTGGACAAGGTTCGCACGTGCTCCCTCCAACAGATGTCTGATTTCCCTTTCCACGAAAGATTTGGAAGAATCAACATATTCAATGGAGGTCTGATGACGGTACCCCAACTGCTCTATTGCGGCTTTCAATTCCCGGGAGTTATCAGTGTAGAGAACCTCAACCTCATCCCTACCGGAAATGAAATGCTGGATCCCTGCAACGGATTGCTCCGTGCTTTTGCTGGTCGACGGGTAAACGTACCTGAACTGCGTATGCACGTCCTTGATCACAAGAGCACACCATTCACCTTTTATGCCTTGCTCGATGTTGGCCTTGAGAATCACATGATCAGCAATGATGTGATCTCCAAACGCTTTCGTCTCGAGCCTTCCCTGCCCGCCTTTCGATCTTGCATATGGGGCAAGCATCTTGGCACGTTGGCAAGTGCGGCAAAAGGGATTCTTCGGATAGTGTGCAAACAAGTGCTCTTTGGTACCTGCTTCGGCAACCAGATCTTGCTCTTTGCGGGATCTCACAAACCGCTCAACTTCGTCGTCGGGATCATCACCTTCGTCGATGCCTTCGTCATGAACTGGCGCAGGCGCTGGCTTTGATGCTGCTACTGCACTCAACGATGGCTCAGCTTCACAACTAGAGTCCATGTATGGCACATGACCGTCAACCTTGAGCTGGATCAGAGCACCGTCAGGGCGAACCATGGTTGGTGCCTTCCCGGATTCCCAATGAAAGGAATATCCTTGATCCAGACACTTCACACCCAGCGACAGCACTGCGGGAGAACTCTCGAGGATGTAAGGCTGAGCAGGCTCGCACAATGCATCGACATTGATGTCGGCGATCTCGGAAGCAGTGATGTTTCCGTTTGCAGTCACAAGGCGAATAGGCTGCGGGGCCTGTTTTCGGATTGCCTTGGACGCATTCCTCAGTGCAGCCTTGCTGATGAGGTCCTGCTCACTACCGGAATCAATGAGCCACACGTCCTTTCCCTTTGGGGCAGGGGTGGCTGCCCTTGGCGCTTCGACATCCTTACGGACATCGTGAGGCGGCATGGCAACTCTCAGGCACTCGTCACACGATAGGCTTGAGATGGAATCAGATTCCACATCGCACATGAAACCGCAAGCGGGCTGGGCTCCATTCTCCATGGCTTTGACTACGGCATTCAACTGATTCGCGGCCTTGCGCGCTGCCTTGTTGGTCCCTTTGGTCGGCCTGGGGCAGTCCTTGGCACTTGGAAACATCCTATTGTACTGACGTTCCTCATACTCAAGCTTGAAACCATCGCCTTCGGCGGGGATTTCATGAACATGAGCATTGGTGTCGAATGACACTCCAATTGGGTTGATCGGCTTTGCGAACATGGCGTACCTGGTGCAGACTGCAGCGGCTTTGGCCTTGGGCTTAGGCTTAGGTGAATTTGCACGCTTCTTAGCCGCAGGATTTGCATTGGCCTCGCTGCTCGATGCCGCGGCGGCAGATTTGCCGCCCGTGGAGGCATGGCTAAACTTGCATTTGTCACCTCTCGTGCACTTCCCTTGGGCAAAGAAAGAACACGGTGCTTTCTCTCCTTTACCGCCTTTGGGGGAACTTGGCCTGCCGCGGGTCGCGGAGCGTCCTCGCGGCTCCTTGCGGTGCGCGTAAGGGCAGTTTGCCCCCCTCGTGCACGAGCCCTTCTGGAAGTCAAAACAGTACTTCTCCTCGGCGTCCTTCGGCTTAGGTGCGCTCTTTTTCTTGGGGTCCCTCTTCTCAGGGGCGGCAGCACCAGCCTTGGGCGTCGGAGCTTTACTGGCATTGACCTTGGACACGCGCTCTCGGTTCTCGCGAAGCCTATCCCTCTCGATTAGATCCCTCATACAACGCATTAGGAAATCGTACGATTTATTGGGATCATCATCACGGCAACGATCATATGTATCGATGTCGTATCGCAACAGATGGCAGCTTCTAACTTGGCGAAGCAAGATGTCTTTCAACACCTTTTCTTCCGGCGGCTTTTTCATGCCGGCGATCACGGAATCCCAAGCATTCAGGAAACGCTTGAGATCGATGATTCCTTCGCCGTGTCGCGAGACACGCAACAGGTCCTCCAAGGAGTAGAGGTTTCCGGCTTCTTCACTGGTCTTGAAATATTGGTCAAACATAAACAAGACCTGCCTTCCTCTCATGGCCTTTCCCTCCTTGGCACATTCTTCCTTTGCTGTTAGGATTCGCTGAGCCAGATCGCCTTTCGCTGAACGCGTGAGCGCTGCGAGAATCTTCGTGTCTAGGGTCACGAATTTTCCCGGTTCGCCGAGCTCCTCCAACAGCTTCTTCTTGTCCTCGCGATCAGACCAGACTTCCATGATCCAAGGCCAAGCCTCGTCTGGACGGTCAGATGCAGCGCGGACATCCTCACGAACCGATGTTTTCCATTCACGGTACGTTTCAGGAGTTGGCATCTCCTTGAATCGCAACGTCTCGCTTTCGCGGGTTCTGGGCTTTTCATCGTTCGTTTGGCCTTTTACTAACTTCATCAACATCTTGGCGAATGCTTCATTGCCGAGGTTGGGCCCGAGGCCGTCACCATCGTCTTCGTCACCATCGCCGTCGCCATCATCATCAGGTGGCGGACCGCCAGGAGGCTTGCCACCCTGCTTGCGGTCAGTTGACATTGGCCCCTGAGAGAATTGCAGGGGCGGAACCGGTGCACTTGTTTTCACCGGGGATCGGCTGCTACCTGATGGCTTTTCAGCTAGTCCTTGCGGATCGCGAGCATCTGCGGGCAGTGCTTCGCATTCGGCAGTTGGAATCACGCTAGGGGTATATTCATCCCCGTAACCGTCATAGGTAACAAGCGACCTCAACTTTTCCTTTGCATATTGAAACGGATGGGTCAACGGGTCCAACATTGACCTTTGGGACCGAGCTGACTTCATGTCGTCGGTCATCAACTCTGGTGAATCCTCTCGGGTATCACCTACCCCTTTGGGCTTCGATCCATCCTCGCGGAGGTCGTGTTGCTTCTGATACTTCTTCAGCTCATCAAGCTCGTCCTGCAGAAGCCCGTTTTGGTGTGCCATCATGTCAACCGTTCTGGCGTGTGTAGCCTCGACACGGGCTGTGTCATCGGCATGCTTGGCAGCTTGCTCATGGAGGAGCTGCTGGGCTTCAGCCAGGGTGGATTCGATGGCTTGCCTAAACTCAGTTGTTTTGCGTCCCATTTCCGCTTCATGCAATGCTTGGGCATTTTCCTCACACACTTGGCTTATCCTAGCTTCAGCGAAGTTCACTTCTTGCATGAACTCATCGCTCACTCGCTGTTCGTATTCACGAATCCTATGCGACTGGGCTTGCACACATTCAGCGTAGTGTGCATGCAGCTGATTCTGTGCGGCACGGAGCTCCTCACGGTTTTCCGCTTGCAAATGCGTTACAGCTGCTTGATGCAGGGCTTCGGCTTCAGACCTAATGGCTGCATCATTCCCAAAAGCAAAGATTGCGGTATTGTACAGTTGAAGGGAATTCATCAGGGTGCGGTTGTATTGCGCATTAGCGCTTGATGCGAACATTCGCACACCGCCGCCGGTGGCGTTGCCGGAGCTAGCTCCGGCAGCATCCACAGGCATGCTGGATCCATCAACTGGCACAAGGGAACCGTCCATTGCTTAGAGCTAGGGGCCTACGGCTGATAACCTATAGATTCAAGGGTTACCGGTTTGGGGCCCAAAAGGAAACAACAAACCGTCCAAGTGCGCTGCTCGCACATTTTCACGCTTGAACAGCCACACTGCGGATGCAACGGATGTAAAACCCCAAACTGACCGATCAAATTCTTCAGATTCTCAGTCAAAATCATAACACGGGGTCGCACTCGTTTTTAGCGCAGCCCTTTTCACCCAAAAGCCTCGAATACTTTTAGCTTTTAGGCCTTTTGACCCAGTCCAACCCAGTTTCATGTCCCTTTTAACAGTCCAACCTGAGTCTCATGTTGGCCTTCTTTTCAGAAGTCAGGTGCCCTTGGGTCGTTGAAAGGGCAGCAATGGGCAAACCAGAGGTCCCCGTTTCAGGCCCCGGGTCCCTGGCCTTGTTCGAGCGAACCCCGCCCCGGCCGACCCTGCAGACTCCTGCACGAAACGCTCCACGGAGTCCTCGATGCCATGATCTCGTTGAGCCTTTCGGCTCGGACGTCTGACACGGTGTGTCTCTAAAAAAAAGAAGAATAAATTTCGGACCTTCCAAAAAATGGCTTGTCTTGTTTGGGTGTCCCTTTGAAGCCACTAAAAATTGCGTTTTGTTTTGTGGGTGTCCCTTTAAAGCCACTAAACATAGCGTTGTTTTGTTTGGGTGTCTCTTTAAAGCCAATAACAAAAATAGCAGTGTTTGGATTTCCCTTTAAAGCCACCAAAAAGAGATGTCTTCTGTAGAGTTGGTGACCCTTTGTCGTGGCTTTGAAGGGACACCAAAAGGAACACCACCGCCCTAAACAGACAAAGCCATTCTTCCCAGGAATTAGCCCCCAAAATGATGCGTTTTCCTTACGGTGTCCCATTAAAAACCAACCCCTGAATTGATGGTTTTCCGGCGCCTTACGGTTTCCCATTAAAAACCAACCCCTGAATCGATGGTTTTCCTTACGGTTTCCCTTTAAACCAACCCCTGAATTGATGGTTTTCCGGCGCCTTACGGTTTCCCATTAAAAACCAACCCCTGAATTGATTGTTTTCCTTACGGTTTCCCTTTAAACCAACCCCTGAATTGATGGTTTTCCGGCGCCTTACGGTTTCCCATTAAAAACCAACCCGTGAATTGATGGTTTTCCTTACGGTTTCCCTTTAAACCAACCCCTGAATTGATGGTTTTCCGGCGCCTTACGGTTTCCTTACGGTTTCCCATTAAAATTAAAAACCAACCCGTGAATTGATGGTTTTCCTTACGGTTTCCCTTTAAACCAACCCCTGAATTGATGGTTTTCCGGCGCCTTACGGTTTCCCATTAAAAACCAACCCCTGAATCGATGGTTTTCCTTACGGTTTCCCTTTAAACCAACCCCTGAATTGATGGTTTTCCGGCGCCTTACGGTTTCCCATTAAAAACCAACCCCTGAATTGATGGTTTTCCTTACGGTTTCCCTTTAAACCAACCCCTGAATTGATGGTTTTCCGGCGCCTTACGGTTTCCCATTAAAAACCAACCTTGAATTGATGGTTTTCCTTACGGTTTCCCTTTACCCCCAACCTGAATTGATGGTTTTCCGGCGCCTTACGGTTTCCCATTAAAAACCAACCGTGAATTGATGGTTTTCCTTACGGTTTCCCTTTAAACCAACCCCTGAATTGATGGTTTTCCGGCGCCTTACGGTTTCCCATTAAAAACCAACCCGTGAATTGATGGTTTTCCTTACGGTTTCCCTTTAAACCAACCCCTGAATTGATGGTTTTCCGGCGCCTTACGGTTTCCCATTAAAAACCAACCCGTGAATTGATGGTTTTCCTTACGGTTTCCCTTTTAAACCAACCCCTGAATTGATGGCTTTCCGGCGCCTTACGGTTTCCCATTAAAAACCAACCCGTGAATTGATGGTTTTCCTTACGGTTTCCCTTTAAACCAACCCCATGAAAGCGTGCCCAACAACAAGTCGCACACCCCCAACTCCCGCGCCTGCGTGGCTGCACCGTTCATTCCAGAGGAGGCCTTCACGGAGTTCCCGCCCAGTTGGGCCTCCTGCATCGTGGAATAAAGCAAGCATCTGCGGTGTGCTGTTTGTTTCTGCCGTTTCCTGTTTTTCTTTGTTCCCTTTTAAGTACGGTTTTTCGAACAAACCCCCCAAAACTGCGGTTTGTTTTTTGCCGTGTCCCTCTATTTGGTTGTTTGGATTGGTGGTGGTTGAGGAGTGGTTTCCCATTTACCCACAAGAACCATTCAAATCCCCAAACCACCAATCCAAACCGCCAATTGGGGGGTTCCTTGATGTTCTGCCGTTTCCCTGTGATCTCAGAGGACCTTCAAAAAAAAACACATGTAGAAGTCATTGAGGAAAAAGAACGGTATACAAACTCCCTCTGGTGTGCCAAGCCAAGATGGACGACCCCCGTCCCTTGTGCTCGCCTAGTTCAATGTCAGTTTGAACCTTCGTGCCGGACACTGTTCGGTGTGCAGTGTGCAATTGGCAAGGGATCCCTTAAGTTTGAATGCACATCTTCCTCCGGATGCTTTTGGTCAAAGTAGAAGGCTTTTGGGGCCTGTATGTTTTGCTTAGATAAATCAACAGGTGCAAAGAAACCCTCCCGAACTTCTGTGTTCTGCGGGGGTTGCCTCGGCACGATTCAGTGGTTGGGCGCTTGGTCTGTTCAATTTGCTTCCGTGGATTCTGCTGCTGCACGGTGGCTTTGCGAATACAAGCGGCTGGCATGTAGGGACAACCTGGCGCTTGAACTGGCGAAGATCTGCTTTGCCCAGATTCCTTGTCGGTGGGGGAGCGGCTTGCCCAAACCAAGATGCGAGCAGTAACCCCATCGCAGCTTGGGCGCAACCGTGTTGAACCACTTTTAGTTGAGACATGCTTCCTTCCAGTTGGCTAGCTGATACAAATCTTTACTTAGCTATATCTCGTTCACTAAGACGGTAGTACATCAGCTAGGGAACTAGTGAGCCTGTAAGCTAGATGGTCAGTGTTTCGAAAGTTTCTTGTTAGTTGCTTTGCCATTTGGCTAGCTAGCTATAGTTTGGCAGGTGATAGTGCATTGGTGAGTAAGCAATCTCGTCAGTTTGTTGCCAAATCAGCTATCTAGCTTGTTTGCTGGTGCGTTAGTAGCTATTAGTCAATGGAGCTTGTCACTGAGCTTGCTAGTTAGTTCGATCGCCGGTATGTTAGTTTCGCGTTCCACCTGCGAAAGACCGCAAAAGGTTCATATTGGAAGATGGGTGTGAAGCAGCGTGCCTCCGTTTCTGATATGGTCTGCGAACCTATCACAGAGCCGAATTCACCCACAAGACCACGCTTTTCTATCCCTCCTATTTTCTTGGCGCCTTTCTCAATTGTTCGTCATTTCCACGCGCAATTCACGCATGTGCCAGTGTCACGGAAGTCACTTGACTTCCTTTGATCCTTCAGTGATGGAGCATTGAAACTCTGTTGTCTTCTGTGTTTTGCTTTGCTTCGCGCAAACACGCCGTGCTTCCGCACATGTATGTAGAAGGCGATTGGAACATGTGCATGGCTTCATGGAATCTCCGTCCGAGGGTATCAAATCGTTGCGCTCCAAACATTCCACGTACTTCTGTATGGCTGCGCCTACGCATGGAGCTGGCAGCTGCAGTCGTCAAATTCTATTAGATGCAAGCATCAAGGGTTGCTCAATACGACATGCTCAACCTTATCTTGCTTAGCTTCTGTCAGTATGGCGTGAGACTGGCTTCTACAGACTCTTTGGTCTATTTTGCTTGTGAGAATGGGACAGTCTACTTGTGCGATTTGCTGTGCAATTGTTGGACCGCTTGCGCAGCCTCTCGAATCATCACTAAGCAAACGCTGGAATCATCACTAAGCAATTTGATTTCAACCTCCATTCTACCTTTTTGATTGTAGCCGCGGCTAAAAATTGTCAGGTCAAAAAGAGGGGAAACAATGGTCCCCATGAGCTGCATGCAGTGCAGAAACTAGCTCCTTGTCGATAATGGTGACCAAAGCACCTTTCTTGGCTGCCTGAAGAGCGAGCAGCTTTTGGCCGAAATGCTTCAAAAAAAACGGCCGGCACGCGACCAAACCCGTCTTGCCGAAGCCTACGTTCATGGAAAGCTCCGAGTGAAACGACTTGGAGAGCCTACGTGCAAGGAATCCGGCAACAGCACACCACACTTCAGCCATCAAGCCCCCCTGAGTCCGGATCTTTTCACATCTTTCGAACGGTGTTGGTTCTCCAAGCACAAACCGGATCTTTCCTTGATTTAGGACTAAGTGACCTCAATTTCAAAATGGATCATAGCAGCCACAAAATGAATCGAGGTCACTAAAAGAAGCTGGACCAAATTGTTTGTTTGCCACCAAAATAGTCCAAACCCGGAAAGTGACTCAAGCCCATGAACTCGGGAAGTGCCCGGAAATCTTTCGCCAAGCACTCTGCGGCCTCGATGGAGGCACAAAGGCCAGCGAGCCCTCCGCCCACGACGATGACGAGCATCGGCTCCATGGCTCGACCGATGCGTTTGGGGTGGGTGAGCCAAAGCTTGCTGCGGGGAGCCGAGCACATCGGATGCTGAGACGCACGGGCGATCTGGAGGAAAAAAAAATCGAGATGTGCCTGGTGCCTGGTGAATGAAGCAAATCTACTATACAGTGGGATTTCTATCCCAACTAAGCTAAAAGGGACACCTATGTCTGAAAGAATCAGCTGGAATCGATCTCCTGTCCAACAAAGGATAGAATCCTGTGGAATCAAGGCTGGCATCCCTCTGAAATCATCAAAGATTGACTCCTTTCTGGCGTCAGGAACCCAGCCATAGAACCGGCTAGGAGCTTTGCTCATGGCCAAGGCACATCGTAGTCGCCCGCGCGCGTTGCCCGCATGAGATCCTGAAGCTCATGCGTGGGTGTTTCGTTTTTTGGGGCACCCTTTTCTCGGTTGCAAAATCTGCTCCCCTGCTAAGAGTGACTAAGAGCGAGAGCAGCAAGTCACAACCAATACTGACGGGCTGCACGGGAACAGAGCTGTCTCCTTGGAGAAAGCACCCCCTTTTTAGAGAAACCCAGATGATACCCAGATGCACTTTGCGCAAAAAACGCCGACCTGAAGATTTCACGGCTTTCACGACCTGGCAAGCCAAGGAAAGCAAAGCAACCGCCTCCAGGCCCAGAATTGCACCCAGAGGCGATGTGTCCAAATTTGGACATTCCCCCCCAACCTTTCATTGGGCTGTCATCTTTGTCCCCTGAACCAACAGGGGGTCACTGAATTTCCCCTTCAAAGGTTGCAATTTACTGGTGTCCAGTAAAAACGATCGCCACTTTCGGCACAAGGACACCTTGACCACCCCAAGTTCTCAAAAAAGAAAAATCCGAGACACGAACCCCGCCGCCTTTTTCTTCTGCGCCTTTTCCCCACGTCCCACGTCCAACGCGCGCCAACGCCTCCGTGAGCTGCGCCTGGGGGCTGAGGTCGGGCTCCGAGACCTCGAAGTGCCGCACCCTGCGGCCCAGCAAGTTGGCGAAGTCCGGCCTTTGGATCGATCGGCTCCATCCGCTCGATATCTTCCCTCATTCGAACTTTTGTTGGTTTCGTCGCGTGAAGCGTGGACAGGAGGGGTCAAAAAGAGTTGAGTCGAATATATGGGTGGATATGTTTTTTAATGGGGAGATCTACGAAATTCCCGGAGAGAGCCAATCATTGGTCAACCCCAAAGAGCCAGGAATTGGCTAATGATTGGAGGGTAAATTCTACAAGGTCCCACCAGGGATGCAACTTCGGGTTAAGAATAGGGATGGATGTCCCTCTTGGATGAATCAATCACGTCAGGGATCATCTATTTTCTGCCAAGCCCAGAAAGGACATGGATCTGGGCCGTCAGTGTGGGTTCAATTCGGAAACCCAATCACCAAACCCACTAAAAAGATCTAAGAATCTAAACAGCTAAGGAACCGGGTGGCTGGTTGAACCAAGCTATGGCTGGAGCTGCCTTGGACTCATCTCTCGCCTCCGGGACACCTGGCTCTCCGCATCGCTCTCGGAGTCGCCTGAGCTCCGGGTGGGTCCGAAAAAAAAGAGGCGTTCCAACGCATGCGAATTTCATGGCTGACTCCAAGCTGGGCTTCCATTTGCTTAAGACCCCTTTTAGACCCCTGGGAAAAAATATATATACCTGAACCCTCCAAAAGTACTGAAATTTCCGTACATGCAGAAACAAACCGTCAATGTACACTTTTGAGGAAATTTGACGGAAATCGCTTTTAGCAGGCTGTGAGCGTTTGCTGCGGGGCGACATGTGACAGCTTCCTTGCCGCTTTTGTGAGTTTGCAGTTTTCTCAGCCAAAATGTAGAAACAGGAAATGCACGGAAATCGGCAGGAAATGCACGGAAATCGGCGGGAAAAGTACGGAAATCTGCGGAAAAAGTACGGAAATCAGCGGAACGTTTGCTTGGCCAAATGCGCACCTTTTGTCCTTGGTGAATTGCACACCTTCAAATATATTTTCTTGGCCCATGAGCATGACAATCGCCAGTGCCAGCGCCGGAGCTGAACGTGAGATTCTTGCAGGAAAAGGTCGTTGAATGCTCCTGTGTCTTGCGTTGAGCCTGCAAAAAAGTACAGTTTTTGCTCAAATGTATGGATTTCAAACAAATGCCCGGATTTTTGCCGACAGTCGCAAAAAAAGTGCCCTTGGTTGGTCCAGGTATATATATATATTAAAACATAAAGTCCAGTATTCTTACACTCCCTCAGACCAACATGGAAGCTCCCAGGCCTCTGTAAATGGAACCACTTCTTCCAAAGAAGTCCTGGGAGCTTCCATGGAATTGTCTGGGGGAGGGCAGCAAATATGGGGTTCAACTGGCAACTGGAAGGACTGAAGCCTACCATCCAATTCCTGGTGGCTTAATTTTGACCCACACCCAGATGTTGTAAGGGGTGAGGGGTCAAAGTGCAGCTCAGAGTGAGTTGTGTAAGTGTATCATAGCGTATCAACGGAAAAACAGCTCAGAGGGCCAACTCCTTTTTCATTCTGCGTGCGACGTCATCCTGACTATTTGGTTTGCCTGCCAGTAATGTCAACAAGGTCAAGGTGTGCAAGTTGTTAGAGGGCCTCTCCTCTTTCAGAACGGAGGTTTCTGTCTCTTTTGTGTGTGTGTGCGCGCCTGCCTGATATGGACATTCTACGCTGATATAGCAATTTGATAGGGGCGCCAAAGTGGAACTCACGACGACTTCATCTCACTGGTGCTCAGTAGGGAATGAGGGAATGAGGGAATGCCCCTATAAACCATCCCTTGTGGTTTCCTTTAAGGGAATCCCCCGGTTCATTCCATTTCTCATTCCCTACCGATTTCGCACCAGCAAGATGGGCGTGCACTTCCTAACATCCAAGTCCTCTTGCCAAAGTTCGGAGCTTCGGATCTGGCCAAGGAGGTGTTCAGTGGCGATCCTGCACTTGGGACCCCGCCCCGGGTGCATGCGGAGCACGCCGAGTCTCATGTTTGCCAATATCTGTCAAACAGGCCCCCCTAAAACATCATCTAGCTCTTTTACTGTCAAAGTTGCCGGGGGCCGCGAAAGAAAGGCGGTGTTCCTTTGGCGTCGCTTTTCACCGACCCAAAAAATACGGCTCCCTCGCAGAAAACAAGAACAAGAAGAAGCAGAGGCCCAGTACTCACCCAGCGGCTGGGCACGCTTCGCCGCGCCACCCCCGCAGGCACCTGAGAGACGCGACTTGGAAGACGTTGGTTCCATTTTCAGCGGCACTCCTTGAGCTTCCATGGTAGAGTGTACCCAGCAAATATTGTGGTTTTTGCCGGGAAGAAAAAAGTCAGACCAAACAAATCTGACCACTTTGGGGGGGTCCCATATTCTAAGACACACCCACGCTGGAAAAAGGCTTCAGGTTGCTCAGAAAATCAGACATGTGGCTGTCCCACCAATATGGATGAGCTAGAAACTGCCGGGTGGACGCTCAATGATATCAATACGGCTATTCATCAATCTTAATATCATTGATTTGATGAGCAGCGTTAAGGCTTTCAACTGTTCAATTCAAACTCGCCCAAGCTTTGATGTGCACATTCCCGCGTCTCTGCCCATGAGCACGGGGTTCAAACTCGGTGCTGTCGAGTTTCTGCGCCGCGCTCGTTCGTGGCCTGTGCTCCGATGGAACTGAACGTTTCTGGAGCATGGAGGGGTGGGTGTGCCATGTTTGAGGCTGCCATTGTTAGAGTGGGCTCAAAGGAAAGCTGAAAGTAGGGGCTCTCTGAAAAGACACCCCCGTTTGGTCCTGCACTCAAATACTACCCACCAAATGCCGCGCAACTTGCGAAAGCGTGCCCTCTGTTCAGCAACACTAAGGGTGGTGAATGCATTATGAACAAACTCAACTCAAGCGGCCTCTTCGCGTACTTTAATGAGAGTTCTCGGTATCTTTGCAACCGCGTACGCATGCAAGCCCAAGAATCGGTAACAAACCATGCTTGACAACGACAGCAAGAGTTTCTTGCTGGTTCTCAGCAGGGAATGATAAAATGACCCCTACAAGCCATCCGCTGTGGTTTCCTTTGTTCGGGAATCCCAAACGGTTCGTCCAAAAACCCGGACTCGGTTCCAGTCCCCAGCAGCCTTGGGGTATGGTCCTCATCAATCTGATTGGATGGACGACATTCTGCACCTAAGAAACCCGTGCTGGGCTCCGCAAAAAGTTTAACTTTTAGTGGGTTAAATGGAAACTACCACTAAAAAGCTAAAAAGCTAAAAGGCCAAACAGGGATTGGATTCCCTCGTTTGCTCTAAAGAAACCTGGAACCCAATTCTTCACTTCGCTGCGCCTTCGCCTTCGGGGCAGCCAGATCAGCGCAGGCCTCATCTCAGGCGGAAAAAAATGGACCAAAATCCTGGTGCTCCCCCCCCCCCGGCCCCAAACCTCGGGTGGTTTTAGTTCCCAGTTCGGTGCATATTGTTGGCAGGCAAAAGAAAAATCCCATGTCCGATGCCCTCTTTCCAACATGGGAGTGGGCTACCATGTCGGGTTGTGGAAGACAAAAACCCCTTTGAACCGCGGTCTGCTTTGCGGCAAGTTCATCAAAACGCATTGCCTAGCATTTATCGTCTTGCTTTGCTGTATCCAGGATTAATCCCTAATGGGCTGGACCGAACCAACATTAGTTTTGAAACAAAGGAACCTTGTTCAAATCAGCTTTCTAGATTGGCTCATCAGCTTCTCGAAGAAACCCGTAGGGAACAACCTTGCGCTATACAACATTGGCAGCCAGTTTATCATCCTGGCTTCTGCCCATGGAACCATCACTCCATCAACTAGGCCCACCAGGGCGCACATTTTTACCCGAAAGGCCCACTGATTTGCCACCAGCATGTGGCTATCAGGTCGCTACCCAAAAGGCTTCGGGGGCACAAAGCAGGCCATGCATGCAATTCCCCTCGAAACTACAAGGTGTTCTCTAAGATTGGTGGGTCAAGGGGTTTCGTTCGGAGGGAGGGAGCCAAGAAAACCTAGTTCCGGTTTACAAATAACCTACCAAAGGGTACCAACTCCAAAACAAGTACAACCAGAAGCGGGTGATTGAATGAAAAGCCATCATATCATAAATATCCCCTGTTGTTCACCTTCTTTCAATCATATCCCATGTCGTTCAGCTTCTTTCAATCCTTTCGCTCCTTTTCCAAACCCTTGGGAATGTCTTGCTCGTCCGAGCCACGCGGTGCACCTCGCTGCAGCTGGCGCCCATGAGTCCATGGCGCGAGCTCCGCTCCGAGCGAAGGCGGCTCAGTCGTCTTCGTTTTTTTTCTTTCCCCTTTCGCGGAAGAGACGGACGTGGTGATTACTTTTGGTCCTCCAAAGAGGTTGGAATAATTCGTTACCTTTTTTCTCTGTAGTCTATTTTAGTAGGGGAACCCTCCCCACCAAGAAAGTCCAGTAAGAGGTAAAAAGTGAACCAAAGGTTCGAACACCATCTGGGTCCGGAATTTTAAAGACCATTTGAGAGGTTGGCATTTATCTGTAGTCGATTTTAGCAGGGGAATCCCCCAACCAAAAAAGGGGTGAGAAAGGGCACCTAGCTGGGGGACCTAGTCATGGACAAAAACCCGCAGTGCGGAGTGAAATCCGACATGGCCGGGTTTTGGCCCGGGGGAACAAACAATGATTCTGCAGCTTAAAAAAGTGATAAGGGAAGGCTCAGGTTCTGTGGTGCCCCGCTATGGGTTGTAGATTTCCCGTAGCATCCCGCCAGGGAAAGGGGATCGTAGGTGTCTTTCTTTCTTTCTCGTACACCTTTCTTTGTAACAACCTCCTGCTTTGCCCCATCCTTGACTTCAGGAAGCTGGGAAGAAGAAGTTGCAGCTATCGGCTATAGTCAATGTAGCTGTCCTCAAGCTATCAAGCGCCACGTCATGCCATGTTCACATCTGAAGCATCTGGAAGCAATCCTCAAGTCCGTGGAGTGGCCAGTGACGCCCGGGAGAAAAAAATAAAAAAAAAAAATCGCACACGAGCCTCACCATGCCCAGGGTAGTCTCGGAGTCTGGAACCTGCAAATGGCGGAAGGTGCCAAGGTCTCAGGCTATTCGTATCAACTTAGCATGTCAGAACTGGAGAGTTGCTATGCCAACGGCTGGTTGGTCACCTCCACTCTATATTTTCTGGAACACGATGCGTCTGGATTCCGAGAAGCAAGCTGAAGCAAATTTTGGTATAGCAAATGTCTTACCGAAAAGATAAACCTCTTATCTCAAGAACAACTAGGGTATTGTTGGATCAGACTTGCAACAATGATGTGTAAAGAGACGCTGCATTAGGACTCGAAAACACTTGATCAACACATCTATGACAAGCACCGGAATCATAGTCCGCGACCGCCCGACCGTCGAAGATTGCTTTGGCTTTGCACGCTGCGTGCCAAATCCTGGAGCCTCATTCGGCCTGTCGGTCAAACGCCATGCTGCACGGATCCGTGTGTCAGAAAACCGTACCGGTGCTTTAAAGGACATGTCAGCAAAACGACTCGGTGCTGAGTGAGCAGAGTCCCTGTGCCGCCGTTCGGGGGGTTGCCGAGTCGCGAGTTCCCATCGCTGGGCATTTGGAACCGATCTTTGTGACAACCCCGTCTGAGTGTATGACTCACGGTGCTTCGACCCCCCGTTGGTATTTAAAGGGAAGCCAAAAAGAAGCCCTTGCCATACCTGCATGGTGCAAGGAAACCTCAAGATTCGATCCGCGTGGTAAAATAGACCACCACGTCACCACGTCCTGCTTTGCGAGCCGTCCCCAAAAACCGGGCCGCTGTGCCTTAAAATAGGGACCCCCAAAAAAGCAATGTAGTTCTTGATGACGTCCATGAAAAAACCACCCCCCTCGAAAGGGCCCTCTCCCGGAAACATACAACCTGGAACCCCGAAACTCCCGACCTTCTTCGGAACCGGACTCTGCTGGGAGAACTGGATCCTGTGTGGGTTCCTTCCCATGTTTTGATGCGGGAGAACACCGCGGCGATTGCGCGAAGGGAAACCCACGGGTCCCCTCACCCGGAACCCCCGGCTGCGACAAAACCAGCCGCCTTCTCCGCCAGCTGCTTCGCGGCGCGCACCGCCGCGAGGGCCGCGCTGCGTGGCTTTCGCGAGCTTTTGGGGGGCGACGGCGCAGGAGGGAGGAGGGACTGGCCCCATGATTTCAGCGGACAACATCCATTTCGCACCACCCAAGACACCAGGGTTGAAACCAGAACGTTTGTTGGTATTTACAGTGGATCATATCATTCTAGGGTTTCTCAGATGGTGCAGGATTTCGTCCATTCACAGTATCAAAGTCATTTATCAAGTAATAGGTTGAAGGGAAACCACCAATTCCAGTTTCTGACTTTGATGCCCAGAAACAGTCTCAATAATCAGCCCAGAGGGAGAACAACCTTTTGCACTTTTGAGTTTTGTTTGCTCGTATCTGGGCACAAGGTAAACCTGGTGTTTTTGTAGATCTGGGCAACCCGATCTACCATGTTCTTGGTAGAACCTGGTGTTTTTGCAGGGTATGGTCAACATTCAACAGGGGGACCGCAGGTTTTAGCTCTTTCCATTTACCAGGGCAACCCGTTTGGGAAACCTTCTTACCAGCACCCCCCAACAACTGCTTTTCCCCATGTCCATCCCAAGTATTGCTCAAAAGCCATTGGTTGGGGGTGTTGGTATATAAAATGATCTGGTGTTTTTGTCTTGTGCGTTTGTGGTATGCTGAAACTGGGTGTTGCTCTTTATGGTTTTCAATTGTGTCTGGACGAATCAGGGAACCACTCCAAAGTGGTTTCTCCCCTGCAAATCAAGAGAAGTAACCCCAGGAACTTATCTTTAACAGATTCCGTTGGCTCCATGGTAAAAGAAAAGTGGGCAGTCTCGGAGTGTACTAGCACCTGCTTCCATCTGCAGACCTTCTGGTGTTTCGTAAATGTGCACATGGCACCTCAATGAGCTGCAGGCAATACCTGCATAACAGTCTGGCTTTGGGCGAGTTTCATGGCGGAAGGCATGCTGAGACCTTCCCAGAAAATCCTTGAAGGGGCAAACAAAGGTCAAAAGGCCAACTCATAAGGGCCTTAGGGTGGGCAGCCGAGCCCCCCATTCTATGCGGCTCGTACCAAAGCTGAAAAGAGGGCTTTAATATCCAGAATTGCTCAAGGGCCTAAAAACTCCAAACCTCCGCGTGATGACTGATTGGCCTTTCTGGCCCTAACCCAAAGGCTCAAAACCCAGCCCAAGACTTCGCTCAACAAACCCACCGTGTCGGATTTGTTTTTCGCGATCGAAAAGACAGTGCCACCAGGACGACCAAGAGCCGCCTGTGGGAAGAGGAGGCACTGGCTGGCAAGTCAGCGTCTTGAATTCACGAAGTCTTTGAACCAAAGTTGGGGCACATCGGGATCTGAGTTGAAACGCCCCGGTGCCGAAGATTGCCGTGGCAGGCAAATAGCAGCCGTCTTAAAAGTCTGTACCCGAGAGTCTGTGATTGAAGCCACTGGGACTGCAACGCTCAATTGCAGCATCTTCGTGGCCTATCTCAGAGACTCCCAAAAAAAAAGTGGAGCCTGCAACTCGAGAGATTTGTGTTCACCCTTGGAATTAAATCATTGCTAGCCTGCCTTTTTTCAGCAGAGACCCAAAGCCATTTTCTTCCGGACGTCCATTTCCCGGAAAAAAGAAAGACGGCTTTGTTTTTGTTGTTTAGTCGCTAAATATATACAGCCCCCCGATTTGGCCGACGTCTTTGGCCTCAAACCGGTGGTGTTTTTTTCTCCGCTCAGACCGCTGTCAGCTTCTCGGGCACCGCGGTGTGCTCCTCCAAGATCTGCTTCAGTCGCTCCCCGGACATGGTCTCCACCTCCGATCGAATATCTTGACACATGGCACATCCAATGTCAATATGCTATGAGAATCTTAGGCAATGTATTGCAATGCAAAGTTGTGAATGTAGGTGTAAATATATATATATATATGTATGTATGTTATATATATATATATATGTAGATGTCTGTATATCTATCTGTCTGTCTGTCTGTCTGTCTGTCTGTCTGTCTGCCTGCCTGCCTGCCTGCCTTTGATGCATGCATGCATGCATGCATGTATATAACGTAATGCCATAATGCAATGCAATTCAATGTCATGTCATGTAAGGTAATGTGATGTACTGCAAGGTGGTGCGCGGTGTCATGTAGCCTGACGTAATGTATTCAAGGTATGCAATGTATTATTGCGGTGCAATGCAAGGCAGTTCAATGTAATGTAAATTGTGTAATATAATGTAATCATTCAATGTCATGCAATGGCATATAATGTCATGTAATGGTATGTAATGTAATGTGGTGTACTCAAGTCAATGTACCGTAAATAAATGAAATGTAATGCAATGATATGCAATGTACTCAATGCGATTCAATGCAAGGCGATGTAATGTGATTCAATGCAAGGTCTACACAATGTATTATTATGTGTGTGTGCGCATGCATTTATGCATGTATGCGTGTATGTATGCATGTATGTATGCATGTATGTAAGCATGCGTATGCCCCAGGGAGAGCTGCGGCTCTCACGCCTCGCACAGCTCCTCTGCAATCTTGTCCAAGGCAGCCCGATGCTCTGCGAGCAGAGTTAGGGCCCTCAGGTAGCACCTGAGCGCGACACGTGCATTTGGGTGTTGTGAACTCTTAGGGTTGGATTGTTTGGCGTTTTTGTTGTTATTGTTTGGAGTTTCCAACCATCTTGGCGCTTTCCGTTGGCAAATCGGATGTTCCAGCCCCATAATTTGTCATTACCCAAAACTACGCCTAGCCTTCTGAAAGGGTTCGGGTTTTGGGGCTGGGGTGCAAAAATTATTTTGGGGGGTGACATTTGGTTTATGGGCTTCGCTCAAAACGGGTGCTTTTGAATTGGTGGTTTGGACGATCAGGGGTGGCTTCCCATGCAATCTTTACAAGGACAAACAGTTCAGATTCTCAAGCGGTCTACAGCCACCAACTAAGGGTTACCAGAGTTTATGGGCAAACAAAAACAGGGTCGATGTAACAGTATCTTAGTTGCTTGGACCCCTTGGTGGACATCATTCACACGTAGATGTCCACCAACCACTTCAAAACCATTCCCCAATGAAATTCGAATCCACGAAGTACCACGCTGCAAAGCGCATAGAGTCGACTTCCCTCATCTGGATCTCTCTCGTGGTGTCATTTTCCTTTGCTGGGGGCTCCTTTCGACACACTCCCAGACAAAACTCATATTGCCCTGGAGGACCCTTTGATACACAAAAACAGTGCTCCGGACAATTTTTGGCACTCGAGTGGCTTTTTTCTGCTCAAATCCAATGCGAGCACTTTTTGAGGTTGCCTAGCTGCTTTGGTGAGGTGCTCGAGAGAAAACGAACCTGCAACTCGAGCGCAATTTCCCGCCACTCAAGCGCAATTTTCCGCAACTCGGGCGCAATTCCAAAAAGTATGCAAAGCCAAAGTTTTGTTCCGCAATCCGTGTGTTTGCATGTGCTTGCATTTACCAGTACTCGCGCACTTCTTTGCCACGAAGGCTCGAGCAAACATTTGTCTATCAATGGGTCCTGCAGGTGTCTCCTATTTTCGATGTTTTCTATGACGGCTCCGGCCATTTAGGCCTGAGGCATGCCAAACTGCGTCACACGCACATGGCGCACCAACTATGTGAGCCAACTGTTGGCAACATTTAGCCGCATTGCCGGAGCACCACGCACAAAATGGATCGTAGCCACTCAGCCACATTAGATTGCCTGTTGCATGCCCTATGCAGCAAAATGCATATGTTTGATCCACCTTCATGTGCATCGGTGCGGTCCAAGTCGAAGCACTACTCTCCTCTCCCAGCCACGCCGCCAGGGCTTGGGTCATGCCGGTCAAAACTCCTGTGGAACTAGGATCCCTCCCTGAAATCTTTGACGCCCATCCCTTTTCAATTACCCCAAGTTAAAAAAGCCTTTTGCCACACTCCCGGATATAGAGTCATAGAGCCCCCGCCCAAAAAACCCTCCGGTTGGTCCGTTGGTCCCTCGATTTTCTGGCACTGGTCGCATGGGTCCCAGCGGCTCATCCGAGATGGACTTCACGGCCCCGTCGATCTCGCTGCTCAACGCCTCGGAGTAGCTGGGGCCCATCATACCGCCCTCGTCGATGGCGATGGAGCCCACCTGGCGTGGGCGAGTCACGCGGGTTTTATGGGGAAATGGCGGTGGGTCAAAAATAGGTGCGTACCCAATATGGCACCCTGGTAAATGGAAACCATAAGTAAAACCTGTGGTCCGCTGGTGGTTTAATTTTGACCCATACCCAAGTGAGGTTGGCTAAAGACCCTGTAACAGGGAACATGGATTTTACATTGTCATTTACCATCCTCCGGATATCTATACTTGGGGGGGGGTGGTAATCGGTTGCTTGTTGGATTGTGACGACTTCCAATAGATGGAGTAATGTTTTGCGGCACATGACATGCTCTGCTGGAATGCAACCTACATCCTCTCTCGAATCCAGCAAGAGGGCTCTTACATTTTACACCGACTAGAAGCACCCCATAAGCTATGTCCAGCCAAACCGCTGTGACAACGAACGACACCTGGGCAAGCAAATTTACATTTGAATCCATTGGGGTCTAACTAATCACAATCCCTCCGCTTAAGCCTTGTTCTTGGTAATAATCCGTAATGCACGATGCAAAGTGTGATATTCTAACCCTACGCTTCAGCATTGAACAACCCATGCAATCCACTATCCGCAACTCCAATCAATAAACTGCACAATCCGCAATCTGCAAATCATTGGGGGTTTTGCAAAACCTAATTGAAAGCTCGACAAACAACCATCAACACAAGAGTTGACGAATCCTGCACTAGTCGAAACAATGAATGTTGCTTTGATGCAGTGCTTGCAAATCCGCTTTTCTGTGTGACTGTTTGAACTTCTCGTCTCGCGGTTCGACTGAGCTGCGAGTTGACGAATCCTGCCTGGGACATGCCGAACTGTGTGACCATGGCGCGGGCCATGCGTTCCACCTGCGAGGAGCTGCTTTTGTTTCAGTGACCAAATGGCTGTGGGTCAAAAATAGGTACCCAAAATGGAAGCCTGATAAATGGAACCAAGGACTAAAACCTGCGGTCCAATTCCTGGTGGCTTAGTTTTGACCCATACCCAAATCTCTCTCTCCCACACCTCCAGCCAGGAAAACAAGGAGTACCCTGCTTTGGTAGTTGATAGAATGACAACTCCCTTCAAATTGGAACCAAGGGCACTGGTCGAGGGCCTAAAGAAGTAAGCTAAGGTCCAAACAGCTTTTCAACGATCTGACAATTTAGAGCAGGCGAGAGAGCCCAGTTCACCGTGGATCTTCTCACGGAAACATGGAGAATCTTTCTAGACTTCCCTTTGCTAAAGCCCCCTGGATTTCTTTTTGAACAAACACCGTGATAGATGACGTACCTTCTTAAAACCAACCATGGAAAATCAACAAATACTCATTTCAGCAAATGGAAGTTAGCCATGATTACCTTGAATCTAGCAAGGGAACAACAACAAATATTCATTTCAGCAAATGGAAGTTAACAGTTAACCATCAGAGCGGACTTGCCCTTTGGTCAACTCCAGCCTGCTGCAAGTCTCCCCCGGCCCCGGTGGTGACCTGGTCTGTGCCGAAGACCAGCTGCTCCGCCGCGCGGCCACCCAAGGCCCCCGAGATGCGCGCCTGGGGTGTCGGTCCCAGAAAAAAAAACGTCACCAGCTGCCAAGTAGCCTTGGATGGGTTTTGGGAAACCAAGCTTTTGGGGGAGGTCTTGGATGAATTTAGGGAAACCAAGAATCTTTTTGGGGGCCTTTGCCAGTAAGTTGTCCAATTTGGGGAGGTCTTGGATGGGTTTTGGGAAACCAAGAATCTTTTTTTTGGCCTTTGGATGGGTGTTTTGTTGGGCGCATTGTCTCAGTGGCTTGAAGTCTGGGTTCATGTTGGGGCACCCCTTTGGATGGAACTTTAAGGGAAGCAAAATGAAACCCAAACATGTCCAAGGGATCCTCTGTCCAAGGGATCACCGCGCAAAAAAACCGCTTGCGCTTGAGTTTCCCATGCCTTCAGCATGGCCGCTGAGATGAGGCTCTGGTCCTCCCCAGGAGTGAACCAGGTGAGGCCTTTGGCCTGGCCCCGGGGGATCAGCGTCACCTTGTTCACCTGGCGCTGGAACTAAACCATGGAGAGATTGCGCAGCAAACAGCTCCACCCGGAACGTGACAGTCTCACAGGCCAACACTCAGCGTTGCCCGCAGTTTCAATAAGACTCAAACTGCGGAAGTGAGTGACCATCAGTTTGCCATACCTAGCCAATACAACACTACGGCGATTTCCATGAAGCTGCGGCCTAAGAAAAAGTGGTACCCACCTTTTTGACCCCTTTGAAACAAAGACCATCATGGTCGTTTCAACAATACAAATACAACATACCGAATCGTATCGTTGCGTGTTGCGAGCCATCCCAGCTCTTAAATTACCCCAGCTCTTGAATTACCCACGCCCACCAAACAAATGGGAATGCGTCTCCGGGCCCAGGAAAAACACGGACAGAGGAGTCCCTGTTTATACCATGGATTCGCAAGTTCGCCAGGCTGACGGGGTCGTGGTACGGCAGCATGGTGCCCACCACTGCGTGGCCTGCCTCGTGATAGGCCACCAGCTTCCTCGCGTGCGGACCCTGTGCAGACTCACATGGGTGTGGCTCAAAATAAACAACAGGGGTTTCGCAGGTTTTGGTCCATGTTTCCGCTTACCAGGGTTTCATTTTGGTACCGGTTTTCTGAGCCACAGCCACATGCTCAGTGGTCAAACATGCTGTGGATGGTTGCGAAATCCAGTTCGCACTGCCTAAGAAATTCTGCACCACCGTTCAGAGACCCTAGAATGATATGATCCCCCTGATACCAACAAACGTTCTGGCTCCAACCCTGGTGTCTTGGGTTGTGCGAACTGGATTTCCAACCATCCACATGGCCGGCTCCGTTTGGGCCGCCAGAACGTTACGTGCCGCCTGAGAACAAGGCGAGGCCCCAATTTTCACCACGCAGACATGAAACCCAAATCAAGTGGCTGTGGCTCAAAATAAACAACAGGGGTTTCGCAGGTTTTGGTCCATGTTTCCACTTACCAGGGTTCCATTTTGGTACCGGTTTTCTGAGCCACAGCCAAGTCCCCCCCCCTCAGCTGGCCCCGTGATTCGGTCCTTTGCCCCCTGCGGCCATGATCAAAGGGCCATCAAAGTCCGCAAGTAGGGCGAAAGGAAAACAGCCATGTTCTGACTTGTAGAACCGCCAGAAACAGAACCAACAGAATGACCCCACCTCAAGCTTTGGGAGATCCAACTGCGAGGCTTTGTTGCTTCATTCTGCTCCACGTGAGAAGCACGTGCCTGCATTGTCCTTTGGTATCAGAACCGGTTGATTTAGATTGCCAACGCCTCCCTGGTGGGTGCGTCTTACAATCGAGCTTGTAGTTTTCCCAAAGGTTGTTCTGTATCAGCAAATGGTCCACCCACGCTTGCCCAAAGCACCTCAACACAAAAGGTGAAGCGATGGTTAACCTTTGGGGACCTTGACTAAATATAAACCAAAACTGCAAAATCAAAAGGTCGGCTTTGGGCAACTGAGTACACTCAAAAAAGGACCCCCCTGCTGTGGATGGGCAAAAGCAACTAAGAAACCCTGGAATGGTTTGATTCCCCTGTACGTACCAACAAGCAATGGCTTCAACCATGGTTTCAAAGTGGTGCAGAAAGTCGTCCATCCACCGTAGGTTTGCCTTTGGGACTATGCTTTTCTTTTCTGCTGAGTAGCTTGGAGGCGCTGTCGGGCATGGCCCGGCCCTCGAGGCCAGCGATGACCCGGTCAGTCGCATCGTTGATCTCCTAGGTACCCTTCGTAGCCCCTCATGGACGGTTGAAACCTTGACAACCCTTGGCATGGTAGCGAACAACTGGGTTTCTTGCAGCCCCACCACTAAAAGAGAACAGAACCCAAAACGCCCAACAGGCAAACAACATGCAACAACAGCGAAGAAATACTACGCTTCTGTCAGCTAGGGCTCTAGTCTTCCACAATCCTTCTGTCAGCTAACACATGTGGAAACTACAAACGGTATCTATCCTCTTTCAGTCATGGAAGTGGACGTGTGGGCCTTTGCAGGATGACTATAGTGTTCCAATTTCCTTCTGTCAGCTTGAAGCGAGGAAGGTCAGGGTCGCTATGTCAGCACTCGCATCCTTCTCAAATCCAATCAAGCTGTATCGATCGTGGCACATATGGGTGTGCATGTGTTTTAGGGGAACCCCCAAAATGGTGGCTTTCCCCCAAAAAGGATGCCCTCAAAACAAGACATCCCCGTACGTTTGCTGTATCATCAATCATCTCTGTATGTGCTGCCCAAAGTTGGTACAACATAAAATCTCAAGCAGGGCTTTTGGATCCAGGCAGTGCCCGACATGCATCGGCCAAGTGGGCGCGTGGCTGCCCGCAACATGGCTGGCTTTGAGACTGGCAACACATCTGGCCAGTCGAAAAGGACAATGCGACCAACAAGAGTCCACTTTCTCTTCAGATTCATGGGTGAGCCCCGGAGTAATCAACCCTGACTAATAAGAAGGTGCCCCTGGTTTAGTGGGGATTCTATTGAGGGCTAGACCCCAATTTTGTAAGAGTTTATGAAGTCAACGATGCCCCTCAGGTGGGTTCCCCTGTTTGACCAACCTCCTTTGGGTTCCCCTTGGCTGAAAATATG
This sequence comes from Effrenium voratum, assembly GCA_963377175.1. Classification (NCBI taxonomy): domain Eukaryota; class Dinophyceae; order Suessiales; family Symbiodiniaceae; genus Effrenium; species Effrenium voratum. Next base: position 335,221 of record CAUJNA010003281.1, read on the forward strand.
GCAGAATTCCTATGGCAAGCAACGGGATTTCGTCTCAGATCCCCTTTTCGTAGCTTTTGTCGGGAAACCAAAAAGAAAAACATCATTTTGGGGATCCCTCAAAACAAAAACCGGCCATGGGCAAACTGTACCATCTACGTTCACCCAGCCAGGGGAACCCAAGATGATCGACTGTGTTCAACCAGTTTTTGTGCGACCGGCAGGGTGGATTTTTCCAGGTCGCCAGCATGGTGATGCCCGTCTTGTTGCGCCGCGCCGCCAGGATGGCCGACTCGTTCCTTGCAATAGTTTTGTATTTGGCAGTGCGATATGCCATGTATCACCACATGGGTCAACATGAGGAACTTTTTCAGGTGCTTGGTGTCCTTTTGGTTTCCTCTCAAAGCCAGCCAACACGAGGGCTCCCTATTTTGAGACTTATCCGTTGAAGCCCTATTTTCTTGCAGGCAACAAACAAGTGAGCAAGGAGTCGAAGGGTATGGGAACCAAGGTTCATGAGATTCTCGAGATCTGCTCCGCTGAAGCCAGCTGTGCGCTTGGCAATGTCCAGAAGCGTCACCTCAGAGAAGCCACCCTTGGTCAACGTACCTTAAACCTCCTGCGGATGAACGAAATCCCTTCGCACCACTTTGAATCCATGGTTGAACCATTGTTTGTTGGTAATTACAGGGGAATCAACATCATTGCAGGGTGTCTTAGGTGGCGCAGGATTTCGTCCATCTGTAGTAGGATTGGCATCTGTTCTTTGCTCACCATTTGGGAATCCACTGCAAAGTGGGGTCGCCTGATCTGTTGCCAGGCATCGTTTTCAACATCCCCCGCATGTCCAGCCAACATCCCCAGCATCACCAGCATCACCAGCAAATTGAGGGCTTCCTACATCCTCAGCATCGTCAGTTCCTCTCCAGCAAGGTAGGTAGATATTTATGATATGCATGTTAAAAAGCGGGGGGGTCCCCCTCATGATGGTACAAGTGAGGATTCAAATACGGTTGCAATTTAATCCATGTAAACACCTAAAAAGTAGCGGAGGTTGGTTCGAAAAAGTGATAGAGGTAGCGGGGGGTTGGGAGGGCGGGCAGCCCCCCCATGATGATCCAAAAAGTGATGATTCAATTAGGGCCAACATCTAAAATGTAGCGGGGGGGTTGGGGGGGTGGCAGCCCCCGCCAAGATGATCGAAACAAGTAGCGGCCGGCAGCCCCCCCCATGATGATCGAAAAAGTGATGATTCAATTTGAGGCAAAAAATCTAAAAGTAGCGGGGGGGTTGGGGGGGGCGGCAGCCCCCTCCCCCCCATGGTGTTTGCAGAAATAATGACTCGAATATAGGGCAATTAAATCTCTGTCCAAAAAACCAACTGGGAAAGCGCAATGCAGAGGATGCGGAAAGCCAAAGCCGCAAAAGCCGCGTAAACCCAATAAAAAGCCGCAAAAGCCAAACAGAGAGGAACTGTAAATGCAGAGAATGTGAAATGAAAAGCCACAAAAGCCACCCACCCTGAAAACAAAAAACAAAAATCTAAATAAACAAAAATGGCTCTCCGTTGTTTGTTGAGCTTAGCTGCTTATGGTTGAACTTGGGTAAACTTGGGGGTGGCTTCGGGCTGGCTTGCGTCAGGCTTTGGGGCTTGTTTCAGCTGTGCTTGCTGTTGCTGAAGGGGTGGTGCTTTTTTGTATTTTTGCTGGTTTGCGACAAACCAACCAACCAACCAACCAACCAACCAACCAACCAACCAACCAACCAACCAACCAACCAACCAACCAACCAACCAACCAACCCAACCAACCAACCAACCAACCAACCAACCAACCAACCAACCCAACCAACCAACCAACCCAACCAACCAACCAACCAACAAACCATGGAGCCCTTGCTAAGCTGCGAGCCACTCCTAGCAAAAACAAAAAAACGTCGCCTCCGCAAAGTGGTTGGTGGACACAACCCCAAACGATGTCCAAGGGTCCCTTGGTCTCCTATAACAGCATCATAAGAAGACAAAATCCAGAGCATAAACCCAGTCTGTAGGCTAATAAGTTGATCAAATTTCGCCCACGTTGACAAGGGACCCTCTGCTGGGCATGGGTATTTATGTCAGGGGAGGATAGTCCTCAAGACTCATAGCCACCAAGGGAGATGTATGGTCCCACAGTTGACCCAGCCTTCCGTCCATGCACCGGAGCAACGGCCCCTAAAAGGAGTTGAAGATGGTCTTTCAAGAGGCCCCAAAACAGAATGCCGAGGGCGACTGAAGCAAATAAGCAAAGGCCTGCTTGGTTGGTTGATGGGGGGTGTCCATTTTGAAGGGAATCCAGGTGAATCTGCCAGGTTGATTCATCTGACATTACCCCTGCGTAAGCTTGTTTGCGCCGTGCTCACACTGCCGCGGCAGTTGTGCCAAAGTGGGATCATGATTCACGCATGTTGCCTTCGATTTGACATGTTACTGTCGGAAACATATGGACTAGCTGTCCATGCACCTGGCCGCGATTGCTGAATCTGAAGTAGAGCGTCCGAATCATTTCAGTGGGCGGTGCACGGCATTCTTTTCGGTGCAAACGACTCAACCGCTCGGCGATTTTCGAAAAGTTGACCCCAGCTCTTGCCTCTTCCGCCAGCTTCTTGTTCTTCACGTGCACGTTCAGGATCTGCTCCCGGCCCTTGACATCCGGCAGACCCACTGTGACCCGGCGGTCAAAACGACCCGGCCGCAGCAAGGCATTGTCCAAGATGTCCTAAGATTCCAACGGCAAGTGAGGTGAGCTTCACTTCCAAACCCGGCGAAGCAGCTTTAGTGAGGGAGTCCTTGCCATAGGTGCGGATGTCCGCCCTTCGGATTCTGTAAATTGCATGGTTTGGGCAGACCTCCCTTGTACCAGGCTTTCATTGCGACTCTGGTGATTGATTTGCGGCCGGACATCGTGACCTGTGTCCATTCAAGCTGAACGCATCCAGTCGTGGGTGCCTTGGGGGCAAGATCCGGTGCCGAAGCGGGCAGACTAAACAAAACCACTCGGGGCCTCCGGCGCGGCCCCGGGACTCATGCCGAAGCTCTGCGCGATTGGTGGCAGCCACTACAATGACCCCGCTGTTGCCTTCAAAGCCATCCATCTCAGTGAGGATCTGATTCCTGGGCAATCACGGTCTGCCAAAAATGATTTGCCCTAGCATCACCAAAAGGAAACTCAGGGGAAATAGAAGGGAACCCTCAAGCAAAGCTTCCAAGCGTCATGAAACCTCTCTCGGTCTCAATAAACATACAGGTTTTCAGGCTGGGCCTACAGACACCGGGGCACTGCCCGAATCCCGATGTACGACCTGCTACAATAAAGTTCCGTGCCCATGTTTGCAATTTCCGTGCTGCCAGGTCCTGATGTCGAGTTCAACTGGCTACCAGCAGAATGGACCATGGGGTGTTCCAACTGCACACCCTCAATGGGACAACGTCGCTGCGCAGTTGTTGCATGCCCATCTTTACGCCAAAAAAAAACCAACTGCCGTTGTTCATTGCAATGCTATGGGAGATATGTTCATCTTGAGAAAGTCGGCTCCGAGTTGCCAGGTCGAAGTTCATCGAAAATGAGTCCGTTGTGCAGAATGCTTGCTTCAATACGACCATGCCTGGACTGGGGGAACTTCTATGAATGGCAAATCATTCTTCGTGCTTAGAGCGATTCATATTGCGCCATTTTGCGCATCAGGCATCAGGGCAGGCAGGAAAAGTGCAGTTTTGTTCAACGCGCGGAAACACTTCGAGAATTCTCGGGGTCAAGCAAGAAATCGGCTGCGCTATGACCCCCTTGCAATTTTTCTGAACATGGAACCCCAAAGGGCGGGTCCCCCATTTTCGGAGGCTCCTCTATGGCTAGGTTTTTTGGGGAGCCCATGTTAATATGTGCAGTACTTGGTTGACGTTGGAAGGGGAGCGACGATTTGAATTTTAGAAGTTAAGTGGGAATTTCCACCACCGAACCACAATAAGCAAACATGTAAAAATATGTTTCCCAACAACATTAGGGGAGTAAATCAGTAGGGGAGTCAAAACAACCACAATAAACATGTTTCCCACTAAAAATGTAAATCAGTAGGGGAGTAGTGTTGGGCCTATCCAAGCTTCAGGGTTTGCTCGCGCTCGTCGTTGCCGCCGCCCATGCCCGCGCCGCGCTGGCGGCCGATGGCGTCCAGCTCGTCGATGAAGACGATGCACGGAGAGTTCTCCTTGGCCTGACGTTCCCAAAGCATCCCGAGGATCCGGTGAGTGCCAGCGATTTCAGGGGAAGCTTCCCCATTTTTGTTTAAAGAGATCCTTCTTTTTTCAGGAAACTGGGAAAAACCCAGGGAAACAGATGTGTATTGAACATAAGGGCTAACAAGAGCGGGGAATCAACCCCTCGAGTGATTGAGTGAACCTGGAGAGAGAAAGTCGCACAAGCAATCCTCAAGGATATTCGCGCAAAGCTGATCTGGAATCAGCAAAATTCCCAAACTAGAAATAAGCAGAAACCCCAGCAAAAGATATCCATGGGTGAGACTTGCTTTATCAGGTGAGCCAAACCATATGACCCGGATTGACCTGAGCCCCCTATCAACCTGCTGCTTGGGCCCAGAAACCAAAAGAGAAATGAATGTAAACAGGTCTGAAGCATCGCAACCACGGTTGACCCCCGGTGACAAGAATACCAGCCCAAACCACCGGACAACTAAGAACACACAAGGGATGGCTTCATGCTGGCCCCACAACAAGCCCTCCCAAACAGAAAGGCCCAAGTTTTGACAGCATTAGAGTTCACAAACATTCGGTGTCCCTGGTTCGCTCAGAATGAGCTAAGTCAACCCAAGATGGCATGCTGGGTGACCCAGTAGTTGCCTCTTCCCTTGACTAAAGTACGTTCCCACCAACTGTGACAGCTTTTATGGGGTCAGGAAAAAAACAACTTTTCACAAAACGCAACTTGGCCAGGCCAAGCTAGGTGGTTCCAACTCTTAACTATAAGGGTTCTCAAGACCAGCGCCCCCCCCCCCCCATAGCAGTGCTTCTTGAACATGTCCATTCCAATTCCAATTTCAATAACCTTCCATTTGCTTCAGCCCCCTGGACAAAAATAACCAAATGTTCAGTAGTGACAGTGCCCCTTTTAAAACCAACAAGGGAAAAGTGGTTCTTTCTTCTCAAGCAAATGGAAGTCACTCACCCAAAAGCAGCGGCGGACCTGGATCCCAAATTTTCTTCCGGGCTTCCCGATCCCGCCTGCTTGAAGATGTCGCGGACACGTGAGGCGCCCACCCCCACGAAGAGCTCAATGAACTCCGACGCGGAGGCCTCCGAGCGAGATTCCAAGCGGTCGATACGGTTTCAAAGATGATCTATACGGTGTATATACATGGGTGTGAACAAAACTTCAGCCGCTCTAGTCCTGCGTTCCATTTACCAGGGTTCCAATTGTGTGTACCTTTGACCCGCACCTGAACACACCATGCTGATCACATGAACCGATATGCTTCAAAGTACTCTCTCGACTTGGTTGCCCTAAACGAAACTTTCACCAACCAAGGGCTGGCTGATGGCCTGGATGAAGGGCACCTTGGCCTCCCCCGCCAAGGCCTTGGCCATGAGTGTCTTGCCTGGGCCATGAGATGCCGGGCCCAGTGAAACCATGCGAGAAAAGAAGACTACGGTCTCACTTCCTGAGTGGATTGGCCGAGAGAGTCTAAACTTTTTGTTTGCCGCTAACATGGTCTTCCCAAGAATAAAGCCCCTGAACTCAGGAAGTGAGTCACGTCATTGTCTCAATAGCAAATGGACCCCTGTTGCTGGATCCCAGACACACCTGGCTTGAAGGGAACCCAAAAGCAAAACCGGACAATTTGGGGTCCGAATCCCAATCTTGACAAAACATTTGATGGTCAAGTGGAGGGACGTGTTTTCAGACTCGCTAAAAGTGACTAAATTTTAGTGGGTGGAATGTAAAACTACCACTAAATCAGCTAAACATATGAAAACCTAAAAACCTGGAGAACCACCAAGCAAAGTGGATCCAGCTAGCCCAAACGAAAGTCTCCGCGTGCTCTGTTTGTAGTCGACGAGGCACCTGTTCCCGGAGGGCCGCGCAGCAGGACGCCTCGGGGGATCTTGGCGCCCACCTTCACGAAGCGCTCGGGCGCCCGCAAGAAGTCTACGATCTCCGTCAGCTCCTGGCGCGCATTGCCAGACCCGGTTCGGGAAACCCCTTGGAAGGGTGAGTGAGTGAGGTGAGGTCAGTTCCCTTGAAAAACAAAACGAAACTGTCTGGGGTAAACAGCTTGGTGGTTTATATGTAAAGTGGTGTATCGATCATCCGTAGTGTTGACCCAAGATTTATAAACCCCAGCTTGTCAATATGGGGGTGTTCCTGGTTTTAGTGAGATTCATCACTTTTGGAGGGAAACACCCCCCTATGACCAGGTGTTTTAGCAAGACTGGCGGCTAGCATCACATCGCCAGGGGCGCCTCTTCTGTTTATAAACTGGGGTCGAATAATATGGGGTCAACAGTACTGATCATCCACACTCTTCTAGGGGTTTATTCATAGGGAAACCAACAGAACACTCACTTGTTCTTGTCTTGTTTTGGGATTAACCGATACCCTAGATTGGAGACCTCCATAGACCATTCTACGGGTTGCTTGCTTCCTTGTCCATTCTTTTCAGCCATCCTTTTCAAAAACCAGCCACTTCTCCAGGGTTTTAGTCGTGGTTTTCTACCAAGATTCGATCCCTGGAAAGAATGGAAATGGAAGTTACCCCTAGTTACATCCTCCAGTTGCTTAAGGCCCCTGGAAAAAAATACATATTTCCAGTAGTGACTTAGACTCCCTTTAAAACCAACAGGGGAAAATAAAAAAACATTCTGCAAATGGAAGTCATCCATACGTGTACGTCAACCTCCCATTTTGGGAACGTAATTCTAGCCAATTGCCTCGTCTCAGAATGGTGGAAGCCCTATGGTATGGAGGTGGTGTGCTCTGGTTTCCCTGCGAATAGCTCAGATATCCCTAGAAATAAATTAAACAGCTCAGTTGAAACTCGTCCCATGAGACGAGGTATCGCCTGCTTTGCCTCCTCGATGCCTGCCACGTCCTCGAACTTCACACCTCGCAACGTCGCGCCACTTGGCTGTGGCGCAACAAAAAAAGGAAACTAACATGGCACCTGGGTAAATGGAAACGACTAAAACCTGCGGTTTGCCCTAGCTTCTTATTTTTGAGCCAAGCCCACTTGGCGAAAATGTTCCGCATGCAAACAAAGAAGCCTTCTCATTCTTTTGGGAGCCCGAGTCTTTGTTATTCATTGGCAGGGTCTCGGCATTCGTTGCCGGCTTGAGAAGGCCTTGAGAAGTGTTTGGCAAATCTGAAGCCTGCAAGGGGCCGCTTTCTGTCATCAAATTTGCCATCAAACAATAAGTGGAATAGGTAACAACTCCCAAAAAGGAAGCTGAGTCTTTAAAAGGAAGGAACCTGATGTGACCGACCCGCCCAAGGAAACGTGTTTGAGACCGGTTGATCTTCTCTGTCACTTGCGCTCACATCCCAAACTCACTCATAAACTTATGGGGTGCACTCAATCCCTAGCCGCTGACATTAAGAACGCTTCATGTCTCCTTGAATGCATGAAATCCTGAATTTGACAATGATTGAATGCACTAGCCAGCCTGTCTCTCATCTTCTTACACCTACAGCAGCCTCAAGTGAGGTTCGGACAAAAGGTGGGTGGAAGAGACGACATATGTAGCGTATTTTGAGAACAACATTTGAACAAAGACAAGGGTTCATCAGGCAACCTTCATTGTTTGATGGCAAAGTTGATGACAGAAGGCGGCCCCTTACCCTATCCAATACGCGTACCTCCCATCAATTCAGAAAGAACAGGCGAGAGCCGCCAAAACCCTTACGTGGCAACTGAAGCACCTCCGAATTCTCGTTTTCAAACATTCGCCTTCGTTGTTTGGGTGGGTCGGTCAAAAGTCAAATCAGGTCCCTTCCTTCTAAAGACTCGCCTTCGTTTTTGGGAGTTGTTACCTACTCCACTCCAGCACACATCCCTTTACGAACCCCTTTCGTGGTAGCTCATGTCCATCCATAAGTCTGGAACTGCAGATGCTACGGCAGCATTCAGAACAGAAGCCTTGACTTTGCTCATCTATCCTTTCTCCGATCTCGCCCATTAAATCAAAGATCATCAAGCGTGATCTTCCTCCAAAGAGTTTTGACCTCAAGAAGTTGCAACAAACAGTCCCTACGTCTTTGGATCACAACCACATGCTGGGAGATGCTACATGCGTTTGTGTTTGTGCAGCTTTCTAAGCTTCCGGATGTGAGCCAGGGTCAAACTTACCAAGGTTTGTCCAAGAGGACATGGGAAGACTCGTGCGCCCAGATTTGTTGAAGGGAACTTTTTGGTGAGTTCCCCCCTTGTGCCCTCATAAAGGGGCCATACCGGACATGTTGACCGAACCAATGACCGCACCAGGTACCGCCGTTTTTTGGCTCCCCATAGTTTCACACACCAACGTGCTTCTCTGCAAGTCGACCCGCCGGATGGAAATCCTCTCACATCTGCCTAAACAATTCCTCAAACGCATCTTCGGGACGGGGAGGTGCTTTTTTCAACGAAGAGTGCCACCTTCCTCTGTGTCTGGGCTGCCCTCAGATCCCCTGCTAAAAGTGAATAACTTTTAGTGGGTTACGGAAACCCACCACTAAACACTAAAAGGCCAAAAAGGCTAAGGAACCGGATGGCCTTCGGGCGCCACCAAGGCCAAAATGTGTCTGTTCTGCCCTTTTGTTTTTCTTCCCAGGTGCCAGTCTCCGGCGTCATCATGATCTGCGCCTTCTGGTTCATGCCCGGGATGCCGCCCGTGCCAGGGCCCCTGGGTTGAAACTTCCGGTCTCACGGATCAGCCGGACACACTGGGAGGCACATCCGGTTGTTCTACCGGGGTTGAAAAATGTTTGTCGCACAACCCGGCCAAAGCCGTTTTGGCAGGGAAACCAAAAGCAGGGAAAACAAAAGGAGGTGTTTCAACAAAAAAACACATGCTTTCTCAAAATGACGGTTTGCACCGCCATGTTTTGAACAGCCTCGTTTCGACGGGACGTGGCCGGCCTGGACCGGAAATAGAGCAAGCCGCCGATGAGCAGAAGAGGCAGGGCGGCATCGCCCAAGGCCCCCAGCAGAGGGTTGGGCTTCTCCGGCGTGTGGACCTCGATCTGGATCCTGAGAGGCCGGACCATTTCTTGGGTTGCTTCTCCGAGATTTAGGGACCCCCAGAAAGCTATTCCTGGGATAAGCTGGATAAGCCCAGGATAAGCCCAGGATAAGCCCAGGATAAGCCAAGGATAAGCCAAGGATAAGCCAAGGATAAGAACTAATAAGGCATTAATAAGGCCGCAATAATGCGGGATATCCCCCAGCCTTTCTTGGGGTCCATGATTGATTGGGAACCAACAGGAAGCCACCCATTGGGGGCCTTCAAAACCGAAGACCGAATGATCCTGGAAAGCAAGCTCCCAAATCTTTGTTTCAGATGACCACCGTTCGTTGCTTTCACAAGCGCCATTCTCCGTTAATCTTCCGGGCCAACTTTTTTCAGAAAGAGCTCCGATTGCAAAAGGCAAAAGTTACCTTGCACAAGGCAAACGGGTATGCGTCAAAGTGGGACCACAAACACGGGTCGGTTTCCTCTAGGCTTCCCTTAAGACAACCTAAACAACGGTGTACTCTAAAAAAGAACACACACACACACAGTGTCCTCGAGTGGGCAATGGGGTACTGTAAACCCATTTTTTGCCATACATGGGAGAATACCGTTCACCGCTTTCGCTTGGCCATGTTCGGTTTGCCCTTAATCACCCGCATTTTCGATGACACCTCCCGAACAAAAAAAAGGCATGGCGCCAGCTGAGTCATAATCAAAGCGGGTACACAAATTGCTAGCCCAGAACCATAAAAAGAACTAAGAAGGCGGACATCCGCACCTATCTGTGAATGGGATCGTCCCTAACCTTCATCTACCCGGAATTATGACTCAGCTGCTTCTTGACCCCACCCGACCCAAAACAAACAAAAAACAACAACGAATCAGTGTTGCCTTGATTGTGACTCAGCTGCTTCTTGAACCCCCCCCCCAAGCCGGAAGGAAAAAAACAACGGATGGGCCAGCTGCAGGTCTTTCTCTCTCCTCTCCTTTTCTCCCGGCAGGGCGCTGCTTTTCCAGGAGCTTGTTGATGAGCCCGGTGGTGCCCGCGGGCAGCTCCGCCACCAGCTGCTGCTGCTTGCCCACCACGCTGGCCACCCCGGTGCGGCCCTTGTCGTAGAAGTCCAGGCGGGCCACCTGGCCCTCCTGCCGCATTGAAAGAAAGATCCCGGGAGATGCCCGGGAAAAAAAGGAGGTTTCAATATATATATATATATATATATTTATATATATATAGAGAGAGAGAGTATATATATATATATGGTGTATATAAACATGCACATATATATACATATATATATATATATGTATATATACACATTATACATAATACATACATGTGTATATATATATATATATCAATATATATATATATATATGTGGTAGTCTTTTCTTGAGGATACCCCTTGTTTGTGTTTTGTTCTTTTTAAGGGAGACTACAAGGAAAACTACCATGAAGCTGATGGGAACCCGACCAGCCATCGTCTGGGGACTCGGATCCCTGTGACCCCAAGCCCACAGTTTCTGGGCCGCATGCTGCACCTCATCTTTTGCTGAGCCAGCAAAAGCATCTGTTGCATGCAGAAATCACGTGAGTTTCTGTTAAGATAGGCTAATTCAGGGGACCCCTCAAAATTGTGGCGGTTCTTTTGGAACACCTTTCAAGCCAACGAAGGGTACCTCCAAGACACAAAGCCATGTGCAGCCCAGGTGCATCCACCAGCTGCAGCAAGTTGGAGTAGGTGACTCTGTCCACCAGCGACCCAATCTGCGGAGCCGCCGGCGCCGGCGCCGGGGCCAGCGGTGCCGCCTGCTGCACGGCCACGTCAGTCGGCACAGCCTCGGCCGAGGCCGCGAGAGGCGCTGCGGTGGAGGCCAAAGCCACCAAGAACGAAGCAGCAGCAGCCTGGACGGCCTGCAAAACCAGAAGAAGGCAGGAGGACAACCGTCCATTCCCTAGGTCCTCCAGATTTGAGAGGTTAGAACAAGGGTACCCGATTCTGTCTATTTTAGTAGGGGAACCCTCCCCCAAAAAAGTTGGTAAAAGGGCACTACTGGGGGACCTAGATACACTCTCTGCTGCACATCCAAAGATCTAAATGCTATCCCAGCCCAAACGCTCTACATTTGCCAAAAGCCCTGAAAGCACCTTGGCAACTTCGCACATCCCTCGCCTGCTCTGGCAGCGCTCCCTGTGAGTCTGCCACCTGCTGCACCTTGCGCAGCACCTCATCGCTGGTGCACTCGCTTGCCGCCTCCACCTCCGTGGCAAGGCCATACCGCGCCACCGCACTGCGGGTGGCCCTGGCAGCCCGGCTGCGCAGAGGCAGAGCGCGGCTTCCGCAGAGGCCGGGGCTTCTTTGGCCACGGACCTGGTGGACTTGCGCTGGCAGCGCGGCGCGGCTGGTGCCGCTGTTCTCGCTGGCTTCACCCACGTAGGCAGCAGTGGCCATCTGCTGCGCCATGACCAGCTTGCCTGCGGCAAGCTAAGCACCTATTTTAAGAACTATTGTTCAAAGAAGCTCGTTTTGGTCTCCCTTGGAAGAGTGGGCGATGGTCCGTTTGTTTTCTTTTCTGCAACAACCTTCTGTTGGTTTCCCTTTGACATCTTAGGGGCCATGGTCTCTGTGTTTTTCAGCCAATCGAATTGCAACCCTGCCTTCAGCAGCGGCCTTGTTGATCATCTTCACCAACTCCTCACCACCAACCTTCTCCTGCTCCATCAGGGTCTTGGCAAGCTCATCCAGCAGGTACATATTGTCAGTGAGCAGCTTCATGCCACGCTTGTACTGCTCATCCACAATGCGCTTCACCTGCAACAATTCGGCAAGTGCAAAACCGGAGCCTCAGAACTTTGATTCACAAACTGTCAACGTGGGCCATCCTCTCATTTGCATTCTTGAATGACCCCGACGACCCCTTGGCCTTTCATGCCTGGGACGACCACATTCGCTTTCCCCATCGCCCCCAACGCCCCCTGGCCTCATCATCCACCTGCTGCCTCAAGGCCTGCGACATGGGCGGCGCGCTCTGACCCATGAAGTCTCGGCCCATGAAGGGCCCGCCCCCCTGCTGGCCGCCCAACAGCCGCTGCCCGATCGCCGGGGACATGCCCAGCGACATCACCATCCTCAGCCACAAAAAACGGCCCATCTGTCCATGGGAAAAAGAACAACTGGCTGCCATGTTCGCGCTCTCCCGGGAGAGGAGCCACATGTTGATTATCTTGGAGAGGAGTCATTTTGTCAAGTTTGAGGTTGATGTTGGCCTGCTAAATGCATGGATCTGACTTAGGCTGAAGATACGTTCGTATCTTTGCCTGTATCTGCAAAGATGCTGGCATCGGATAGATCGGGCAGTCCACATCCAACTGTCTAGGTTGCAAAGCATGTCTGGAATTGGTCCAAGAGGTCGGTCTGGAGTGGGGAAAAGGCCCCAATGGTGTGTAGATGGGAGCGGTTCCCTGACTGGTTCCCTGGTCAGGCAAACACCCTCATTTGATCCTCGAGATGGTGTTGTCCGATACACTTCGAAGGTTGCTCAACCCTTTGATGAGAAATGAAACTGAACACATGCTCAATTGTTCTCCGGATTTCCACAAGACTGCACCTCCAAATACTTGCTTAAGCAAGCGAGGGGAAAAGAAGCCGGAAATCATCGTGCAGCATCTGCAAGCTTCATTTTTTACAGAACAAGGAGAAGGCGCAAGAACACACATAGAACATGGAGTGCAGCGTCCAGAAGTCTTGTTTCCCGCCATGGTGCCTTGAACACAAAAAAAAAGCGTGCCTGTGATTACTGATACGAAACTGATGGCTTTAGATTTGGCCAACTGGGCCTTTGAGGGGGTTGCCTTGGTCCAGCGATTTCACCAAAATGTGGCTGTCTCTACGTGAGAGAACCCCAACATGGGTGGGCTGTTTTCGCAGAAAACTCTTCAAAAGGGGTACCTGCCTTCTGGTTCTTATAGTTTTGTATGATTTCCCAGCAAGGGCAACCAGGGCAGTTGTATAAAAGAGGGCCCTGAGTGAATGTGGACCGGGACTTATTGAAGGGAGTGGGAATCTCCCTCTCTGATCAAATTCTACAAACCGGGGTCGTTCCAAACTGAGGATCATGCCCCCTATCTGGCAGGGGAAGCCAATGGACACTGCCACTTTAGGTAGTTTGAGTTGAACACCCCATGTTTTGGAGGTGTCTTTGCGACCAACGAAGCCGCTGACGCCTGGCTTCTTTCAAGAAAACCTCGCTGCGACCATGGGCGCTGCTTTGCGACCTGCGTGCACTGCTGGAAGTCGTTGGAGGCCCCGGTGGTGACGTTGTCCTTGCCATTGATGATCTCCTTGAGACTGGAATCGATGCGAACCATTGAAACAAGCTTCTCCGGTTTAGGTTTACACTATGGTTTAAGACAAGGGTAAGTCGCTGTTCGTCCCTGACCCCCCCCCAAATGGAACATAAGCCACTATCCTTCAACCAAACTCTAGGTCCCTTATGTTACATCATGGTTCAATTTTAACTGTGCCATTCAACCACCCATATTTAAACCACTGTTGCTTAAAACAACGTTTGCTGGCTTCACGTTTTTAGGGTTTGGGCGAGTCAACTCCTTGCTTGAACATGGGACTGAGCCACTGTTGTTTGAAACTGGCTGCCCTTCAAAGAAAGCCCTGGCCTGATTCGGGGTGGTCAAACATATGGCGGATACCAAAATGGGGCCCTAATTCAATTTTGATAAAGCCTTGGTCTTCAAACAAAGTTTGCAACCAACAATGCTCTCCTCCGCCAATCGCCCTCCCAGCGCCACGCACATCCGGTTCTCCAGAAACTCCTCGCAAGCAAATCCAAGTCACCCGTCAAGACCCGGTTGGGCGTGTCTTTTATCGAGGGAGGGGGGTGAATTCAAAGGGAAGACACATTTAAGCCCGGCTTCTTCCAGCTCTGAACGGTGACTCGGCTTTGGTTCCTGCCAGATTCATACGGGTCAAAAGTGACGGACCCCCTCTAAAATGGGACACCCCCTACGAATCAACCAGGGGTTGGTTCATCCGGGTTCCTATTACTCCCAGGTTCACCTCACCAAAGGGTTCCAGTGCCTGATGAGAGAGACCACCCTGGCAACTACCACTCCTCGGATTCATCAAGGGCATCGTATTCCGAGTAATCTGTCTATCGAATTGATCGATCACCGACCGGAAAGCCGCGCCTTGGTGTAGAGCCCCGAATCCAGGCGCTCTTCTGAAGGGGTGAAGATGGTCACCCCCCCCGCAGGCCCCCTGGGCACGATGCTGATCTTGGCGACGACGTCGTAGTCGTTCATCCTCAGAAAACCGGAAAGAGTCCAACATACGGAACCCCCATGAAGGGACTCCCCATGGGACAATTCAAAAATATATATGCTTAAAATGTGTTTCTCTGCAACCACCGTTCAAGGTGCTTGCTGCTGCACTGAATTTTGGCGCCAACCTTCAGCGGCGTCATTTTGCCCGAGGTGTCGGAAGCGTGGGGCCCAAAAAAAACACGCCAAGGAGCTTCCAGAAACAAAAGGCGTTGAAGGGAAGTAGTGGCTGATCTTTGGGATATGGTGCTGCCTCGCAAATCGGCAACCACACAACTCATCGAGATTTGCCAAGTATCAATGCGCCCAAGATGGCATGGCCAGCCTCGTGATAGGCCACCAACCGCTTCTTCTTCTCACTCATCACTGCCTGGGGCTTGAGCATCAGACGAAGCCCCCCACCCCCCCGCACTGACAAAACCGAAACCCAGATGAGAGGGATTCGTCGGGCACATATTGCAAGGTCCCATGGCCAAGGAAAAAAAGGGGGTGTGAGGGACATGCACTTCTGCCGATGTTCAGGTTCCGTTGGCCGCATGTCGCTGCGTAACAAACAAGTTCTAACTTGACAATAAGCAACACCACCCAGGCACCCAAGGCACTGCAACAAGTCTACCAATCAACATATCTTAGGAATACTCCCAGCACCCCGTTTTTTGCGCAGCCAGGTGACATCCTTCTTCTCCAAACCGATGGCGATCCTCTCCAGAGCGTTCGCGATGTCGTCCTGGTCAATCTCAGTCCTGAGTGAGCGTCAAGAGCTGAATTCCAAATCTACACCAACCATCCCTCTGTGCGTTCAGGGGTCGTCTGAGGGGTTACGGCAATGATCTTTGGCTGTCAGAGATCAGAAGCAAGATTGGCTCCCAGGCGATGACGGTCTCAAAGAGGGCATTTCCGAGGACAGCGACAACCCAGTGGCAATGCAAATAATCATGCTGTTGACAAAGACAGCATTTTTGGTTTGCGGAATGATGCTGCTGACAATGCCGGTGATCATGGCAAGCTCTTCTTCTGAAAAAAAGAAGAAACCAAAAGGGGGAGAACAAAAAAAAACCGAGAGAAACAAAACAAAAAAAAGGCGAAGCTTCAAGGTCCCTCTTCTTCTGGAAAACAAAAACAAAAACAAAAAACGAAGCTTCTTGGTCCCAAACCTCGAAGCATTTTGGTCCAAGACGCTTGTTCTGGCGCGCCGCCACGATGGCGCCTTCGTTCAGCAGGTTCGCCAAGTCCGCGCCGGACATGCCAGGGGTCATCCGGGCGATGGACGTGAGATCCACGCCTCTGAAGCTTTGCAGCTTGGAAGGTGGGAGCGTTGGAGCCAGAATCTCCGCAAGTGCGGAATGAAGGAAATACAAAAGGGTGAAAAAAGGGCTGGACATCCAGAATGTGGCTGGTGAAAGGGAAGATGAGGGAAAGATTTGAAGGGGTTGGACATCCAGACTGTGGCTGGCGAAAGGGAAGATGAAGGAAAGAAGATTTCGGAAATCCAGAATGACACTGGTGAAAGGGACGAAGGAAATCCAAAAGGTCAGGCTGCAAGGTTTAGTCTTGCAGAAAAGGGGGTCGGGTCCCCAACGCTTTGAGCTGGTGGGAACTCCAGTCACCCCGTCCCTCATTTCCATTAAAGGCGTGGCACCTTCAAAGATCCTTTGAGACAAGTGGTCAGGAAGCTGCGAAGCATCCCCTGTCCAAGAAATGTGACATGATTTTTTGGCGAAGCCCCATATCCTCGAGGTGTTTTCAGTGTGCCCCACGTCATCTTGCTTGTATTGACCATTGCGCTGCTGTACATCAGCAAAGGCAACCGGTGCAAGGATGCTGATGGAAGTGACATGGAGACGTGCAGCATGGCGGGCCAGCCGCCTGGTTTGGGAGCAATGATACAAAGCGACCTCTTCCAGGAGCAGCGAAGACATGTGTACCACAAGAAGCAGGCTGCGCTTGAAAACCGTACCCTTCCACCAACCTGTGTCTTTTATTAGGGCACCCCCACAAACTTGTGTTTTTTCCTTGTCGGTCTCTTTAAAACCAACCCAAAGAGGCTTCCCCAAACAAAGACACACCCATGGAATCAGACAGAAAGGCCCCTAAAAAGCCGTTGTTCTCCAGGGACCCTTGAGGGGTTCTTTGTCGTAGGGTGCGTGGCGAAAGGAGGCTGGTCTCTCAGCATCTATAAAACTCCTGGGCAGCCGCCGATTGATTGGCTGCATTGAAACAAAAGCGGCAGTATTGAGATAGGAAGCTTTGCACCCCGACCACACCGAGATGTGAATTTCGAGAAATCAGTGTCAACAAGTTGACATACAAAAACAAACTTGAACAGGACCACATCCTTGGGTGGTCCCCGACCACTTCCAACGCCCCCAAACCAAGCCCTCCACCCCAAACCCTCCGAATCCGCGAATCGATCCTGGTGCCAAGTTCTTGGACTTGGCATGGACCTTGAGGATCTCCTCGGAATGAGGGCTCAAAAACTTGCTTTTGCAGGATGTCACCAAGTCGCCCAAGCCAAGCCACACCACAGTTCAGACATGTGTTTTTGGTTTTTGGCAAGGCGCTGTTGCCTATTTGAAAGAGCCCATCTGCGGACAAATGCTAATTCCATATAGAGATGTACACTACATGTGCATATATAAATATAAACATGCATATGTATGTGTATATATATATATGTATATATGTGTATATATATATATTACAGTATTGTGTGTTATGTCCCCTTTTGAGGGAACCCACAAAACTGTTCTGGAAGCGTCACTCTTGCTGATCGGCTGCTATGCATATTTCCCTCGGATCCAGCACCCCATCCAGTGTGCAACTGAGACGCCGTGCGGCCCTGAACGTCTGGGGGATCCACTTGGATTTGACGGTCGAAACGGCCAGGTCGCACCAGCGCCTGGCAGTCTGGCAGTATCCGGGGTCCATAAGTTGGTTGCTAGCCTGAAGACATGGGTGGTGTCCCTTTGCTTTCCCGAAAACAACAAGCTCAAGAAGGTGCCCTCAGTTTGGTTTTTGTTTGTTTTTGGTCTGTTTTTGTTGTTTGTTGTTTTGCTTTTGTTGTTTTGTTTTGTTGTTGTTGCTTTTTTGTGCTGTCCCGGCAGGAATATCCAAGTGAGCCACAACGTCTGGCCACCTCCCAGCGGGGCAGAACACAGCGGCCATGTTTTTGGTCAAGCCCACAAGCAAGTCCCACAATGGCTGAGCTAGGCGCGGTTTGTGGGACGACTTGGACAGAAGAAGCTGCCATGAGTTGGATCCAAGTGTCCGCCTTCGGCTCATGGAATCCCCCCTTGACCTTGCCTGGGCATGGTTGTGTACTTTTGTCCATCCCTATGACTACGTCCTTCTTTGAAGGGTATTCTCTTGGTAACAAGAAAGTGGCCCTACCCCATTTTCCACGACCACGTCCCTGGAATACCGACTTCCCATTTACTACCAACCCCTTGAAAAATATGAGATCATATGTCCACTAGTGAAGTCCATTCCCTTTCAAAACCAACCTCGGGAAAATCCAAAAACACAATCCACTTCAACCAAAACAACACACGCACTTCTGATCATCAGCCGCCGCGAAACCCCCGCCGAACCCGCCGACGGCGTATGCGCCTGGTCCAGGATGTCCGCGCGGTTGGTGGCGGCAATGACCACCACACCTTTGTTGGCCTCGAAGCCGTCCATCCTCACAGCTTCCGACCGAACGCGAACGTCCCCCGAGCCCGAGCTGAGCCGAAGAAACTCAAAAAAGCGATCTTTTTTGTCTTGCACCCAACAGATTTCAATGGCGACTTTTTGGTGCACCCAAAGAAACATGATCCCCTATAGAAATGAACTCCCAGTTTGTTGGTGAAGTCGGTCCGCGAATGATAGTCTCTCAGTAGACAATCTACCAAACAGGCCTAAAGGGCAACAGGTGCATAAATGGCTTCATACAATCAGCTTTTGAAAAGGGGAGGGCCCTGAAGGGTCCATAGGCCGGAACGTATGTCACTAAAACACCTGGAGCGATGAGGCTGCAATGGCTCCCCTTGTTATGACGCATCACCGTTTAGAGCCTTAGAAAGGGTCTGCCCTTCTCTTTCATGGTTGGGTGTCACTATGGAATGATATTGAACAGGGCAAGAAAGCCGTCGCACTCCAAGAAAACTCTAGCTAGTTCATAATTCCATGCCTTGACACAATACGGCTCACCTGGAGCTGGAGCCAGCATCCAGCTGAACAAAGCGTAGGATCTGGTCTGAGTTCAGTTCTCAGGCTGAGGTGTTTGTACGACTGACATTGGCCAACTATCACCTCGGCCATGGCCATGGATTCTCTCGGTTTTGTCGGCCACGCAACGAGTCAAATCAAAACTGCTTCCAAAGATGAGCACAGGGCCCAGCGGGGCCTCCTTGCATCTGTTACTACGAAACTGCTCTGGTTTTCCCCACAAAACCGTCGTGGGTTGGCTTCAATCGCACAGTTCAACACAAGCATGGCAGCGCTCAGTTGCACTCCCGTGACCGTCTGACCCGGACACACCCAAACGCCCGAGATTGCAAGTCCATGAGCAAGCAAAGCTAGAGGGAGTGCCGCATTCAATGCCCTCCTTAACACTTGACATTGGAACACTCAACGTTGGGCAACACTGGGCTCTGCGCAACACTGGAACACACGCCGGGCAAGCGCTCGACACTGAAACACTGGCCACTCGGCACTTGACACTGGAACGCGCGGCAAACTGAGCTCGACACTGGGCAAACACTCGACACACTGAAACACTGCGGTACAGACGCATCTTGCCCAAAGGCAAGACCATGTACGCAGGTCAAATTCTGTAAGAACAAACCTTCGAGGGAAAACACCTTGGAAGAAGGATCGCCTAAACTTTTAGGCAAGGCTCTCCGTGAGCAGTTGGTTTACAGTCTGCTCCCTCTCATCGTTGCCTTGGCCGAAGCCTGCACTGCGCTGCCGGCCAACGGCATCAATCTCATCGATGAAAATGATGCAAGGAGCAGACCTTAGCTTTGCCGCCCAAGCGAAACACGGCAAGTTGTGCAGTGCACTAGGGAAATCATGTCGAACTGTTGCGGGTTGAGACAGATGCGTCCAACGCAAGAGCCAAGTCCCTAGTTTGTAGACAAAAGAGTGAACAAGAGCTTCTGGTTTTTGCATTGATCAACCAGCCAACACCCCCAACACCACCCCCGGCCCCAGGCTGCAGCCAAGAGCGCTTCTTGGCCTGCTCGAAGAGGTCCCGCACCCGCGAAGCGCCCACCCCGGCAAAGACCTCCACAAACTCCGAGGCCGCGATGCTGAAAAACGGCACCCCCGCCTGCAGACACCAGTCTGAGCGCTCTGACTGGATGGGATGTGATGATAGACATGTATACACACTGGTGCAGACATGCGTGTACATATTTATCTCTGAGTGGATTAATGTGTATATGTTTGCATGTGCAAAGTATGTGTATACCTACGTGCGTTGGCGATACATGCATTAAACTGCTCCAACTCCAACTCTAATGCTTCGAAGGAGCTCGTCAAAGCAAAATCCGTGGCTTTTTTTCTGAGAGCTCTATCTTCAGCATAGCTTTGCGCGGCAGCCAAGGATGTGTTTTGTAGTTTCATGAGTGTTGACTTGTGAACACGGCCGGCCGTGGGCACACCGAGGCAGTTGCCCAAAGCATCACAGCTCATCCCGTCTCTGCGATTGTGCTATTGGCAAGTGATGTTTGTGGGCGGCTCTGCGCTCAACTTTCCTCGCTGAGCCACGGTTAAGACACGCGTTTATCTGTAATGTACATGGAATACAAATGACTTTGCGGTTGGTGGAAGTTTAAATAGGGGCCTCTCAAAATAGTGGTTGGGGTGGGTTTAATAGGAAACCGAAAGCAAACAACACCCGTATGCTAACCTTTACTATTAGGGGGTTATTCCCCATTTACTCTCTACAAGAACCAGGGCTTCACATCCCCAAGCCACCAATCCAAACCATATACTCATCCTTACTGCCTGGGTTTTGAGTCCCCCTATGGCCATGCCAAAATCCCGTAACCCCAGTGAACATCCCACTCCCCACTAAAACAGGTCCTAAAATGGGTGGTGAATTCACCGAAAACATCCCAAAATGGGATCCCAAAACGGCTTTGAGTGCCCCATCCATATTGTTTCGGCCCAGGCTTCTCCTCGCCTCGCCGGCCACGGCCTTCGCCAGCAGGGTCTTGCCAGTGCCCGGGGGGCCCACCAGCAGGGCACCCTTGGGGATCTTCGCGCCCAGCTCGGAGTATCTCACAGGTCCCAACCCGCCATTTTCGGGGGTCCCCTCAAAAAAAAAACACCTGTATCCTCTACCCCAAAACCCCATGATGCCAAAAACCATGACACACCATGACACCCTGTACCCCAAACCCCACGAAACCACAAAATGGGCAAAGAGTTGAAAGAGGGCCTGACGATTTTTCTCGGAACTTCGAACCCTCAAGGTGGAATCGAATCGCGCCGCAAAAGTGGCGATTCGGCCTGGAGGTATTCTTCAGGAAGTCGACCACCTCCACCAACTCCTGCTTCGCGCCGTCGCAGCCGGCGACGTCCGCAAACTTGGTGCCCGTCTCTCCGTCCTTGGCAATACCTCAGCTCCACGATCTCTGGATACGTCGCATATGAACTTTGTCAAGCGTTCTGCCGAAAGTTCGGAAGTTGTTTTGGAGCGCTGATGATGGAAACCGGAGGCGATCACTGTCGATACTGCAACACTGCTCCTCCTGCCTTTGCTCCGGCATCTCGGGGTTGCCTGAATTGATGATGGGGCCATTCCAATCTCTTGCTGTTGATGGGACTTCATTGAGATGTTGCTGTGGCTCTGAGCTGCGTGCCACACTTTGCACGAAAGCACCGCCAAAAAACCCCAAGATCCTGGGCTCAAAGGCCAAGCCCTGCCTGCCAACTGATGCCAAGCCACGCGCCTTGGCTTTGCCCAACTCAAAGGGGTTCCCACCTGCGCGGCGCTATGGGTGTCTCCTTTTCTTGGGGCACCCCCCCCCCCAAATGGCGGCGGTTCTCCTCCTGGAAACGGGGTACCCGCAAAAGAAGACACAAAACAAAGCCAAGCCCGAAATCCAAAATCAACTGCACGTGGCGCAAGCTGATTCCATTCAACAGTCGCTTGGACACACTGCTTGGATCAGCCCCCCCCTGGACACGCCCTTTGAACCCCCCCTTCCCCCCCCCCCCTCCCTTGTTGGAACCCTCTTCCCCCCCCCCCAGTGCCCCAGTCTCGTCCCAAAGTCCAACCGTTCGCCTGGGCCGCCGCCGGGCCCGGCCGCGCCGCCCAACGGCCCCCCGAAGAGCAGCAGGAGCCCCGCCACCAGCCAGGCCAGGGGGCCCGCGAAGCGCCGCAGGAAGTCCAAGGGACTGGCCTCCGTTAAAAAAAAAAAACAACCAAAAAAAAAACGTCGAAAAGGACAACAAAAGCTCAGGTGACATCACCAACAGCATGCGGTGCGCTATTTGGTGCTCGCACTCCGCAGCCCTCGCAGAACCTCGCCGAACCTCGTGGAACCCTGGTGGAATCCTGGTGGAACCCTGGTGGAACCCTCATGGAAATGTCGTGGAACCTTACCTCAGGGCCCCCCGGACCACCCCGGAGCCTATCTGGGCTGAGACCCCAAAGCTTTCAGCTGTTGGGTAAAAAAAACGCAGGTTGCGGGTGGGGTGTGGGGTGGGTTTAGGGGTGGGTGTAGGGTTTGTAGAGGGGTTGTTTGGGACTTGGGGTTGGGGGGGGGGCTGATTTAGGGTGGGTTTAGTTGGTGTAAAGTGGCTTTAAGGTGGCAAAATGGGCTGCTTTGATCCTTTTGGGGTTGGTTTAAGAGGAAACCACACAGGGTTTCCTCCATTTCCCTTTGCGGAACCAAAAGTGGCAGTTTCAATGGAAACCACCAGTAAAATGCATTTGTTGATGGGAAATCTGCCACAAAATGAAGGTGCAAAACAAAAGGAGGTGTGCTCGCCCAAAGAGCTTGAATATCAGAGGTGGCCTCCTTTTGGAACCTTGATTGTCAAGAGGTCGGCTTTGGACAAGTGATGGTTCGGGGTTGACTTAGGGTAGGGTTGATTTAAGGGCTCAGGGTTCGTATACGGTTTGTTTACAGTGGGTTTGGTGGTTCGTGGCGAATTCGTTTCGGGTTGATTGGGCGTTTCTCAAGAGATGGTGTCCACTACCGTGCAAACTAAGCCCCAACCACCGCGATCCAGCGGTGAAACAGGATGTGGTTGCAAAACACTGGGGCGGGGGGGGGGGGTTCTCAACCAACCAATCTTATCTGCAAATTGTACAGTAAATCAAAAAACTGGACCGAATAAAAGATGTGTTACCAGGATGAGCTCGTTTTACCCCCAGGTGAGCCTGCCATAAATTATGCAGAATCGTTGAAAGGATCCACGTTGCATATGAGGTTGGATGGACGGTTGGTTCTCAAGATAGAGATCCTCTGTCACTTTTCAGGAAACCAAAAGGAAACCAACCTCAGCTGCTATTATTTGTTTTACCCTGTTTTGGGCCTTTCACAAAAAGCGAAACCAAACAAATGTGGTTTGACCTGTTTCGGGCCCCCTACAAAACAAGGTCCATAAAACAGGAGAAACCGAAAAGGAGGTCGTTTGACGCTTGCGTCCCCCAATCTAAAATGGGAAACCTATTAAAGGGCCTGCCTGCTGGTTGGTCCCCACCACGACGTCAACCTGACAGACATCTCGGGAAGTGCCACGAGCCAAAACTCTATGAGCCATGGCCATAGGTCCGTGGATGGTTGACTAACGCAAGCGGGCATGGTACACAAGGGTGTGTCTTTTTTTGAGGGTACTCCTGTTGGAGTGGCTTTGAAGGGAAAACCCAAAGAAACTAATATAATATATGATTGTGTACCCCTATGTTAAGACGCTCCCAGGCAAAAGCATCGTAACGACGGGGTCTGTGCCCATGAAACGGGCGTGTTGACATCATTTGTGATTTGCGACATCATGCGTTACAGGATTCGTCGCAAACGCAGAGCCATTGAACAAGTGTCTTGAACAGCCACGGCCAAAGCTCTGGCCTTCTTGTCCGCTAGCTGATTGAAGAGCTGATCCTCGATCTGCGCGTTGGGAATGAGGTTCACTTCACGACGGGAGCCGTCTTTGGTGGTGTACTGCGCAGAGAGCATATCCTCCTGCACCCGGAACATCTCCACATCTCCCCGGTTCACCGACTCCAGGAATTCGGAGTAGTTCACCACATCCGCCGCCTCCGGAAGAGGAGCCAGTTGTGTAAAGGGCCAGTTCAAAAGGGCAGCAAGGAGATCAGATAGACTAAACCAGTCCTTTGAACTTTAGACACGAAATTAACAAGGCCCAACCTTCCTTTTGTTCTTTTTTTCGGCCGCCTGTGCTGGCTGCAGGGTCACCACGTTGCTCAGGAGCATCGCTGCCGCGGCGCTGGCGGCCCACCGCAGCTGGCCCTCCACGCCGCTGCGCAGCGCCTGCTCCGCGCCCTCCGCAACCTCCGCGAAGGCGCTCCGGCGCGCGGGGGCCGCGTGCGCCCTCTGCAGCTCTGCAGCGGCGAAGCTGCGGAGCTCGAGCACCAGGCGCTGCAGCTGCTGGGGCGAGGGCTTCTGCAGCAGCTCTTGGGCAAGGGCGGTCAACTTGCTCAACTGAGGCCCCTCCATGGGCTGCCCCTCCGTTGGGCCCATGGGTTGCGCAGCGACAACCGTGCGGCCTTTGGCCCGACGAGTACCCCGGGCACCTGCGGCACCTGCGGCCATAGCCGCACCCGCCATAGCCACGCCGGCCACTGCGGTAAGACTTGGCTCGGACCGCACGGGGGCGGCTTGAGCCATCTGAGAGGTCTGAGTCACTGTGCTGACCTCAGCGCGGGGCACTCCGGGGGCAACGAACGCTGGGGCCAACAGAGTCGCCACTCCCCCGGCCAGCATCACACCCGTTGTGCGGCTCCTCGACATCTTGCTGAATACCGGCATGGCGAATACACAACCAGGGATCACGATTCTGTACTCCACTGTCGAAAATTGTCTGAACCAAACGGCTGGGCACATGAACAAATCATCAGCTCACAAAATCACAGCCCAGTATCTAGCCATGGCCAAAAAATCGCCTCCGGGCACTCACCATGTGTTTTAAGTTGTTTTGTTGCTCTTCTTCGCAGTTGACGTTGAAGGGAAGGCCCCCCCCCGGCAAACCAAATGAAGGGTTACACCCCTCATTGGGCGGCTTGGCCATGTTCAGCGGATGCCTCATCAGCTGCGACCGCACAGCCTTCGCCACTTCCACCTGGCGACAGCGACGCTCACGCTCGAAGGTCTGCCTTCCGCTTCCTTCGAACTCTTGGTTTGGAGCCCGGGCCGTTTGCCAAGGGTTCCAATCCCATCACGAATCCAAGCCTCAGGAATACCTGCTCCTTTCGCGCCCCCTTTCTCTCTCTCTCTAAAAAAAAGGCGCCAGCAGCGCCATCTTCTCCCTGCTCGGCGTTGCCAGATTCGCGCCACGGAGAACCCCTCAACTTGACTGGGCCCCCCGGACATCCCGAACACCTTGACGCCTTCATTGGAAAAAAATATGCGACTGCCCAACTTGCGCGGAGATGCACCGCTTGAGCCTTGGAGCCTCGGACGACAGAGCAACAAATGCATTGCGCCGTGCAAGTTATGCAGCAAGTGGTCTGCCCCGCCGAAATCCGCCCCCCGTCTCCGCAAAGAGCCAAGCGCATTTGGGTGCGTCGTTTCAGAGGATACCCTCTTTTCGTGGTTTAAAAGGAAAGCCAACAGGTAAATCACCAGTCTGGGAGGTTCCCCAAAAAACAGACACACCCACATTGCTTGTTTTTCTCGTTCGCCTGGGTTTGCAAACGGACATAGTTGCGGCTGTAACGGCCACTCTTCGCTGCCTTGTCTCGCTCTAACTTTGGCACGGAAGCGCAGTGAATAAGCTGACGGCCCTTGTCAAGTTTCAAAGTGTTGCAAGTAGTTGCGCCTCAATGATTTTTAAGAGAATCAACCGGCCAAACAAACGAAGCGACCCATGGCCAAAACATATACACATTGCATCAACTCATAGCCAACGGAAAAAAGTCGCTTGGACTGCCATCACTGCCCTGTGCAATCCGGCCACTCGCGTGCTCGTCGCGTGCCCTTCGGACGTGGACCTCATGGAAAGAGGCCAAGGCCCCCGGGCGCGCGGTCGAACTCACGCCGCGGCTCGCCTGGGCGATAGTCTGGTGCGCTTCGCTTTTTTGTTTTTCTCCGGGGGGGGGGGGGGTAACCGGGGAACCGAAAGTCTGGTCGAAACCTGGGGAATGGAGACGCTTGGGGGGCTTACCCAAGTGGTTTCACCTCGGACCAAGTGTTGTTCATCTCGACGTAGGTGCTGTCCCAATTTGGGAGATTTGTTTCTTTATTATCCAGCTGGCAGCTTGGGGTCGTTGCCCGGAGCAGCTTTCAGGGAAGGCTCTGGAAGGGTTCGGGCTGTTGAGATACTTGTGCTTCAATTTGGCTTGGGCCTTGCTACCCTTCCTCCATCTCTCCTAGTGCACCTGGAAGTTCAAGTGGGATCCTCTGTCACGAAAAACTGGTTCAGGTCACCCCTCAGTCGTGCTTTGGAGTGGGAGTTGAACCACAGGGATCCTCTCTCACCAACGTGGTCTTCCGAAACCTGAGACCATAGAACTCCCGCGAGCCCCGGGTCGCCGAACTCCCGGCAACGGAACGGCAGTGAGACCGAAGACAGCCGTATGGGCCCGCATGCCGCACTGACGAAACCGACGAAGCAAAGCAACCAACCCACCCACCCCGACAACGGTCTAAGTTGTCAGCATGCACTTGGTGCCGAATCCACCGACCCCTTTGAGAGGCTTGATTGGGATGGCACTGCAAGGCCTGGACATGCACCAAGGCTACAGTCCAACAGCGCCAGATGCCGAGCCATGGAAGCAGGCAAGGGGCAGCGCGAGGTTTAGTTCTCGTTGCGCACCTCTCCGGAGAAACCTGGCCCTGCCACTTGTCCTCTGTAAGGTCAAAATGTTTCAGGTGCCCCTGAGGATGCGGATTTGTTTGAAGCTGCGGCTCCTTCAGCCGAACAAAATATGGGCTTGGCACCAGAAACATGGACCCAAAATGGCTCCTTCAGCCAAGTACCGGCCAATTTCTTGGCACCAACTCCTTGGAACGCCCAAAGCACCAAACCTCCACACCAATCGAACCGCGCCTGGCAGGGCGCCGTTGCCCAGGTCCAGTACCCAGGGGGTGCCTGGCACGGCCAGCGAGCCGGGGAAATGGAGCACCGGCTGTTGCTCCTTCTGTTTTTTGGTTTTTTTGGTTGGGCGCCTGCGGGTGTCAAGGGAACTGCAAGAACCTATGGGTGTGTGAGTGTCCGTGCATGTCTTAAGGGACCCTTCTTGTTTCTACTTGTTCTTTGTTGGTTAAAAGGTAAACCAAAAAATGACACAAGAAACAGGTTGCCCCAAAAAACAGAGACTCCCATATGTTGCTCAAGCAAAGGGATCTTCAAATGATTGGCTTCCCTTCGCGTTCCAAAGCTTCAAATCCAATTCCTTTGGAGGCGCTAAGAGGAAGTCGCGACAAGACATGTGAGACACAGCCAAACTTAGACAGGGATCCTTACATACCTGAACCTTGCCCTGTAAATGGTGGCGTCCAACTTTATTTTGGTGTTGAAAAAGCAACATGTTTCAATTGGGCAAAAGGTATCTTTCAAGGAGCCCTGATAGAATCTGTCACTTTCATGGGTTTCCTCCACCTGTGCATTGGTTCCCTACCCCTCTGAAGAGAGAGACATCCCCGCTGACAAGCTTTGGACCTGGCACCTGGCACTCCGCGTGAATAGAAAGTAACGCCTCCAATCCTGTGCTGTATAAGTATCATCCATTCACCACCGAGTTCTCAAACAAAATAGACTTTGGCTACACGGATCAGCAAAGCGCTATGAGCACAACTTGGGATATAGGACCTTTTTGGTCCGGCAAAGAAAAACACGAACGCCATCCCCCGATCTCGAAGCGAGTGGGGCTACAACCAGGGAAACCACTTCTTGTTTTTGCGCCATGGTTCGGGCCCTGTGCGCGAACCACCATGCTTCCCTTAGAATTCCTTCTCATGGCCCTCTTCCGAAGTCAAAAGGTGTTTGGGTTTGGACCATGACGCACAGGGAAGCGCATTCCAGGGTATGCCCCCAAACCCCCAAGACACCATCCTCAAACGCTACTTCGACCCTCTGGGATAAGGATTGCCTTCATTTACTGGAACCCCCCGGAGAAAGCAAAAGTCAAGTCCAATAGTGATAGGTTCCCTTTAACACCACACGGGAAAATACAACATATCCTGAAGCAAACAGTTCTTATAAGCAAATAGCTGCTACAAAAAAGCTCTCAGCATGCCCTGGCAAATGGACAATGACAAAATGACGGGCTTGCCCTGGCTCAGAAATGTTGATCCACACCCAAAGGGAAGATGAAACAATGATTTTCGTATGGCTCAAAATTGAACCATGGCTTCATGGCCGGCCCAAATTTTGAACATGGCCGGCTACGTTGGAGCTTAAGGTCTTGGATCGATGCAGTGTCTGCTTGGATCGCGATCCAAGTGCCGGGAGGGACTCTCGCGCCAGTTGGTCCCTCCCCAACACCTACTACCATCCCCACACCACTACCAAACGAAAACCGGGTATCCCATTCCAGCAGTTTAGGAAGCTAGTGGAAACCATCTCAGAACCTCGCAACCAGTTCGGTTTCTGCGCTGCATTCATCTTTGTAAGACTCAATCCAGGCCAAATTCCCATGGTTCGTTGGTGACAAACTTGCTGAGTATTAACCGTTTCCCCCCAGTATGCCTTTCCTTGCGGCTTCCATGTGGTTTCAAGATAAACTTAAACCCCAGGGGTGGCTTATCTCTCCAGAAGATAAACCCATGATTTAAGGCGATGCTGGTCAAGACACAGAAGAAGGGAAGCCAACACTTAGACCAACTTTGGGAAACCACAAATGGGACAACCTGGACACCGGTGACGGCACGTCTGCCTATCAGCACCTCCTTTTTCTTGCACAAGTGGGTGTGTCCTTCTTTCACCCTCATTTTGTGTGGCTTCTTTGGCGGTTCTCAAGGGACGCCAATCTGATTGCCCCGGGTCTCCCGGTTTCAAGCCGCCCCAAGTTCCGTTCCCGGTCACCGCCGGTCACCGGTCCCCAATTTGCACCAATCGCCCCCCGCCTCCCGGCGCGGCGTCCAGCGACCCGGGCGGGTGCGCCCCGGGCGGCAGGTGCCCCGGCGGCGGCCCCAGGCCGCCGTAGTAGGGCGCCGTGGAGGGCGGGCGGTCCAGGGGCCCTCACCCGCGCGGCTCGAGCGGGCGGGTTGGTGGTGTCTCTCTCCCCCCGTCTCGCTCGCTCCTTTGAGGCGGAAGGTACTTCTACCTCTTTTTTGGGGGGATGGGTTGAAAGGGAAACCAAAAGGAAACCCGCAAATCCTTTTTGGGGGGACCTTTAAAAGACACATCCATGTGGATGAGGATTGGCTGGTTTGCTCTGTTTTTTTCCCGAAAGCATGGCGAAGGGTTCTTCCGCTGGGTTCACTTGAGTTGTTCTCACGAGAGTCATTACAAGGTGTCATTGCAAGGAATCATCATCATGAAAGTCATTGCAAGGAGTCATTGCAAGGAGTCATTGCAAGGAGTCATTGCAAGGAGTCATTGCAAGGAGTCATTGCAAGGAGTCATTGCAAGGAGTCATTGCAAGGAGTCATTGCAAGGAGTCATTGCAAGGAGTCATTGCAAGGAGTCATTGCAAGGAGTCATTGCAAGGAGTCATTGCAAGGAGTCATTGCAAGGAGTCATGGCAAGGATTGCAACTTGCACTTGACTCCTTGCACTTGCAACTTGCACTTGACTCCTTGCACTTGCAACTTGCACTCTCATGCACTTGCAACTTGCACTTGACTCCATGCACTTGGCTCCTTGCACTTGGCTCCTTGCACTTGGCCCCTTGCACTTGCAACTTGCACTTAACTCCGTGCACTTGCGACTTGCACTTGACTCCATGCACTTGGCTCCTTGCAACTTGCAATGGCTCTCATGACTCCTTGCAATGACTCCTTGCAATGACTCCTTGCAATGACTCCTTGCAATGACTCCTTGCAATGACTCTTGCAATGACTTCTTGCCATGACTCCTTGCAATGACTCTTTGCAATGACTCCTTGCAATGACTCCTTGCAATGACTCCTTGAAACAAGCAAGGAGTCAAGTGCAAGTTGCAAGTGCAAGGAGTCAAGTGCAATTGACTTGCGAGGAGTTAAAATCTCTTCTTAGGGCGGCGGGGTACACTACACGAAAATCGACCCTCTGCGGGGATCGGCGTGGTCGAGGTGCAAAAACCCATGGTTTTTTGCGATGTTTAACCTGCTCGCGCGACCCTCTGCGGGGATCGGCGTGGTCGAGGTGCAAAAACCCATGTTTTTTTTTTGCGATTTCTGCGGTGCTCGCGCAACCCTCTGCGGGGATCGGCGTGGTCGAGGTGCAAGAACTCGAGGTTTTTTGCGATTTCTAAAGTTCCCGCGCGACCCTCTGCGGGAATCGGCGTGGTCGAGGTGCAAAAACCCTTGGTTTTTTGCGATGTTTAACCTGCTCGCGCGACCCTCTGCGGGAATCGGCGTGGTCGAGGTGCAAAAACTCGAGGTTTTTTGCGATTTCTGCGGTGCTCGCGCAACCCTCTGCGGGGATCGGCGTGGTCGAGGTGCAAAAACTCAAGGTTTGTTGCGACTTTTGTTGTTCGAACTGGTCCTCGGGAGTTGTCTCGTGGTTCGCGCGCCTGCTCCCGGAACCGGCGGGTCGCGGGTTCGATTCCTCCCTGGTCCGCGGGCGGGCGTCGCAAGATGCAACTTGCATTTTAAAGCAACTTGCGCAGAGCAACTTGCGCAGAGCAAGTTGCACAGAGCAACTTGCGCAGACCAACTTGCACCGACCAGTTTGCGCAGAGCGCCTTGCCTAGAGCAACTTGCGCAGAGCAACTTACGCAGAGCAACTTGCGCAGACCAACTTGCACCGACCAGTTTGCGCAGAGCTTGAGCAACTTGCGCAGAGCAACTTACGCAGAGCAACTTGCACAGAGCAGCTTGCACAGAGCAACTTGCAGGGAGCGCAATTTGCACAGAGCAACTTGCAGGGAGCCACTTGCAGGGACCAACTTGCCGGAGCAACTTGCGCGGAGCAACTTGCGCAGAGCAACTTGCACAGTGCAACTTGCGTAGAGCAACTTGCGCAGACCAACTTGCACCGACCAGTTTGCGCAGAGCACCTTGCCTGGTGCTGTCTCGCGCTTGCTTCACAGATGCTTCGTGTAGGGAAAAAGAACGCATCCTGCAGCGTTGGGCCGACCTCGCTTGCGATGTTCTGCTTTCGGGCCAACCGTGGTCTAGTTTCTTAGACACTAAGAGTTCACTTGGAGACACGGGAACTCATACAATGGATTTTTGGTGGTTCTTTTGGTTTCCATTTCAACAAGGCCCCAACAAAAGCACTGATCCACATGGCCCCTCAATCCAAGCTGCAAAGGGCCCCTCATTTAGATCCCCCTCTTTGACCCCCTTTTAGCTGGTATTCAAAGGGAAGCCAAAAGGAAGCAACCCATTTTGGGGCGCCTCTTATCTTGAGAAGCACCCACATAGCTATGATGTTTAAATGGAAGCCACTTCACAAGTGGTTGGTGGACATTCTTTCGGGACCCACCCAATTGTGATGTCCACAGAGTCTGGGACCCATTAAAAATCAACCTTGCCCAAAAGTTTTAGGAGTTTCCTATTTTGAGAGCTGAGTCTGAGTGGAACCGACATCTCACTGAGAAAGATTAGACTCGCATTCTCCACGTTTTGCGAGACACAAACTCATAAAGTAGCTTGGAGAGTCTTGTCGAAGCTATCAAACAAGACTTTCAAGATGGCACAGATTCCTGTATGTGGGCAAGTTCAGGGGACTAAATCCAATTGGGTTATCCTTGTGCCATCTACCAAATCACCCAACTGTACCCTCCTGAGGTTTAAACGAACCTTTACCTAGGTCCTCCAGTAGAGAGGTTAGAATAAGGGTACCAACTTTTCTCTGTAGTCTATTTTAGTAGGGTAACCCTCCGAACCAAGAAAGGGGTGAGAAAGGGCACTACTGGGGGACCTAGTTTTAGTAGGGAAGGGAGAAAGTAAGAATCTGTCTATGTCAGGTGCTTTCCAGTTTTCCCAGTTTTTGTGGGCCAGGAGACCCCCCTTGGGTTTAAGCGAGCCTTTATTCAGACCATCGAAAAAGCGCCTTTCGCCCGTTGCCACCAGTCGCAAAAACATCTGGCCTCTGGCTCCAATGCCTCGGCTTTTTCGCAATTCTCTCGCGACCCAGCGAGCGAGCCAAAAGGGCCCCGTCTGTTTCTCGGTTGCTTTCGGCTCTGCAAAAAGTGACTAACTTTTAGTGGTTTCATTCGGAAAACCCGTTGGTTGGCAAAAAGCTAAAGCTCCTAACATCCAAGCAACATGCACCAAAGGTTTGGAGCTCGCAAGACTGGGAGAAGGGTTCAGACGGGTCGCACCCAAAAAATGTCTGCCTCAATGTCGTCGACTTCCCCAGTTGGATCACAAGCTCCCAACCTCGATGTAAGACTCATAGAAAAGAGAGCGGGAAAGTCGCTCGCGGAGCCTGGCCTACAACTGGTTCACTCGCCACTGCGCAGGAAAACTGCCGAGACAAAAATGGGTGGCGATAAGTTCTTGCTGGCGCGATAGGGAATGAATTACCCAGGGGTGTGGGAATGAACCGTTTGGAGATTCCCTCAAAGGAAGCCGCGCAAGGGATTGGTTATAGAAAGAATTCCCTCATTCCTGCTGAGAACCAGCAAGTAATAACCGTGCTCTGTTTCCAAACATCTGATGCATGCCTTGACACACCGCTGAGTCTAAGTCAAATAGCCTCGCGCTTAGGAAAGAAAACCACAGGACAAAATGCTGGGATCGCACAGCGTTGCACTATGTGAGTCTGATGGACTAGTGAGTATTGGCCAGACCATGTCCTGAAAGCAGGATTTCCTAGATGAAAGCGATCCAACTGGAAATCTCTCAACTTGTGGCATCCTATGAGCACCTTATCACCCAACATATGCAGGAAGCAAATATGGATCCTTGCTCGGGTCGGCTCCAGACAGATTTCCGATGGAAGCTTCACGGACATGGCGCTTGACCATGTCCCGCTTGCTTTGGAATGGTGCAAATGGGTTTAATAGCTGATAGGCACACTCCCTGCACTAAGTTGTCTGGTTTGTTCATGGAAAGATCTTCAATCCGCAATCCGCAGTGAGACACAGGCGGAACTCTCATCCGGCATGCGGATCTGGCGGATTGATTTTCACCCGGTTGCTGAACTTTAATGGGGAAACACCCTCCCCACCTTTTTGGTGGACATGGATCGGGACCCACTGAATGTTGAAGTGCAACAAGGGTCCCTCACTAAAATTAATACCCGAATGGGTGAGTAATTACCCTGGTGTTTGTCGTATTAAAAGGGAATTCAATAGGGAAACAACGTTTGTGTATATATACATATGTATGTATACATGTATCATTTGTTTAATATATATATATATATATATATCTTTATTTTTTTTAGTTTTTTTTTGGGAGGGGGTACCGAGAAACAAGAAGGCACACTCGAATGTCCACTAAAGCCTTCCTGAAAAAACACATCCATCCGCCCATCGGCGCGGAACTCTGAGGTCAGCACCGCCCAACTGCAGCCTTGGCACCAGAATCCAATAGCTAAGTGACCTGGAAGGTGTCGTTTTTTCTTGGGCTTGCCCAGATTTGCTGTTGAGGTTACGCAGACCATGAGGTTGAGTTTAAACCCAAAAACCCGAATCCCAGTGATAGGCCTTGCAGATTCTCTTTCGAGGTGCTCCCCTGAAGTTAAATGAGACCCTGGAAAAAAAGACTCCTGCAGATTAACATGGACCATTTTAGAGGCATCCCCTTTCGGGGACCCCATTTTTTGCGTTTCAAGTTCTTTCTTTTTGGAGTGATCAAGGATTTACTAGTCCCCCAACATTCATGAGACCGACACTGGCCTCCAAGCTTATGGTTGGTCTGGGGCCCCCTTCGCCAGGTTGGAACGCCCGCAAAACAAGCCAACATGGTGTCATAGAATCCCAAATGATCTCGCAAATGGATTTCTCCACTGACGTCAAGTTCAATGAATCGATTTCTCAAAAAAACAAATGGAACCTCGCGAAGCTTCGCCAGCCGCTCGGCTCGACGCCAGATACGCAGGCCACCGGCGGCATCCAAGCCGCTCGTTCTCTTCAAAAGGAAAAACATGTCTTCCAGGACCCCCCGGTCATCGTTCCATGTGAATTGGTGGTTGTGTCTGGGCAGCGCTCCCTACATTTCCCCTTCAAACATCACCAAGAGGAAGCTCCTTTCAATTGGCCTCTTTATTTGGTGATGTCTAAAACCACCAAAGGGGAAATCATGACAACGCTGACTTTCTGTTGGTTGATAATTGAGAAGAGGCCGAAAGAAAACCCTTACCCTTCCTCCCAACATGGCACTTGTGGGAAGGTACCTGGAGCACGCTCTGCCATGTTAGTGGGAGAGCGGGTAGCATTTCGGCGATGTCTAAAAACCAAACAAAAAGATCATGACAGTCGTGCCTTTCTGTTGGTTGACATTTGACAATATTTTTTCCAAGAGACCAAAGGAAAACCCTTGGCATTTTGGGGAGACCGTGGTTTTCTTCAGCCAGGGGCAGACGCCGGGAGCGCCCTGCCCTGTCTGACCTCAGACTCGCTCAGACTGCTTCGCCGGGCTTCCGCGCGCCGCGAGGTTCGGCTCAGGAGGCGCGGCCGGCATAGTGCCAGGCCCAATCTCAGGTCGTTGTCCATATGCCAATGTACCATGTGAACACAAGTTTAGGGTTTAGGGTTTAGGGTTTAGGGTTTAGGGTTTAGGGATGATTACTATCATTCTCATTACTAGTATCATTATTATTTTGTCTTAGTATTATTACTAGTATTACTATTATTGTTACCTATGAATAGCATCACTATAATATGCCCAAATACATATGCCTATTGCAATGCATACACGAATATTATCATGCTCATCATCATTGTTGTGATTCATATGTGTCATGTGTTTTTGTCGTTTATACAAAGTATGACTAATGATTGTTGCAGTTATTGATATTGTGCTTACTCCTCGTATTTTCATTATGATTACGATTATGATTACGATTATGATTATCATTATCATGGTTGTTATCATTATTAGTATTATGTGGTTGTGTGCATTATGTGCCTTTTTTTTATGTATATTCGTGTATACTGTATATATATATATATTATATTATATGTATAGTATACATAATGTGATACGTATGAGAAGCACATTTGCTTGGCTTGTTTGTGTTTCGTTCAAACAGCATCTACGAAGAAGCGACATTCAGCAAACAAGCCGTGGCTGTCGTCCTCCGGCTCGGAGACGCTCGGAGATGTCCAAAACAACCATCGCCCGTTGCAAAAAACCAGCCGTTCCTGGGATGGGCGACTTTCTGGAAAGAAGGGTCCCTGGAAAGAATCGGCAAACGCCGCAGAATCTTGCCATGTCCTTGAGGACATCCAAGAGGGTGGCTATAGGCTATATCACCGTGACTTGTGCGACCAGCAACGCACCTGGACCCCCCAAGCCTCGACGACGCGGCGATTTCTACATGAATGTTTTCTGGTCGCAGCTTACCCGGAGATAGAAACTCACAGGTCCGGTCCGGAAAGCCAGTCCCAATAAGGCTCATGATGTAGTTCCGACGCTGCAAGCTATGGTGGCACCAAAGGTCGGTCTGTTTCCCGAGGATTTTCCTTGTGTTTCATTCCCTGAGTGAATCAGCCAGAAAAAGAGCACACTTGACATGGGTGTGTTTTTCTTAATGGACCCCAAACCGGTCGTTTCCTTTTGGTGGTCCTTCAAAAACCACCAAAAGGGGGTGACCTCCAAAAAAAGACAAACCCACATGGTCTTCAAAAGTTAAGTTCCGGAACTCAGGGAGTGAGTTCCTGTCACCAAAGGTCTGTGTCACCGGATCCCTGAGACTTTGATATCAGCCCTTTCCAGCAGCTGAGCCGCACGCCGGCGACCAAAAGCCTGCACAAAACGACAAGAGCCCCGGAACGAGAAAAAACATTCAGGTTTCTTCCCAAGAGGCTCACTTCCCGAGTGGATTGCCAAAAAAGAGTCCGAGTTTTCTTTGTGGTTGAAATTTGAGTGGGCGCCCCTTGAGGTGCGACCCCTTTCTCCTAACCAAAGCTGGGAATGGACTACCAGTAAATTTGTCAATTGCTCACGTGGAAATTCAAAGAACACACAGCCTGAGCAAAAGGAGCATTTTGCGAGAAGGCAAACACGCTCACTTACAAGCGTTATTTCCATCGGGACACGTCCTGAAGCTGCAGCCAGTAGAACACTGTTGTTGTCTTCTTGAATACGCCAGCATGTTGGTTGCCAAATGCGATACTCACTTCGACGCACCAGCTAGCTGTCAACGCTAGATTCAAATCCCTCCTGCGACACAGGGGCGTGCTGGTCTAGTCGCCTTAATGGACGTCCAGTGGGGAAACAGACAACCAGAACATGGAAAACAATGCATGTATTCACACGTACTTCTCCACAGTGTACATTTTCTTGATGCGCAGGTCCGGCCATAGGAAGGTCGCAAGTTGTGCCAAAGTCATGTTTATCAAAACTTCCGAGCCAAGGCCAATGCTGTGAATTTGGAGAAACGAGTCAGAAGGACGGCGTGCGGAATCCTGCTAGTCTGAGTTTGAAAGTGGAGATTTCTACGCAGCAGCGTCACATGTGCCGCGAAACTGCTCGCGGCTAAAGGCCAAGCTCCCGTCACATCTTCTCCCATTCGCAGCTATACCAAGTTCCGTAGAAGGCCCAAGAAAAAACCAACCCCAGTCAAACTGGGCCCATTTCGTAAGTTCAAGACATCCTCAATCTTGCCCTCTCAATGGTGGTTTAAAGGGAAACCACTTCGCGACCCAAAAGGAATTCGGACCCCTCACAGTGTTCCCTTTTTGGGACCCGTCAAGGGGCAGACGGAGCGCGCCTCGCACAACCACTGGGTCATTCGGGTAGATGGCACTGTCATCGAACGCCCAACCTGCCAATGATGGGGACCGAATCACGAACACACTCTAAAACAACATGCTTTGAAGTGACACCTGTCTAACGTGAAACATGCGGGGGTTTCGCTTTTTCTGTTTTTCCTCCCCCCCCCCCCCCCGAGGATACCATGTATTTTTCGGAAAAACCAAAGGAAAGCCATTCTTGGGGCACCTCTTTGGGACACTTCTCTTACCCCTTAAAACTCCAAGGATTGGGGAAGTTAACCTTTTACAGACATATAGCCCATGTTACCCAAAAAGTTGAAAAGTTGTGGTTTTAAGAGGTAAGTTCCATGTAGCACTTTCACTCATCCAGTTGACAGCTGGAGTTTCTGCAGTGCCGATGCCTCGTCCATCCGCTAGTCGCAGGTAGATTCCTTGATCGGAGGGCGAACGCAGTTTTCCATCCCGACATCTGTGGTAAAGTGATCCAATCTCACTCCTGACGTACAGAATTCTTTTGAGGGAAGAAGTGTGCTTCATTTCTGAAAAGGAAGACAAAACATGAAGCAAATCCATTTCCTACACCGGCACCCCTCAACCACTGCTTTTTGGACAGCGGGCCCCACTGGCTAGGTGGTTTAGTCACAGAACCTTCCAAGGCCCACACGCCCATCTGGCCCAGGAAACTCCTGGCAACGCAAACGTGCGACAGGACCAGTTCCGGGAATTTGCCAAAAATCGGGGACCAAAACTGGTGGTGTCCAAAACTGAGGCTTTCTCAAAATAGGGATTCCCTAAGAAAAAGGTGGTTCTTTGGTTTCCTTCCAAGATTCTGAACAAGAGAGTTGTTACTTATTTTTGAGAAACTCCCATTTGGCGTCCATTTCAACCAACCTTTTCAAGGGTACCCCACCAAAAAACAACACCCATCTGAGTGGATCTGGAGAGGGTAAAGGGAAGCCACGGGTCTCCACGCGGGTGGTTCACAGGAAAAGGTTCTGAGTACACCAGAGAGGGTGTCAGAGAAACCTACATGGGTTGTCTTGAAATAGCCCCCTCCAAAAAAAAAGAAACAGGAAGGAAGGAAGGAAGGAAGGAAGGAAGGAAGGAAGGAAGGAAGGAAGGAAGGAACGAACGACCGAACGCACGAACGAACAAACGAACGAACAAATACTGTACATATATATATATATAGGTAAAGAAGTCAATGTGGGTTTTCAGAGGAACGCCCCAAGAGGATACCAAACGAACGCCACGAGCTCGTGGAAAGAAACACCCTTTTTTTATTGCCCAATTCCGCCGCCTCGGAAGCCGCGAAGGTGGCGTTCTGTTCTCGGCCGGGCGTCGCGGTGGGTGCGTTTTCGGAGATCGAGACCACGGGGGTTGATGTCAACTTGGGGAGTTAAGAGTGATGAAGTAAATGGAAGTGGTGAGTTTGCTTTTCTGGAGTTGGTACCTCTGGTTGTTTTGTGTTGTGTGTTTTCTGAACCCGCAAGGAACACTTACCGTTTGGGGGACCCCGAAACAGAAACACACACACCCAAATCCCACCCTGGCTCCATAAAAATGGCCTTCCATGCCTCTGCCCTCTTCTCGTCACCCTCTGACACAGCTGCCTTCAATTTGTGAGGCATGCCCTTGACTATGGCAACTCCTGGCCAACAGCTTTTCAAGCCATTTCCTAAGATCCGGATCCCTGGAAAGGGTTGATCAAGCTTGTGGGAGTTGATCAAAAGGTCCGTGACACATGAGCTGACCATTGGGACACCAAAGATGACTTTCACCACATGGCTTGTCGCTTGTTGATCTTACCCCTTTTGCGGATGGTTTTGTAGGGAAACCCAAAGGAAAACCAAGCCTTTTCCATTTTGGGGGTCCCCTGGCAAACCACCCACCCACATGGCTATGAGTCAAATCCCCGTGCCCCCTGTGAACATCCCAATCCCCACTAAAATAGGTTCTAAAATGGGTGGTGAATTCACCTACCCCAAAATGGGATCCCATTCGTGTTGACCCACGGCCACATGGGAAAAGGTTACCCCTGGTCAAAGCTGGGGGCCAGGAGTATCCGCTCCGAGCCCGCGGCCAAGCATGGTGCCCACCCGCGGTGCATCGATGTTCGGGGACTGCGCAGAACCGGACAAAACTCGGGGGCCTTGGGGCATGAAGCAGCTGGAGTCCCGTCTTTTTTTTGAGTCGGTTCCCCCTCTTGGCCTTTTTTAAGGGAAAACCAAAGGAAAAACCTCTGTTTTGTTTCTTTTTTTTCGTTGGTACGCCCGGTTCTTTTTCCGTGCCATGGGGCTTCAAAATCGAACATATGCACTGGCCCATCTGGCTTGGCAAAAATCACAATCCTTGCATTGGATCCCGTGCGTGGCACTACACGTTCGAAGGCTGCCGGCACATGATGTTGGATGAAACAATGTAACTCGAGGGTAACTCATGATGCTATGGAGGCACATAGGTTGTCTCAAACTGAGGTTTCCCCCCCCCCTCCCCCTCCAACAAAAAAAGAAGTTGGCAATTCCGTTGGCAATTCCTTTGGCAATTCCACCCAAAACCCCTCAAAGTCACACCCCGCATTGCCAGCTTAGCCCTCCGATGCCGCGCCCGGACCCGGACCGCGACCTGCCGAAGCTCGATGCCGCCCAGGAAGGCGACCTGAGCGGGGGGAGCGACCAGCGGGCGGCCAAATACCCTAGAAAGAGTGGGTATTTGGAGTAGGGGGGTAGCTGGTTTTCTAGGTGAGTCCATAGGTGAGTCTACAAGTGAATTTGATCAAATAGAGGGGGTTCACTTGGAAATGGGGCATGAAACCAATCTAAGCCGTTGCCACCCATCGATTTCTAGGTGGGGGAGACCAAAACAGCCCTGGGGGGAGGGACCCCTCCCTATTTTGACACACACCAACGAATGTTTCATGTACAGTCAATCTTGCCGGAAGACCGAACGAAATATAAGGGCCGAAAAGGGATGGGTGTAGTTGTCGAATTTGCCAAACCGAAGGGTGAAAGTGATGTAAACAAGATGGAACCCACCGTGACAACCGAAACCAACATGCCAGTTTGCTGCTTTCAAATGCCCATTGATAGAGGTTAGAGGCCCTCCGGCCAACTGTCGGTCTAAACACCTTCTGCAACCAAGCTTCATTGGGATTGATGAGGTTCAGAACGAACTTCCTTTGCATAGGGGCCCATGCACCTCCCCCCTGTGACACGTTGGCCCTCTAGGGGCCTGCCAATGGATTTGCGACTTGGCAAGAACCATTGCTGTCAAGCACAAGGTGCCCATTGAGTCCGCCAATCAAAGTCTACAAGCACAACAAGCACAACA
The DNA here is from genome assembly GCA_963377175.1 of Effrenium voratum. NCBI lineage: Eukaryota > Dinophyceae > Suessiales > Symbiodiniaceae > Effrenium > Effrenium voratum. The sequence goes on from CAUJNA010003281.1 coordinate 375,285, forward strand.
AGCTGCACAGCTGTCGCCCTCCTGAGAAACTGACAACAAACGTCGCGAACTGCGATTGACACTTGCGGATTCGTGGATCCGACATGTCGCCCTCTAAGCAAGCCGCTCTGTACCAGTGATAGTACTGGCCTTGGCAGAGATTGCACACGCTACCGCCATTGTCGCGATCCCCAAAGTGTTAATGTAATTACTTGGATTCTGAATGAATGTCAAGATGTGCTCAACAGGCCAGCTGCAATCACATGGGGGGTCTCGAAGCAATCTTTCAATCGCCGGAAATGGGTCTATCTTTTTCACTTGGATTGGTTCAAAGGAAAGCCAAAAGGAACTCGCCATTGTGGGGGCCCCCTAAACCAAAGACACACATGCAAATCGCCATGGCTCGTGATCTCAATTACCCAACCAGCACTCAGATCATTTTGTCGGCAAGATGGAGGTCCTTCACCAAATGTATAATTCGGCGAGCCAACAATTCAGCAGCGCCAGTTTCATCCATTGACTTTTCTCTCCTGGACATAGGGGTTCTATGCGTGTCATTCTTTTGTCGGGGACCGTTTGCTGGACATCAACTCTGAGGCTAGCAGCCTACTGGAGCAAGTGCTGAACAACATGTCCAGATTTGTTTGGCAAGGCTTGGAAGAAAAGTGAAAAAACAAAAAGCACCGATTTCAGTGAGTAAAAACCAAGAGGATAAAGAACACTTGTAAAAAACAGAAAAGAAAAAAGAAACACGCAGGCACTGTGCATGCGGGACAGATCAAATCTCCCTAGTTGCTTGTCATATCCGATTCTCCCATTTGCTCACCCCTGCAAATCGCCAGGCGTTGTTAGTCTCTCTTCACAAATTGCCGATGGCCAGCAAATCTACCCAAGGAAATCAAGACTCATATCGTTTTACTGATGAGCCGAAACACGATGGGGCCATTGAACCTAGTAGCCAGATTCCCAGTGGCCATTGGAAAATAAGGGCATCCTTTTGCTGGTTAGTTCTTTTTCGGGGAACCCTTCCCAAAACAAGCGAAAAAAGGGAAGCAACCCACTGGGCAACTGGGGTGACTCTTCTGGCCATGGCCATGTAGCCCTACGTCTCCCAGGCTCTCCTTGGCTATCCGAAAGACCCGTAGCGGGGCCCCGCGCTCTCGCCGGAGAGCACAGAGGCATTGGCAACCTGAGACGCGATGCCATTTTGCGCATCTGGAGAAACATGAGTGCATATATATATATATATATATATATACGTGTATATATATATATATTCCACGTTAAATTATCATCCCAAGGAAAATCACCATACCCTTCTGTAGGATGCTTGAAAGGCGCGGCTTTCCGATCATCAGTTGCCTCCGAAAACGCATCTTGTCTGGTGGAAAGGCCATTCCCGCGTTTTGCCTCACCTTTCCGTCTGTGATTCATTCAGTTCTGCTTTGTCTGTTGCCTGAAGCCCCCCTCTCGGCCACGTTTTCTCTGGGCCGAGTACTGTCTCAGGAGGCTTTGCCATCCATCTAAGGTTCCAACTTGCCCCAAACCAGGAAACGGTGCAGAGAGGGCGCAAAAATAGATGGGGCCTCGCAACCCAAACTTGATTGGTTTCGGGCTGCATTGATTCCATTGAATCTGATCCCCGGAAGATCGCTCTCAGTGGGTGCTGTGCGCTTGGGCTGTCTACAACAGCGGCTTCCTGACCATCCCCAGTCCCAATATGTCCCAAATGACAGCGAAATCTCGCGGCTCTGAGGACGCGGCCACTGTCAAGGGCCCCCGGTTCGGCGGGTAACTGCTATTGGCATAGCCTGGATCCAACTTTGAGAGACTCTTAACTTTCGCACACTTGGCTGGCACATGCCTGAATGGGGAGGATTTGGTTTGGACAAGCTTCCCCCAAAAGGAGCCCTCGGGTGGATGCCACTGATTGGCGAGAGGGTAGCACGCCCGCACAGGCTTTTAGAATCTCTTCGATGCGTGCCTGGGCCGTAGCTGTAGGCGTAAGGATCCTCCAAAGGCGGATAGCCTGGCAGACGGCCGAGTTCTGCTCAGAGGCTTCCATGCGTCGTGCTACTAACGCCAGGTGTCAATAGGACATTGAAGCTACCCAATATCACGTAATCGCCACATGGCCGCTATTCAAATGTTGTGAACACTCTGGGTTCCCTACCTATCCAGGTTTGAACTTGGCTGAGCATGATACTGAAGATGAGCAGCGCGTTGCCTGTTGCCACGTGTAATGAAGGTGTTGCCGGTCTCTCAATTCAATTGGAACCTGCAAGCCTTTGAGATCGTTTGCAGCATTGTGTAATATTATCTACAAGTTAAAAATGGGGACCCCAACAAATCGGTCGGTCTCCTTTGGTTCCGATACATACACCAGGGTGAAAGTAGATGGCACAACTCCCTCTATGTGGGGTAAGTAAACAGAATCGACATGGGTAGAGTCCCCTCAATTTTGGGTAATGACCCTTTTTAAGGGTCATGGAGACTCCAGGTGGGTAGATGGTGCCATCGATTTTTGCCGTGCGGACTCCCCCCTTTCCGGACAGAAACCGAAGCCAAATATTTCCGTTTCTCAGGCCCTGGCCGGGCGGGCTGTCGCGGTAGGCGAAAGACATCCACCCCCTGGGAGGTTGAAATTCATTGCCCGGCCGTCGAGGAAAATATTATATATATATATGAAAAAACAACAACAATAAAACAACAACTTCGGCCAACTGGTAGCCAACAAATGTTCAAACATGTTTAGA